>BMAW01074689.1:0-43439 GCA_019974015.1 Nephila pilipes | reverse complement strand
ATCGTCCTTTTCATTTACATCATCTTCCGACTCTTCTACTTCAGCGTATTTCAGAAAGAATGTCTCCATCCGTTACTTCCAAAAAAAATCTGTACATCATCATCGACGTTTAAATAATCATGAAAAGATATTTCAAACTTTTTTCCAGTTTTATCTTCATAATCGGTTCAAGGAATTTCGAAGACCTGATAGTATTTTCTTCCTCTAAATATCCACAAGAAGCATCACAATGACTCTCTTCGTCAGTTTGAATGAAGCCAGCTTTTTTCCAACAATTATAGATATGGATTGTTGCTTCATTTCCCACCAATCCATTCACATGCATCTTTTACAGTAACTGGCACTGTGTGCTAAGGATCAATATTAAAAATCATTTTATCCACTAATCGTTTTCTGTAATACCCTTTGAAGCATTTTATAATGTCCATATCGAAAGGATGTAGAGCTGCAGTAGTGTTTGGTGGAAAGATTAGTTTAGTTTTTATTAACGTCGCACTAGAAGCAACACGAGGGCTATTGGCGACGAACCTCGTAATTTTGAACCACGGTCAAGTGATGAGGACGACACCTGAGCTGGCACCTCCTTTCCTAACTTCCACACCACACCAGTGGGAGGACTTTGGGCCCCGACAGATTTAACATGCATCAGCCCCGGCTACACGGCGAGTCTTGGGGCCGCGGTAGCCTAGTGGTCAAGGTCGTGGACTAGTGGCCGGCGGTTTTCGTTCAGTCGCGGGTTCGATCCTTGGCCGCCAAAGACCCGCCGTGTAGCAGGGGCTGATGCACGTTAAATCTGTTCGGGGCCCAAAGTCCTCCCGTTGGCGTGGTGTGGATGTTAGGAGAGGGGGGTGCCAGCTCAGATGTCGTCCTCGTCACTTGACCATGGTTCAAAATTACGAGGTCCGTCGCCAATAGCCCTCGTGTTGCTTCTAGTGCGACGTTAATAAAAACTAAACTAAACACGGCGAGTCTTTAGCGGCCAAGGATCGAACCCGCGACTGTACGAAAACCGCAGGCCACGAATCTGAGTTTAGTTTTAGTTTTTATTAACGTCACACTAGAAGCAACACGAGGGCTATTGGAGACGGACCTCGTAATTTTGAACCTCGGTCAAGCGACGAAGACGACGCCTGAGCTGGCACCCCCCTCTCCTAACATCCATACCACGCCCACGGGAGGACTTTGGGCCCCGACAGATTTAACGTGCATCAGCCCAGGTTACTCGGCGTGTCTTTAGCGGCCAAGTATCGAACCTGCGACTGAACGAAAAGCTCCGGCTACGAGTCCGAAGCCATGACCACTAGGCTACCGCAGGCCCCTCAATAACTGGATCTCCCACTAGTTCCCGTTTAAAAAGATGCTATACAGCTTTATTCTAGCATGCTAAAATGGATTCAGTAGACAGGGCTGCAGTCTTCCAGCACTATTTTTTATTATGAAAATCAGTTGCACAAGAATAAATATTTAGAATTCTTAAATTTTGACCAATAAGAAATGATTGAATGTTCAACTAATCTCACTGACCACTTTATCTTGAAAACAATCTCTTACAAAAATAATAATAATAATAATCTAAAATAGAACATTCCACTACCTGAGAAATGGCTATTCATATAAATAAAATAGAAATATAAGGTTTTAATGTATGCTCTTAACAGGAATTCACGACGTCATCCGAACAAAAGATTAATAAGAATTTCATAAAAAGAGAAACAAGAACCAGTCATCTCAATATCTCAGTGTGCATATATCACAAGCAATTGCTTATGATGGGACTATAGTAAAATTGCATGCATGTAATTGAACTGCGGGTTAACACAGTCGGACTGTATTATTTGTTATTAAACCTGTAATCTGTTATGTTCCTTGGATATACCTTCTTTTATATTCTGATGTCAGCTTCCTGTAAATTGTTATCAAGAGAAAGACAGACTTAGAATCCTTTTTCTTGCTGGAAAAAATGAACCTTTTAAAACACACACACCTGAAATCCATTAAATAAAAAGATGTTTCCCAGGCTTGGTTGAAAACCCTTATATAGCTTTTTCGAAATTTTTGCAACAAATTACGAAATTGTCTTTTATGCAGTCAAAGATTTTTTGCTTGTCAGGATTCTGCTTAGATACTGTATTCTATGTGCTAAATTAGGTTTTTGTCACAAAGATTGGTGTTTTTGTAGTGGTTCAAGCCCAGTTACTTCTGGTAACTTTTTTAAAAGAAAATTTCTAGTCTCATCACCTATATATATAGTGTCAACATAGAAGTATAAATGCATCTGTTCCCACACACACACACAGTGTTTCTTTTTTACAGCGAAAATTACTAACCAAAAATACTCTAAAATCCTGTTTTCAGGAAGGCTTCTTTCAATGTTATCAGTTTATTAAAATTTGGACTAGTATTAAAGAACAACAGTTAAACGAAGGAATCCAGAGACTATATATATCATTCTCCAAAATTCTATTAGCCACTAAGCATTGACTTAGAACAGTGTTTTAATACAGAATTATTAATGATTCTTTTCGCATTACACAATATGCATTCATGTTTGATTTACTTCTCATTAGCATCTTATGTGAGAAAGTATTTCATTGCGTGATGTATAGTCTAAAATATAAATTCTGTGAATAATTTATCATTTTTTAAAAATTCATTGCTGAATTGGAACGAATGTTGGGTATTTTGGTTATGAACAATCTATTGCAGTAGGATCTAAGATATCATCCCATACATTCAAAATATTAATGATAGAAATATTAGATCTTAGAAAATCATGTTGATAGATTCCATGTTTATTCCTCAGCATACATGACATACTTTCCTCGTCTTCCAATTTCATATTAACCGTGTGACATATTACTAAGTTGTGTTGAATTACAGCCTCCTTGGCCCACAGGAACTGCCACAAATAGAATTCAAATACCTTTAATATTTTTAAGTTAAGTTTCAATTATTTGTTACATCATAAACAATGTAATATTACACCCAGTGTTTAGAAGGATATCCTTCAATTCTAGATTACAGCATGACAATGATGCCTCATTCAGCTGACAAATGCTTGAAATTCTTTTTTTTATTACATGGTGTCAATATGCAATTATAGTCTTTGTTGTCTTTTATCTATTGGATAGTGCAATCATTCAAGATTCTTTTTTTTTAACTAAAACCACATAATTTCAATAGGATTTAAATCATGTCTATTTCTTAGCTAGTGCGATAATTGAATTCCTTTAATTTTAAACCATTGTTCACATATCTTAAGTGTATGGCAAGAATCTACATCTTGTTGAAAATTATTTGGAATGCAATTGAGAAATAGATAATAGATCACTAACAGAATGTAGCAAGTTTCTTTTTTTAAAATCTGTATGCTTTCCAACATTCAGTTCTTTTTATCTGTAGCCAACCTAAACCCTCTGCTCACATATAAACTCAAATCATTAGGATGCTTGACATTTGGCGCATTACAATCAGGGAGTAACTAACCTTATAACACATATTTTTTATCATCATTTCCAAATAAGGATATTTTACCTGCATGTGACCAAATGTTCCCATTAGTGCAGTCAATATCTTCTTTATCAAACTGAATTTTTTATTGACATTGCTGTAAAATAAGAAATTGCATTTTTTCTTGAAATCTTAATTCCCAAGTCCAACATTTGGTAACCTTTTTTTTTTAAAACATACTAATACCAACTGCATTCACTCTTATTTCTGGTCTCTAAACCCCTTCATTTTTATCTTTCTGTCATCAACAGCATTTATACACTTTTAGCTTCCTTTGTCTATTTTTGTTTTTTACTAAATTTATTTTCTTAAAACAAACAAAATTTAAGCACTTCAAAGTAATATTTCCTACTCCTTGCCTTGAAATGTCAGCATAAGAAACACCTTTTTCAGATAATACAACAATCCAAGTTATTTTGTAGGCATCCACTCCTTTCTTTTCCTTGCTCCCATAATTAGTTATTATTTACAATATACAGGCAACTATAATTAATGTATCTATAATTTAAATGCAGATAACATTCCAAAAAACTGCCAGAACCAACACAATCTGTATTGCACACCAAACTACATATTTTAGGCAGAACAAACAAATGAATTTGATTGAATGTTGATTAGTGTCACACTTAGAAGTAATACAAGGGTTAGATGGCACCCTACTAACCTCGGCTGACTGGTTCCTTAGCTGGCACCTTACTATCCAAATTTCCACATATTTCTAACATTGAGCCTGAACAGATGTAATGCATATCAGCCTTGCTAAATAACAAGAAATGTCATCAGGATTCAAGCCTGTGATTCAGCTACCACAGTCACACAAACGGAATGAAATACGAAATATTATTTCAGCGAACAAATTAATCTCATACACATTAATAATTCATAATTCATTGGCTCTCAGAAGAATGACTGTGATTGAATAACTCACTTTTACATTTCAATTGTCCTCTCAATTCACTTAAACTTATTCTTTTTAAGAAATAATTTAATGTAACTTGAAATATATTAAAATTCTATTATATATATAATTTTGTGTTTGTACATTATATAATACACTTCCACTTCAGTGTGAATGTATAATTTAAAAAAAAAAAAAATACTTAGTGTCAACAATTTTGGCCATTATTATACATTTGTACAATATACAAGAAATCAAGATTATAATAAGCAAAAAATAAATTTTCTTTACTTTGATACCCACATTTAAAAATTTGTGCATGTGCAAATACATATATATAAATTAGTACTGAAACATATGTATAAAATAAATAACCAAAATGCATTTAAAACTTTTATTCACAGACAAATGGATAAAAGGATACATGAAACATCCATGGGGTAAATTTGCACATGTAATAAGATCTCCAAATTTCAGTTCAAGAGAACAATGTAATCCCATACTGAGATCTCTATCAGGAAGTTTATATCTTTTCAACTATGGAAATCTATTGAAAAACATAGAAAATAAAAGTTAAAAGGCATAAATTGTACAAAAATTTACACATGTTGTTTTGATCAGCAAAACTAAAACTGGCTTTAATGTAACAAACTGAATGCAGAATTACTACATTAAAGTACAAAAAGAAAAGAATAAGCTTTCATTTGATAATTATAAGGAATTTATGTCAATATATGTGAAACATTTTCCAGTACATAAAAATCTACATACAAAGAGCAAACTTAAAAATATTCTGATGTTTATATAAATATTAAGATGGTTAGAATTATACAAAAGTAAAGAACAAAAATTCATCTTTTCTAATCACACTTTGACACAAACATAAATTTTTAACAATTAGTGTTATTTAATAACAAAATGCCACAGATTTGTAGAAATCACCCATAAAAGAATGTTTTTCCAGTGTATTCAAATTAATACATTTTTTTGATCAAAATAAAATAAAATGAAATTATAATAGTTATGAATCACACAAATAATTTTGTCATCAGAGATCAACAAGTGGAGGAAAACATCAATTGTTAAGATATGAATATTTCATAAAAAGTGATACAATGCTACAAAATATAAATAAATATATCTCAACAGTAAATATCTACTTATTTGTACAAATTAATTTTAATTTCATAAATTCCATTTGAAAAAAAGGTGCAATAACTCGCATAAAATCAAACAAATAAGTTCACTTGGGGGGAAAAAAAACAAATTATCCTTAAACATGAGTCTAACACTTAATTTAAACCACTTAGAATTACAAGAGAAGTAATTTTCAACAAAATAAATCAGTAAAATTAATCCCAAGTGAATTTTAAAGGGAAAAAATTATTTGGTTATTCTGATATAAGTTAAATTAACTATTAAGGTTTTTAACCACCTCCCCCCTTTAACAGCCATTTAACACTTCCCAATACTTAAATATACCATTTACTATAAAAAGCAATTATATAATAAATACATTTTTATAGAGAACATTAATTTATTCCCTTTTTTCTATCCTCTACCCTTTAATTTTAAGATATTAATTATGATATATATATAATGATGAAATTTAATTGATTTTCTTAAAAATTACAATATATATTAAAAATAGTTTTAATCTTGCAAAATTTATAAATATTTTTTGTCCAATGCATATCAATAAAAACGAAATCAGCTATACATAAAAAAAATATTTCATCAAAAAAATAATTATTAATATATTGAATAGAGAAATTTAAAAACTAATCACAATATCTTTTAGCAGTTAATAATAGCTATACCTATATTCAACAAAAGAAATCAATTTCTAATATCACAGATTTCAACAAAAATGTCCTTTAATTTCTTTAAAAATGTACATTCATTTACTGGTGTAACAAAAATTTGCATAGAGTTTGCTAACACAGGAATATATTATACATATATACACACATACACAAAAAGTACAAATATTACAATTACACATCAGTCAAATATTATAAAAATATGGAACAATTAGAAGAAACGAAATTCATTAACTTGAATCAAAACCACTATCAGACTTTGAGTTTGGACTATCATCAGACAATTCCAGGGGCTTTTCAACAATCACAGCAAGTTTTTCTGGTGGTTTTGCTGAATCCTCCTCATCTGCTTCTGTTAATTCACTTGGCATTTGTTCTGGAATGGCAATATTTTCTTTGGATGTTACTTGTCTTGCATGTGCCTTAGTAGACACCAGTTTGTTAACAGGTTTTAAATAATTGGAAGGAATGATGCCCGTTTGTTCCCTATCATTGCAAGCAAAGAACCATCCTCGTGGATGCTTCTGCACACCTGTATGAATTAATACAATGGTAATTAGTCATATGTAGTTTGAAAATCAACTATTTCATAGGTTTTCTACTCTAAATTTAGCCTCCACAATTAATCAAAATCAAATCCTTTTCAAATCTAATTAAAATCTTTAACAAAAATTAAGATAATTATATTCTTATTTTACGGCCTTTTTTTTTATTTAACTTTTATTTAAAGAAAATAAAAAATGCACTTAAGAAAAATTTTCAAATAATCAATATCTTTCATCAAATAATCAATCGTTGAGTAAACAAATTTTCCCCCCTTTTCTATCTAATATTTGAAATAAAATAATTCTTCCTAAATTTTAGAGAGCACTGCTCATATCAGAAATCCTTAGCATTCCAAGTAAGCTAGCTGTACATTTAATTGGTACACATATTACAGCCAAACTATGATTACAATATTTTATAATTATTTCAACAAATCAATATGACAACAAATAAATATGAATAATTATCTTCATATTTTATTGTTGAAAACAAAAAATTTATAGCACTTTAAATCATAAGATCTGAAAACAATTACTATAAAAATTACCACAATGATTACATTAAGGTGTAAATATGACATCTATAAATTTGAATTGGATTTGACAAAAAGTCATACTGAATCAGTCAGATGTTAAGATAAATTTGTAAATGAAGTTAATTCAGAATTAGAAAAATTAAAGTTATTTCATACATTCACACCTAAAGAGCAGAAAATTAAAAACCTCCACTTAAAGTTACCTATACAAGGGAATAAAATTAGAATAAAATAAAACAATACATATATTAACTTCAGACATTCTTTTCAAAATTAAAACTCGCATATACATCAATTGTTACTCTGATGCACAACATCCATAAAGTTTCATATAATTATTTTAATCAGGTAAAGAAACTAACATAAATATCACTCACTTTTTTTCTACTATTTGTTGTCAAAAATAGAAGCTTAATACTGAGTACATCATGACCAGTAATTATTTTAATTAGAAAATCTGCACATAATGTTATTGCTTTTAATCGTCATGATTAAAACATGTTGTTGTCTACCATCATTTACAGCTAGTTCATTTGACCAGGACAAAATAATTTCCCTTTCTGATATGGTTATCAGATCAGAAAACGCACACACAGCAAGTTCTACTTATTGTATCATGTTGCTGAACATTTATGCAAAATGTGTTGCTTAGTAAAAGTGTTGCCAAAATAAAAATTATAATAAATTAGCAATAAAAGCCTCTAAAAAATTCAAGTTGAAATAACCATTTAAGCATAAAAAAAGATAAAAAGATTATGCTATTATCATTATGCTATCATTATCTTTACTATGAAAATGCAGAAACAATCAATACGCAAAGTTCTTAAAAGAAATAAGTAACATAAGGAAAATAGCATTTTGGAAATTCCTGAATATAAAAATAAAACTATCTATTTGAAAATAATGATCTATCAGTCACATGGTGAGAGCAAGTGCACAGATACTAAACAAAGAGATTTTTTCAAATATACATCATGATGGACGAAAAAGAATCAGTTGCTCTTCAATTCTAACAATGAGAATGAAAAAATATTAGTATATTTCAATCAATTGAGCTGTTTTGAAAGGAATTCATACAGATACTTTATCTAGAAAATTGCATTTTTGTTCATAATTGACAACTGTATTATATAATGTGAAAGAACAAGCATAATAATGGAAGTAATTTTCAGAAGTCAAATGGAATGTCTCAAACTGTGCACAATAATTCAGATGTTTTCCATTAGATGACACATTCCATCTGACTCATTAATATCGATTTTGTTTAGATATTAGGATAAATTATGATTGCAAGAGATTGTAAATAAATTTAAAAAAATAGAAATGTTTTGAGTAGTATTGAAAGGGCATAAATCCTATAAATATATTTTGTGCTTAACCAGAAAAGGTCCAATTCCTTGAATTAATTGATTTATTGTGAGAAGAATTAATGTTCAAAGAGGCAATAGATAATCTTCATGCTGGGAATACTACAGAATTCAATTTTTTATTCTAGGTGCGTCGATCAATAGTGATTTCTCGGATTAGAACTTTATGGTAAGACTGCTAAATGTATGACAATTCTAATTTATTTTTTACTATGGTGGAAAGTGATACAAAAAACAGAAAGAGAAAAAATTTAAGCACCTCCGTTTCTACGAGTATAAAATAAATAGAAAATGAATTAAAGAAATTGCTAGTAAAATAATTTTACAACATAAGTTAAATTTACTTATTGAGAAATCTGCGGTAATAAGACAACTAGACAATATTGAAAGCAATTTAAGTTCAGATTCTCCAGGATTTGAATCAAGCAGAATTAAGTAAAAGCTCAGGTCTAAGAAATCCCATCAGGCGGTTCCTATGTCCATTTCAGAACCCTTTGGAGCCTGGGATGCTAAAAATTCAGAAGACCACTTAGAGATCAAATTTCCTTGATACAATTTACAGTCAAAGAAAATGAAAGTCCAAAAACATACATCCAGTAAATGCATTTCAAAATTAACCAGAAAATGTTTAATTCCTCGAATTTATTGATTTATTGTGTAAAGATTTAATGTTTAAAAAGGTCATTGATAATTCTATCACTGGGAATCCTAGACAATGTTTTAAATTTGGCTTTTTATTCACAAATTAAATTGGATGAATTAATTGAAATTTTATAAGCTTGAAGTGCTCATGAAGCAAAAATTTTGATAGGATAATATCAAATAAGACATTAACAAATACAGTTATTGAAATGAACATGAAATAAAAAATGGGAGCCTAGATTTTTTTTCAGAACCATTAACTTAAACTGTTTGACAGACTTCCTCTGATTTATCCAATTTATTTTTTAAAAGCACTTTGGGGCCCGACAGATTTAACGTGCATCAGCCCCGGCTATACAATGGATCTTTAGCAGCCAAGGCTTGAACTTGCGACTCGAACCCCCGACCACGAGTCCGAAACCATGACCACTTGGCTACTGTGGCCACAAATAAAATTCTGAATAGCATATGAAATCAATAGTAAGTACAGCATAAATGGGAATTTGTACTTGAGAAAAGTCAAAAATAGGCACTTATTAGTATCATTAGCTAAATATACTACACTCAAATACTGGCTTCAGAAGAGCTGTAATCATAAAAAACTATTTTCACAAGCAATTCTTTAACAACAAAAACTTTAACAAAATGCATTATGTTTATCGGAACCATCTGCTCAACCAAAAGGAAATCTCTAAAACTTGCAGAGCTGAAGAATGATAGTATAAAACACTTTTCAAATAGTTAATTGTACTCTAACAAACCGTAAAAGTACTTTTATTTTAAGTGAGTATATAAAGCTGTAAAATTAGAAGAAAATTATATATGTATATATTTGAATCCATTTACTATTTCATGTTGTAACAAAGCTAAATTCAATGAAGATGCGATTGCTCAACTAACAAGAAAATAGAGACTAAAACCTCAATCTTGCAGATGGTCAGTCTAAGTAATTTTCAATATCTTTGATTTAAAAGTTAAAAATACAAGAATTTTGTACAAAGAAACAGATACAGGAGAATATATATCAAGAAAAATTTCTCTACTTCACCTTGCAGAGGAGCTTGTCACTGATTTCAGAGAATCTCAAAAAGGAGAAATAGATATTTGATTAATTTGACTATAGTTTCTTATAAACATAAAACATCTTGAGTAAGATTTGTAAAGATAATAAATCTAAAAAATTCTGATTTGAATGTGAAAAAAAAAAAGGTTTTGGGTAAATGCATATTTCAGACACATTATACCTCTAAAAATGCAGTGGTCAATGAACTAAAAAATACTTTAGATTGTCTCCTCTTTTTTGAAAATTGGGAATATATAAAATAATTACAAATTAAAAGTTACTTTGAAGTAACATTTCAAGTTTACTAAAATATTAAAATTAGACTAAAATCAATATTATTTGCATTTAATGAGGGGAAAATAAAGCTTTATTTAAAAAATTGGTCATTTGACCAGTTATGATAACAATCGATATATTAAGTTTCAATACATTTGATGTTAAGGAACTTTTCTCAACTCAATACAACTCAAGAGTTAAAAAATGAAAACAATTAAGGTACTTCCACAAGCCAATAATACTTAATAATTTAATTAAAAAAAACTAATACATCAATAGAGGGAAAAAATTAATAAATTTCATTCAGAACATAATACATTGACACAAATTAAAATTATAAGGCAGAAATTAAATATAAACCATCAAATTCTTCAACCACAAATCTCTATTCTTCATCTTAAATCTTTGGAAAATGGAGAAAATTCATAGTAACATAGTTCTTAGTTTCAATTTTTTACAAATATATTGATTATTCTTTGTATGTATAAGCCATTTATATCAGAGAAAACAGGAAACAAAGTATGAAAAATATTTGATTATGTTTGGAAAAAGTACAAACAGGTTTTAAGTAATTTTATTGAAAATATGCATCTTAAAAAGTTTAAAGACAGTTAAAATAAATTTCTAGGTGCGGTTATGCTTCATTCATGAACAAAATCCAATATGAAAGTAGAAAACTATATTAGAAACAAGAATTTCAATTCTCGTTCATTTTATTATGTCAGGAGAAATACACATTTAATCACACACTTAAATGAAAAAATTAACTTACTTTTAGGAGCTATGAATAACTTTTCCCCTGCACGGAAAGATAATTCATGAGGTTGGGTAGCAGTGAAATCATATTCAGCAGTAACTAAGTAGCGTTTCCCATTGTTATCAACAAAAACACTGGGATCTAAAATTGCAAATAAGACAATTCCAAAATCAGTTAAAAGCTTGCAGTAATCATCATAAAGACTTAAAACAAAAATGAAATCATAACACCATTTTGTACCACTACCAAAACCAATATATATTCATTCCAAGTTCAGTTTATTAAAAGAAAATTAAAATTAAATTCATTCATATTCATTTTATTAAAATATACCATCCTGATTTCACTTTCATATAAGTAAGCCTAATTTATTATATATTAATTTCTATTCGTATCTATATTTTTTACCCTAGTATTATCTCCTACATAATGTAAAATTGATTTTTTAACATACACATTAAAAATATAAAGCAGAATTTTTATATGATGTTTCTAAATTTTAAGATCACACATAGTTTGAGTAACAGATATATGTTATAGCAAAATGAAAAATGTTCCTATATAAACTTATATAGGAACATTATTCATTTTGAAAATGCTTTCCAAATTTGAGAACTGCTTTTTTTTTTTTTTTTACATTAAATGAATACAGCCTTATTGATGGGATAAATTATTTATAGTGATTGGGATGAGTGATAAATTTTTTACAGAAGAATCGAAACCATATAATACCAATGACTATCATTGAGGTAGAAATAAATATATCTTTATTCTGAAGAAAGTTTGCAAAAATGATAAAAAAAGGATTAAAATGCAGAATAAGATTTTTAAATAATAAATAATAAAATATATTAAAGAAAAAATATCAGAAATAAATTGAAACCTGATGTATTTTTTCATAAAAACAAATTTAAAACATTGCCTAAAATATTTATAATTAAATAATCATTGCATAAAAAAAATAATAAATCGTACATTGGAACTGATGTAAAAAAAAACTTAAACTTTCACTTATTTTCCATTTTTCTATATGCATTACTTAAATTAAAAATTAATCAATTGCAAAGCTATGTTTCTAATGCATTATAGACAATGCTAGCAGAGTTTTCTTCAAATATTATATAAAAGAATTATGAAGGAGGTAAATAATTCTATACTGACCAATTCAAATTAATCACTTTGATTTTGAAATTTTTGTTTAAAAGCAAACATTTACAGAAATCATGAATGATATTTCTTCTTAGAAGGTAAAAGTGTTAGATGATATATTTTGATTTAGGTGGATATGTTAAAATACCAATCAAAGTTTCATAGACATTTTATTTTAATACTTTATGAAAATTCTCATTTCATAATATTATTCAGATTCAAATTTGTTTGGCACACCAAGAAATGTTTAAAGAAAATAATTTGAAGTTAATTTTTTTTCTGATATACACATTTTATGCTTCTTGCTGATACATAATTAACAATTTAACATAATTCACAAAAATTTTGAAACTTATATTGTTGAAAATAAAATGTTTAAATACAAAGCACTTGCACTCCTATCAATCATTAAGATATTTTTTAATATTTTTCTGTGTGTAAAGAATGGCAATTAAAAACAAATTTTTGGTCTTAGTATTTTTAAAAAGAATAACTTAAATACTGATTGGTTTTATACAACCAAGAGCTCTGAATATTTATGCAATAAAAAAAAAAAAAAAAAAAAAGAACTGCTGCTAGTAAAATGGATAAAGAAGGAACTCAAAAATTTGTTTCATGACACCAAATTTAATTTTAAATAATCATTTGAAACTATAATACAAAAATTTAATTCTTTGAAAATTTCAGCGCTCTATAGTTGCGCATTTGATTAATTTTAGTCTCAATTTCCATTATTAATTTTAGAAATATTATCAAATTTAGCCATTTAAATAACAAAGGTACAACTGGAAGTAAAAGACTGCTATTTTATGAGATTATTTAAGAGACCTGGAGTAGCAAATCAAAATATTGAAATCTTATGTCGAGATTAGTTATCAGAAATTTTAACTCCCTGACAAGGACATAGCAAATTTTTTAAGAATTTAGGAAGAGATGGATTAACTATAACATTGTAATTAGTTATGAATCCAAAACAGTGAATTCACTAAAAAGTTTAATAAATTTTAATCAATTATATCTTTATCTTTCACACTTTCCAATCATAAAGTATAATAATAATGAATACTCAAAATAAGAGTAAAATATTCAACACAAAAAGACACATACAAAAAAATTGTAGAATACATGTCAAATCATTTTGTCAAAAGTTTCAAACATTCTATCTTTTGAAAATTCTTCTTCACAAAAAATATGTGCATCAAATGTAAGAAAAACATAAAAGGTCTAAAGAATTACCAACATATCAAAAAAATAAATAAATAAGTGAATCTTAATGGAAGCAATAACACTAAAATGTAGTATTTTCCATAAATCAAGTAATATCAATTTGATTTTCCCTCAATTTTTTAACTTGTTTTAATTATTGCTTCATAAATATTTCACCATAGAATCAATATTAAATGTATTTAAACTTATAAACAAACTTTTTTTTTTCTAACTGTTAAACTTATACAATTGACAGATTAAAAAAAATTAAATTTCTATTTGCACTTTTTGGGTTGCTCTAAATGAAAAAATAATTAGAACATTTTTATATCATAGTAAAAAATGAATTTTCCTAAAATCGATCACATGACAATAAAACTTTAAACAAGAAATTTTAAATGATTGAAATATTTTAAAATTTCAAGGGTCAGACTATCATTAAAAGATGATTTAAAAAAAAAAAAAGTTCTTTTTAGACTGAAATATAATAATTTTTAAGGAGGGGTTAGATTAATGCTTCCAATAAAATAAATTATATTATAACTAAAATGAATAAATCCATTTTTTCCTTTATTCAGCTATAGCCACAGGATTTAATAAACTAATGCAATGAAAACTATATTAAACATATTAATTAAGAATATACTGATCTAGAACAGTTTACAGTCGGATCCTATTAACATGGAGTTCAAACACGAGTCTGCTTTACATAGGGTTTCCTCCCTTAATAAGCAAATGTGTATGACATCACTTCTAAACATTGTGGATCATTATTATTATTCTTTCATCTCTTATTCAGAGGAAGCCAAGACTTCATGTTAAGAGAAGAGACATGAATATATATTTTTTCCTCTCTATTTTTATACATGAATTATCATTTCTCAGAAAGTGAAATTTTCCATTTTTTTTTTTTTTTTTTTTTTAAGGGCTTTAAAAGGGTTTTAATAAATTTTTTTAAATTTAAATTTAACTTTTTTTTATTTGTAAAATTTTAATTTTTTTTTTTTTTTTTTTTTTTTTTTTGTACAAATGATTCCTAAATTATTATTTAAGTACTTTGAGCAACAGGGATCTCAGATAAGGGTACAGCAAATAAGATCTATCATAAAAGAAATTAAGAAACAAAATGTCAGTAAAAAACAATCAGCCATTAAGGAATGGTTAATAAAACAAATTCCACTTTCTTTGAATATTTTAAATGTTCTTTTATTAAATAATTTATGCAAATTATTTTTTGACAGGCTACTGATTTTATATGTTGCAAAAACAGCATACACAAGACAAATTTATTTTCTCAAATTAAGCAGTTGCTCAGCAATTTAACACAAATGTTCATAAAGAATAAAATTTATGTCCATGAAGGAAGTTTTATTAATTTATATTAATACTATAACTCACTGTTAATTTAACCCACAGTTTAGTAATCATGGGTCCTGACAATCACATGTTACTAGCGTCAGACTATCATTAATGAATGAAGCATTAAATTATCAAGAAAATTAACCTAATTATTAAAAACAAATGTATTTTATTCATACCAATTGGTTTTTTATTGCTAATGCTCTTGGATAATAGTTTGAACATCAACCAAGGTGCACCAATGACTAGACCAACAAACATGAGGAAAGGCCAAGCTGAGCCTTTTGGTTCTACTGGCATACCTGATGGTAAAGAAGCATTGGCCATTTGCTCAGCTGAATCCCAAGCTGCATCAACTGAAGGATTTTCTTTCCTCAATTCTATAGAAAATACACACAATAAGAAAATAAGCAATTGAAGAAATTCAATAAGCAAAAATATATATAAAATTTGGTACAGTTAAATATGACCCCAAAACAAAATGATGTATCAAATGCTATTTGTCACAACTTTAAAGAGAATGCTATTTAACCCTCACTGTTTATCTCGTGATTTCTGCATGCAACTCAAATGTTGTGCAATTAGTTTTTCCTGCAATGCCCATGAGCATCCTTTATTGAAGACATTTTAAAATATACTCTAAAAAAATCGTATTCTATGATAACATTTGAAATTCATATTTCTGAGAGCATAGTATTTCATAATCTTAAATCTATATAAAAAAAAAAATTGCACAAAAAAAAAAAAAAAAAAAAAAAATAAAAAAAAAAAAAAAATAAAAAAAAAAAAAAAAAAAAAAAAAAAAACCTAAATTTACAAACATATATATATTTAAAATATGCACACAAAAAAATTGAAGAGTTCTTGAAACACTTTTGGTTCTGAAATCTAGCAGTCATTTTAAATCCCTTTCAAAAGAAAAGAAAAAAAATTCAAACTCATAATTAAAAATACTTACCTAATTTTTCTTGAAACTCATAAGTAAAATGTAAAATAATGTCATCAATATAATAATATTTCTATGAGTTAAGTAACGCAAGTTTAATATAATTAGCAGTCAAAGTAAAATTTTGAAACAAAATCCATAACAAAGCAAAATTTTAAAATTATATCAATTTATACATGTTTGCAATTCACTCTTCAAGCTTAAAATTTTAAAACCTAACAATCTTCATTTAATCAGAGTTTTGAATTCAATCAATCTTTGTTCAATCAAGAGTTTTTACAGATATATAAATACCAATCATGTAACAAAAGAGAAATTTTGAATAACAATCTCATCAGAAAATGAGTCTCAAAATCATGGCTGAAATGCAATAAAAACTGGCTTCAGATATTCAAGAAATTTGATAACTAGCATTTTATTTCAAGTAACTATTCCTGCATGACAATGGTTTGTCTAACATGTATAAACTGCCATAAAGGGAGCCTGCTCCTGTCAACACAATAGAATGCAATCATTTTCTTTCACTTATAGAAAGCATTTACATATACTTAAAAACACAAAAACTGTTTTTGACAGTTTAAAAAATATTTAGCATGAGCAAAATAACAAATAGAATGTAGAGTAAAAAAAATTTCATATGGTTACTGGTTTTAAGTTTTGCTCAACTAAATTTTATAATTTTCTTGAATGAGCCGAGAATAAAAGTTGAACACATAACACTGTTTACAGGCCAGAACACAACAATGTTGTAAAGCATTTTAACAGAGATTTCATGAACAGAATTATAATTATGTTACAAAATAATGGTTTGCCACCTATATTTAAAGCAGAAGCCTTATATGAATTTGTTTACTTTAGAAATAAATATGCACAATTACAAACCAATGAATTATATCCCAACAAAATCTGGAATGGTCAAACACCTTCCATACAGTATTTTAGAGTATTCGATTTCAGTTTAGTTTAGTTTTTATTAACGTCGCACTAGAAGCAATATGAGGGTTATTGGTGACGGACCCCGTAATTTTGAACCACGGTCAAGTGACGAGGACGACACCTGAGCTAGCACCCCCTCTCCTAACATCCAAACCAAGCCAACGGGAGGACTTTGGGCCCCGACAGATTTAACGTGCATCAAGCCCCAGCTATATGGCAGGTCTTTGGTAGCCAAGGATCAAACCTACAACTGAACAAAAACCAACAGCCACGAATCTGAAACCATGACCACTAGGCTACCACAGGCACTTAAAGTAAATATCTAGCTTATGTCCAGAATCATTAATCAAAATAAGATGAAAGTGCCAAGTCAGGCATTTTCATAAGAAAATAAAATATAACAGAATATAGAAATTGAAAGAAAAATGAGCCATTGAAACAAAACGAGTCCATTGTTGAAAATATATCTTTCGCCATACCCTTATTCAGTGATGAAAGAAAAATTGAATTTCTATTAAAAGAAAAAAATCCAGTAACATTTTAGATACAAAGCATGAAAATTCAGAATCTAAAGATAAAAAAATCAGTGGTAAAAGAAGTATGATTAAGATAGACGAAATAAAGTTTTAACAAATAGGCAATATTCACAGCTTCAAACAGAAAGTGGTAAAAAGAAATACAAGTAAGCACATTAACATACATTACTATACCCTTGATAAGATGAGTTATGATGTCAAAATGCTATTGCAAAATATTGTGCTAAAACTAATTTTGTATATGAAACCAATTTATTTTATTTCAAACCAATGAAAAAGAAAAATATGGAAGCAAAGCATGAAAATTAATCCCAAAAAGAAAATGACAAGAAATAAATCTGATAGAATGTTATTATTACAATTATAAACTTTATTTTAACATAAAGTATATAATACAGAATTATCAAAAACTTCCAAAGAAGCCCCAAAAAATTCAGAAAAATAAGAGTGGAATGAAGCAATAAAAAGTCAAGATTGAATGATATAAGAACTTGAAATTTGAGATTATTATTCCATTCACTGATAAACACAAAAATCATCAGAAGTTATCGGATTTATTCAGTAAAATATACGAATGAAATCTAATGATTTAAAGCATTACTTGCAGCCAAAGAAATCCAAATACATTTATTATCAGTAGTAAGTTATGCAGTTAAGCAATTCTTATTTGTATTATATTATCTATTCTAGTTTTTTCATGAACAAGCTACAAAAAGAATGTATATTTGCATAGTTAATTAAATGAATAAATTTAGATGCAGCAATAAATTTATATGGATTTGTTATAGGAAAAGAAAATGAAGTACGATTGCTAAAGAAAGCTCAGAATGGATTGCATAACATGGTAAAGAATAGGATAGGAAATTATATAATGCTTTGAAAAACTTAGCATTAAAAAAATTAAACTGAGTTAATTGAGTTTAAATGTGTAAATCAAACGTAATTTTGTTAATGTATGTAGGTTATACATAATTCTTTGAAAAACAAAAATTTGATCACGTAGAAACCATTGCTTCAAGCACTGCAAAATTAATAATTCGAGATAAAAACCAACGTTTTTATATGGTGGTAAAGTTTATTAAAAAAAATTATTGAAATATTAGTTAAAACTGGTCCCAAATATCTAAATATTGCATTGTTAGGCAAGTAAGAATGGTTCCCAAAATTTCAGAGCTCTAGCTTGATGGGAAGTTGGTTAAATTAACAATAGAAAATTTGATGACACACTGATACATACACAGACAGACACACACCAAGTGAAATACATAAAAATGTCAAAAATTAACTAAAATTAATTAATTCATCTGTTAAATTAAATGGTTGGAATGCAGTTTAACCCAACCAGCCTTGGCGACAAGAATTATTTGGCGGTATTTTGCCAAATGTGGCTACCGTGGTCCGTTTTACAGACTTAATATTCAACCAAAAAAAACGCCGTTTCGTGCCAATTTTAGAAATCGTGCCAAGTGGTTGGGCTAAAGTGCATTATTAAAGAAAATATTAGTTAAAACTTGTTGCAAATGTCTACATATTGCATTGTTAGACGAGTAAGAACGATTTCCAAAGTTTCAGAGCTCTAACTTGATGGGAAGTTGGTTAAATTAACAATAGACAATTTGATGACACACTGATACACATACATACAGACACACACCAAGTGAAATACATAACAACGTTAAAACTAACTAAAATTAATTAATCCGGTAAATTAAATGGTTGGAATACAGTTTAGTCAAACCACTCTTGGAGACAGGAATTATTTGGCGGTATTTTGCCAAATGTTGCTAAATTGGTCCGCGAAGCAGACTTAACATTCAGCCAAAAAAAAAAAAATTTCACCAAGTTTGGCAATTATTCAAATTGCGCCAAGTGATTGGGCTAAACTGCATTATTTAAAAAAATATGAGTTAAAACTTGTCGCAAACGTCTAAATATTGCATTATTAGACGAGTAAGAACAATTTCCAAAGTTTCAGAGCTCTAGCTTGATGGGAAGTTGGTTAATTTAACGATCGAAAATTTGATGACACACACACCAAGTGAAATACATAAAAACGTTTTAAAAACCTACTGGGTTTTCATTTTAAGGGGGGGGAATAGTAATGTATATCAACATCACAAATTACTTAAATTAATAAATCTGCTCAAAATCTTATTTTAATCTACATATAAATTAAATAATGTTAATAGTATTAAATAATGTTAATAGTGCTGTGCTAAAATCATATTCAGATATTAATTTTATTCAAATTTAAAGCTCCCATCTACTGGCCATTTTGATTTTGTAAACATAATGATAATCCTATGGAATTTATACTTCTGCTCTAAAATCCTTACAATTCGACATATTTGAATGCAATAAAAGTGGATATCTGAAAGAGCAAAAAATAATGAAGGCATCTGCAAAATTACTTTTTTCTCCCCGATTTTTAAAAATGTCTTAATGTCAATTTTTAAAGACAGGGAAACTCAAACGAATCATTAAAATTGGGGTAAAAATATTTTTAAAAATTGGAGGGAAAAAGTAATTTTACAGAAGCCTGCATCACTTTTGCTCTATCAGATGTACTTTATTACATTCAAAAAGATCAAATAGTAAAGATTTGAGAGCAAAAGTAGAAAATCCATAGGATTAACATTACGTCAAAGAAATCAAAATGGCCGGTAGACAAAAGCCTTGAAACAAAAATACCCTATTTCTGGTAACATAATTTTATTTGATAAGTTTAAACATTAATACACACAACAAATAGAAAAACCAGAACTAAATTTATTAATAGTTCTATGTCATTACGATGAAAAAATAAAACTTAGAAATGTTATTACAATAAGTACAAAGTTCTCCATATCCTTTTATAAAATAAGAATTATAATAATAAAATAATTGCTTGATTATACATATAACTCAATTTAAATTTGAAAAGTACAGTTTTACTTAACTCCACTTTCAATTTTGAAGAAATATTTGGGCCTGGCCCACATCTTAGCCATTATTTTGGCTAGACAAACATTAGCACCAACATTTATCATGAAAATAACAGATGCAAAAATCCTGTCCCAAGCAGAATATAATGTTCCGAATTTCTCTATCAAACTTCATTACAGATTATTGTAACTTTATTACAGATTATTGTTTTTTAAAATCAATAGTTACTGTTACACCTTTGACTTTTTCATGCTATTTGAACTTTATACAAATAGTTATACTAAGATACATAATTTTTAAAATTACAATCCAAAAAAGACATTATTTTCTTCTCATGATAAAAATAAATGGTGAACACTCCCAATCTACCTTTATCTTCCATTTGATGTCATTATTAATAAACAGAAAAAGCCTTTGCTTTTAACTTTTTTTTTTTTTTTTTTTGCCTTTTTCTCATACAGAAATAATTCAATTAAATAAAATATAGTTTAATTTTTCCCTATTCACTTTATTTGTAAAATTAAATTTTAGTAAAACTCTAGCAATTTTATTAAATGTTTTTAAGTTAAGTATCGGGTACCTTTTGGCAACTTTTGAGAGATAACAATTTCAATCCGCCAAAGTAATTTTTGATAACCTCGATAGCTTTCCATTTCAGAAACTTTTACATAGGTTACATGTCTTCTTTCATGAATACTATTTGTAAAACCTGGTAGCCAATTTTTCAAAAACAGATGTTATTTTAAAAATATGTTTTATAGATCTTTTTACATTTTAATCTTTTTTTTTTTTTTTTTGGAAGGGGGAATAATTTCTTCTTTGTAATAGCTGAACACCTTGGAGTATTATTTTAATATTTTTGTTAAGTATGTCTGAAAAGAATGACTTTCATTTCATTTTTATGATTTGAAACTAAAGGGTGTATAGCGCATTTTACAGCAAATGCATGGTTAAAGATCCACTTTTGAAAAATGATGAAAGTTCGATTTGCAAAGAATGAATTTATCCTCCTTTATGGAATTATTTGGAAAAAAGCAATTTTTTTTTTATATACATGAATCTTATTGCATAACAATACTCTATGTTGCATAAATTCCTTAATTTATATTTTTAATTTAAATTTAAGCTATTTATTTGTTTATATTTTTATAAATAAATTAAAATTCCAAAGCAAAATAACTATAATAATAGTTAAGAAATTAACATTAATATACTTATAATTATAAATAATTAAATTATTTATAATTACATAATATAAAAACAACTATGAACATATAATACATTATAAATAATTATAAATCCTAAAATATTACTATAGGTAATTATAATATATAATTAAAGGTAATTATATATAGGTCATTATAATCTAAATTATTATAAATCATAATTACTTATGATTAAATTAAATTATTTATTCCATAAAGCGTTACTATATTAAAATTATCATTTAATTACATTTTAATATTGCATTTTATTCATTCAGAATTGATTTCCTTTTGATTTACTATTCATTTTTTATGTCATTATGACATTTCTTTTACATCATTACTTTGGTGATCTATTTTCTAACTTGCCATGATTTTTGCCAAATCTCTCCAAAGGGCACACTATACTTCATCTTAACTTGGTTAATTTTTTGTAAGCATTTTAATCATAGTTGAAAAAAACATTTTAATCAAAAATAAAGATTTAATTCAAACCTTCTGCAATTGTCAATTAACTGATAAACTTAAAAGACACGAAGAAAGCAACTCTTACACTTAGAATATAATATTTCAAATCAGTCTATATGCATAATTACCCCCCTACCTTTTTTTTTATAAAATCTGCAATCATTTAAATAATATTTTTAGATATAATTTTTAATTTAACAGAAAATGATTTTATAACATTCAATTCAATTTATTTAACAACTGCCACTTATAAATTAATAATATGGCAAACTTATACATCTGTAAAGTCAGATAGAAATTTTTCAATTTTGATCAATCAATTAAAACACTGTTGTTTTTAACAATTCTTAGTTTTAAAAAATTGCAAAATTCTACACTACAATAGGGTACAGGAAATATATTTCAATGCACTGAATTTATTACATGAGTTTCTAGTATAACAATTTTATTCTAAAGATACATATTCTAAAATATTGACTCAATAAAGCTATGACTTATCCAAATTATTGACGGTTGAAGTTGGGAACAGAGATTCAGTCAATTCTACATAATACTTTGATACTTCTCCAGTATGAGATGTTTTTTATTTATCTAAAATGTTTTATAAAAAAAATATAACATATTACAAAGCTTAGCTAATTATTCATTTTTTAAATTTATTGAATTATTATTTTTTTTTACTAAAATTGATATTAATGTATAGAAATGAATATTAAGGTTTTAAGTATCCTTGCATCAAATAATGTTATTTTTAAAAGGCATGCTTTTTTCAAATCAAATGCATCTTCTTCTTTTACAGACTAAAAATGAATCCTGGTTGTGCATAAATTAAATTTAAATGTATTCTAATATTCAATTAAAATATATGTAACACTTCAGATAATATATTAACACAAACTGCAATTCCGAAACATATATATCATAAGAAATCTAACAGATACAGCTCTTTTTTATTAATAAAAATATTAAATTCTACTTACTTAACAAATAAAGTACTTTCAAACAAAGCCAACGGAGTCCGCGAATTATGGTCAGAACTGACAAAATTTGAGCCAAATGATCTTTTAGACGAGAAAATTGATCTACAACTCCTAAAATAGCACTGTAAGAACTATGAACTGCATGATAAGTAGATTCTAACATCATACTTATAGAACTTACAACTTCTACAACAGACTCAATGGATTCAAAAGCTGGTCTTGTACTCTCTTCTGCCATCTGTATAAAGCTACTGTAAGTATCATTAGGAGGCCCATAATGTCCATATGAAGGCATTCTATAACCACCATAGCCAGGAGAATAACGAGAATATGGAGAATAGAATCCAGACATTGTAGAATACCTGTTAAAATTTGACATATAAGGACTTGGTCTGGGTGGAAGTGGGGGTGGACCTGCGTAACCTGTACCTGAAATTGACATCGGGTATTTCAGGTACGAAGTAGATAAAGGTATAGCATTCCCCCGATTTTCAGGGTTGATTCTTGAAATACCTCCAAGTGCTTGCAATCCTCTGTTATTATTCACAACACTAGAAAAAAAATAGTAAATTGTAATACTGTTGGAAGTAATCCATATTTTCATAAACTAATACATTAATCAACTACTTAACTTTTGGAAGAAATGTTAAATTAAATTAAAAACTTGGTTTAGATTTAATTAATGTCGCATTAGAAGCAACACAGGGGCTATTGGAGACGGACCTCATAATTTTGGACCTCGGTCCAGTGAAGAGGATGATACTTGAGCCCCTCTCCTAACTTCCATACCACAGCAACATGAGGACTTAGGGCCCTGATAGATTTAATGTGCATTAACCCCGGCTTTATTAAAATAAAAGATTACATAATTAAAACTCGACAAATGTATCATTAAAAACTAAAAAAGATTCAAATACGAAATTTCTTGTTAATTAGCTTTTGGCATTGAATAAAACATTCTATAAACTGACATTTAATAACTATTTGCTGATCTGATGCTACAGTAATTAAAAAGAAAGGAGAACAATTCAAGTTCAGACACATTAAAAAATTAATTTAATATACATTTTTGTGTTGTAATAGCAATGGAACAATTACCTTGCTAATAAAAAATATTTTTTAAAAATACAATTCATTAACTTAATGTATGATAATCTTATTTAAAGTTTATAATCAGCCCCTTCCGCTTTAATACACTAGTCAAATTCAGAATACATGCTTGCAGCAAAAAATTTTCAGCAAAGTTTTTAGTTTTTGAGTAAATCTTTTTGAATGAATGCCGTACTTTTTAAATAAATGAAATACTTTATAAAATCAACAGTTTAGAAAAATCTTTCATTACTTGCTATTGTTTTACCATTTACAAGATTTTAAAGAGAACTGTTTAACTTAGATCCATAATAGTTTTAATGGGAACATACAAAAGTAATGGAACAAAGTGAAAAAAACTTGCAAAATGCTAAGTTTGAGTTTAGTTTTTATTAACGTTGCATTAGAAGCAACACGAGAGCTATTGGCGACGGACCTCGTAATTTTAAACCACAGTCAAGTGACGAGAATGATACCCGAGCTGCCACCCCCTCTCCTAACATCCACACCGCGCCAACAGGAGGACTTTGGGCCTCGAACAGATTTAACATGCATCAGCTCCGGCTACACGGCGGGTCTCTGACGGCCAAGGATCGAATCCGCGACTGAATGAAAACCACCAGCCGCGAGTCCACAACCTTCACCACTAGGCTACCGCGGCCTTGCAAAATGCTAAAGTTTCATTGATAATACTATAAATATTCAATGTATCCGTAACATCAAGATGACAGCTAAATTCATCTCCCACTTTCTGCAAGGTCATGCTATTACTGAATGTCATTCCTTCTAACATCCTGTATTTTAGGTCCTCGATGTTTGTAAGCAATAGTGCAAAAACTGGTACCTTTTCATATCTCCCCTCAAAAAAAAAAATCACACTATGATCAAGAGACTGTGGTGGCCACAAGTGTAGGGCAAAGTCTCAAGGACCTATAAGGTCAATTCACCATTGTTGCATTGAGAAATTTTCATAAATCTGTGTGCCAGTAAGGATGGGAACCATCCTAATGGAAAATGAAATCATCAAAATCCTAATTAAATTGCGGGAAAAGCTAGATCTGCAGCATGTCGAGATATGTATTTCTGTCACAATGCATTCCACAAAAAAGAATGAACCATAAAGTTTTGAACAAGAAATTGCACAGAATACATCGAATACATGTTGCATGGCTTCTTGAGGATTCTGTAGACCTCACATGTATACATTATGATGGGTAATGACATTGCTGAAATGACTGTCAGTTCATCCCTAAAAGTTAACCAAATTAAAAATGCATCATCTTCTAAAATATCATTGCACACAGATGAAAATGCTGTTTAACCCCACACATTTGGCATGATTGCTGAAATTGTGCCAATTGCTTAAACTTTATCAGAACTAAATGAAAGAATACAAAAAACCCTTACCAACCTACTTTGACTGTGGGGCTAAAATGTTTTAAAATCTTCATAAACAACATTTTAACAAATTTTGATTAATTCCCGACCACAAAGTAGTTAAAACAGATGTAAGAACAATGATCAGTCTTATAACTTTCCGGCAAATCAAACTATACTTGACATCATAACAATCACTTATTCCTGCAAAATTAATCTATTTGTTGATTAAACCACATCAAAAAGAGTTTAAAAATGTTCTCTAATCCTCTACAAGGATCAAAAGTATGAAAAAATTTTAGAATTTGAACAAATTTTAATAATTACACTAGCTTTACATTTTAATTTTATTGTTGTCAACAGGATCTCTTAAAATTCCCTCCAGAGTTTTTCAAAATAAATTTAACACAATTCACAATCAAAATAAAATAAATTATATTTAGTAATTTATTAAAAAATTTTCAGAAAATTCAATAAAAAAAGACTAACATTTATAATAAGACATAGCAGCTTGCCTTAAAATGGGATATTAGAACTCCACAAAGTACAAAATGAAATATGACAAGTTTTACTAGCTTAATGTGTCAGTGGATCCAAGAAATATTTTAAAAGCTTCATTATTTTCCCGAATTTACATCCCCACAAGTAAGTACTCCAGTTCTTCCCAGCTAGCTATTATCAAGCACATCAAACAAACACATTTCTCTATTTAAAGATTACCTTTCTTTTAGCAAAACCATTAATACTAGAAAATACGCAATAAAAATATCAGAAAAAAATGCACATCAAATTGAGCAGTCCACATCATTTTCTTAGTTGGCAAAAGTTTAAAGATACTAGATGCAAGTGCAAAAAAAAAAAAAAAAAAAAAAACCTCCAATTGGCCAAAAAAAAACCTTTACGAAATCTTAGCATGCACTATTCCCTCCAGACTGATGGTAAGAAAATACCTATTAATGGCGAAAGAAAAAAAATAGAATTGGCATGTATAACTGTCTTGCCTAAAAAAAATAACAAGAATTGCCACACACATTTGGCAATTTATCTCTAATAAATATTTCTGTTGCCAAAGGTATGAACTAAACCACATTCCAACTTTGCATATATTTCTGTTTATCATCACTACAAAGAGCTTGTATAAGTTGTTATCGATATGGTTTGTACACCAAATACTATCTAAAAATATGTCAGACAGATATACGAGGAATTGCAAGTTTTTTGTTAATTTTTGTGGTCTACACTGATGCACTTGCAAAATTCTCTCCCACTAACAAAAGAACGCAAATCGCTTTTCTGTTCAGCAGACATCAACTTTAACAGACTGCATTAATTGCTGATTGTTCTGTTTTTCACACATAGAGAGTCATCTAGTGTAGATTCCTTAAAACTCTAAGCCATGCCTTCTTCATTGACATTTGCTTTCAGATCTTCATCATTCTATAAATATAACAATTTAGAGTCTGGTGACTCTTTTTGATACACACTGTATAATTCAACAAAAATTGCATAACAGTATTTTAATATAATTTTTAACAGCAACAAATAAATAAACATAACATTTTCAACAAAATCTATGAAGAATTAAAAAATTGTCAGAAGCATAGAGATTGTGATGTCAAGTGATGTGATATGAATAAGAACCATAGCACAAAATTTCAGTGAAAGAAAGGCTGAATGAAAAACTAAACTCACTAATAGTAGTGCAGATAAAAATTTTGAATTAATATTTTTTTCCCTTGTACTTAAAAAGAGGGTCATATGTTCATTCCATTTCCATATGAATTTGTAACTTAGAATTTTTCTGAATGGAAAGATTTTAAAATGTTTAAAAATCCAAAACAAACACTTTTTAGAGCTATTTTCAAGAAATTTGATAATTAATACACATACATGATATAAATTCAGTCTTCTAAAAAAAAAACTAATCTCTTAGATGGTGCAAGAATCAATCTTAAAGCATATAATTCAAGAGCTAGGCTACAAAGTATTAAAAAAAATCTTTAACAGTATGAAGGAAAAAAAAAAATTTTTTTAACATGAAAGATAATTGTATAAAAAAAATTAAAATCCCGAAAAAAGAAATTTCTTTTTAAAAAAAGCTTTATTAATTCAAATTAGCAGATAGAAAGTGGACAAAGTGGTGGGGATTCATTGATTGTTCATTAACATCACACTTAGAAGTAACAGGCTAGCAGCAACAGAACTTGAAATTTTGAATCTCAATCAAATAACAAGAACAACACCTGAACTGGCACTTCCCTCTCCAAACTTCCACACCATGCCAACAGGAGGACTTGGGACCTCAACAAATGTAATGTTCATCAGCCCCATTACACAGCAAGACTTAAGTGGTATCAGAGTTCAAATTCACAAAACGACAGAAACAATGCTAGCCGCAAGTTCAAGATCATGACCACTAGGCTGTTGTGGCTACAAATAAGGAGGTAAATGGAAGCCAGGTCAAAAAATAAGAATGCAGGCATTAATCCACTATACCAGATTTAGTTTTTACAGAAGAGCAAAAGAAAAAGAAAATACAAAGTATGCAGTTTTAGAATTTCAAGAATATTTCGAGGGCAATTAGTTTTTGGATACAGGGAGCAAGTACGGATATTTTGAAAAGAGGGTTTATCAATACCACAGCTACTGGTGTAAAAAATAAGGGTTTTGATGAAAATATCGTTTAATTGTAGGAAATTTAATTTCTTGTCACATCATTATTAAATTATATAATCAAAACAGAATAGTAATTCAGCAACAAAGAACAAACTCAAAAAACAACACTCTACTACAAAAAACAAACAAATGTATAATCACACAGATTTTTGTCTTCTAAAAACTATGTGAGTATGGATAGTCCGACGCAACGAAAGACTATGAAGTCCTGTATAGATAAGACAAAATCTGCATAGGTAAGAAAAAAATCTGCCTTATCAGTCCTTTTAACATTAAAATTTTAAAAATATTAAGTTAATTTGGAAAAAAAACTGCTTCAAAGCGCAACATCAAGGTGCATCATCAAAAAAACTTTTATCATTGCCTATAACTTCAGCATACCAAATTTCACAACTCTGTGCTTTTTTATTTTTATGCTACATAGTTTAACCCGTTTCCGCCCAGCGTCATATTTATAGGACAGTTCATTTTCACCATTATAAATAAAGTTATTCAACGTTTTGCCGATTCGTTTTCTACCCCTTGAAGAGTAATGGTTTCACCCTACTTACTTAAACCGATTTGAACCGGATGGAAGCATTTTTCAGCAAGCTGCAGATACCTAAACTTCGCCATTTTAATGATTTTTTCCTGCTGAATTTCATTGTAAACGTACGAAAAGGTTTTAAAGGTAATTTTAAATATTTTTTCAGAATTTATATTTCAGATATTCTATTAACAGGTATCTTATAACATTTTAGAATTACTTTTACTTTTATTAGTTTTAATTACAAATTTAAACTACTGTCCTAAAAATAGGACGCTGGGCGGATTCGTTAAATTTTCTGATATTTAGTTTATTTCATAGGTGCTCAATATGTCGCGGAAAAAAAGTTTTTAAAACTGCTGAGGAAGCTGTATAATATCTGTTTTTGGAGGAATTAGAGTCTTAAATGATTGTTTTGCCACCTGAAGTAGATGAATTTACAGATGAAGAAGGTTTTGATGACTCTGAAACTCTTGACCTATCTATAAGAGACGTAATTTGTCCTATAATTTGTAAGTTGACATAAGAAAGAGTGGATTTAGAGCAACAGGAACAATAAGAAGTGACAGAATACATCATTGTCAACTTGAAATTGATTCTACTTTCAAAAAGACTTGCCGTGGTTCACATGATTTCTACTTTGATGTGAAAAATAAAATTACTGCTGTAAAATGGAATGATAACAAATGCATTACACTTGCAACAAATTTTGACATAATTGAGCCACTAACATCTGTTTCAAGGCGTGAAAAGGGAAAAGCTGAAAAAAATAAAATTGAACAGCCATGTCTCGTAAACAATTATAACAAAAACATTTGTGGTATAGAATCTCATGATTGGCTTGTTGAGAAACATACCATAAGAATCCGTGGAAAAAAATGGTATTGGCCAATTATTACCCGAATTGTAGACATGGCTGTTGCAAATACCTGCGTTATTTACAACATGGTAAATGCAGAGAAAAAGAGTATCAAAGAAATAAGGAGACATATTGCAATAGCCTATCTAAAAAAAGGCAACACATTACAAATACAAATCAGTATACCAAGTTATACAATTTCATCTCGAATGAAGGAAATAGACACTGTTAGACGTGATGGAGTTGGCCATATAATTAGTAAAAAGAGGAAAACAAAGACGATGCAAATTCAAAATTGTTCGGGAAAACCTCTTACATTTTGCATGAAATGTAATGTAACTCTATGTACAAAATGTTTTCCAAATTACCATACATAGTGTGGATATGTTTAAACTTAATAAAAAATGTCAAATTTATGTGTGTTTCACTTTATTTTGCATTAAATATTAAAGTTCAATTGTTTGGAAACAGAAACATAATCAAGTAATTAAAAACAAAGGAGAAGTACTAAGTGTTCAAAAACTTCCATATCCGCCCAGCGTCCTATTTATAGGACAGTAATTATCTCGGATCCTAAATTATTGGTGTGGAGTTTAATTGCATATTATATTTAATTTAAGTGTTTAGAACATAATTTTAAAAGTTTTTAACAAAATTTCAATTTTAAATTAAGTTGGGCGTTAACGGGTTAAACACACACATAAACTTTTCATTTTATCAATATTGATAGATTTGGTCTAGAAAAATTACTAATGTAGCTTTATTAGTTTTTAACCAATTTTCAAAAAAAAATTAATTAGGAAACTTGTTAAAATATGCATATTTTGAGGGGGGTTGGGAAAATATTGCACATCCACAAAAAAAAATGCAACAAATAATGAAAAACGCAGTTTTTCAGAAAAAATATCACCAAAAATAAATTTGATAAATTTGTTTGTCCAGAATATAGGCTTATTGTTCCTTTCACACATCAGCAAAACACCTTAAAAATTTGGAACATCATCAAAGGTGTGGGCTCTCACTTAACAGAGAAACAATTTTTGTGAAATTGATACATAAGATTTACTTCTTTTCTAGAGATGACTTGACCAAACCTCACCATCTTGTTTTTGATTTCTCAAGTGTTTTGTTACTTGTATAACTGATCTAGTCCATTGGCTAGATCAGATAGGATTAACAACAACACAACTTCTTTTACCAATCAAATATAACCAAATTATATTTCAACTTAGAATACTGGCTAAAGGAAACATTACCCCACATAATTTTAACTTAACAAGTTTTAGTAAAAAAGTAAGATGCTATATAATATAGATTAAAAATAATTACAGTTTCATGACTATGCACACAAGACATGAGGCTATCAATGATTCTGAAAAATTCAACTGTCTTTTAAAACAGTAATAATTCACTGCAAAAAAAACCCATAAAATTACACAAATTCCAATGTAAATCATACCAAGAAATCAAATCAAAATCAATAAGTACTGGAGATGCCGAACTAATTCTGACACTTTTATATTTCCTAATAATTATTAAATATGTAATTTAAATTCATTAAAACCGAATTTTAGAAAAAATAGTCATACCTGTTAACTGAAATGCAAATCATAGAATTATTCTGATATTCAAATCTACCAGTACAAAATTGTGAACAAATCCTAACTAAATTCAAATGATAGTAATGAAAGTTATCAAAAAAAAAAAAAAAAAAATAATCTTGTCCAACATTGCATTAAAAGGAACTTCATCCATGCAAAATTAAACAAACAGACAAAAATATCTCAAACTTCAACAAGATATTAATTGTTGTCAAAACAAATTACATAAATAAAACCAAGTTTTATCAGGTATGCACATTTAACGACATATTTGACTAGTTCTGCAAAAAAAACAGGTAAGTTTATAAACATAAAATCTAAAATATTGATCATAGAGATAATGTGTTGCTAATTTACAGAAAATTAAAATATATACTAAACATAAAAATGAAATATAGTTTAGAAAATACATAAATAAAACTATGATATATGGAGCAAAAAAAACCACTTCTTAGACAATTAGGTTGTTTTTTTAAATAACTATGATTAGTTTTTAAAAAAAGTAAGAGAAATATTTTTGAGCACTAAAATTAGCGTCCAAAAACATGTATAATGAAATGAAACTAAAATAGGAGATCAGATTTGTTATTTAACAACAATGTCTTTTAAGGTGAAGTAGCAATCAAATAAGCATGAACTGCATAATAAACTACAGTACTAATAGTAAAGCATTTAAAAATATTTCCTTATCTCTTATTTCATATACTTGACAACTACTTATTTTATTAAGTTTTATTCATATATGTCACATACGCTATGAAACTATGTACCAATCGCTACACTTATTTATTCAAGTTTAATAAAAACATATTCCTTCAATTCATACGCATGCATTCATAAGATTCGTAGACTTAGAAGATGTAAATTATGGATAACTGATTAAATTATTTCCTTGAAATAAAATTCAATTTCGATGTGCAATATGGAAGTTAATTAGCTCAAAAATGCAACTACCTTTACCCAAACACGCAAGAGGAAAAAGAGAGGACATTATTTACCTTCGACCAACTGTACAGCAATTAAAATTGCCTATTTTCACGGCACAAAAAGATTTTTAACAAACAGAGTTAACATGAAGATGGGAGACAGTACAGTAAACACTAATTAAAATTCGAAATTAATACAAAAATACTTGCTATAGGGGGAAAAAAATTTAACCTGCGATTAAGTTGATTGCTATTCGACGACGTTGTACTTTTTCCATTGTTCTTCAAAGCCATCTTTCAGTTAAAATAATTAGTCTGCATAAAACTCACAAAAAAAATTCTATATTCTCATTCAATCGAACAGAAATTTTTCACGATAACTGGAACAACGAAACTATTTCATTTTTATGTCGTTATACAGAGGACGATTGCTCTTAAGGAGTTGAGAGGAAGTCAAGAAAGTATTCAGTAGGGTTACATAGCTCCTTCGAAAATGATGCCAAATAATTCAACTCCTTCGTGGATATGAATCTGGTCGAATCGCATCTCCCGATTTTTTTTTAACGAGTCCTGTCATGGACGATCCATAAAATATTTTATTACCTGTAATTTACAACATTCAGGCCCCCAAGGGTCTGTCATTTCTCCCTCAACTTATTTTTTCTACACATCTGACTTCCCTCAGAGTCCTTACAATAGCATTTGTCTCTTCGTGGACGATGCAGCAATCCTCACTCAAGATAAAACAAACTTACCAACAATTTAAATTAATAGGACAAATATTATCTAATAATAAGTTTAATTTATGTTCAAAAATTGAAAAATCATTCCAAGTTATTAGCAATATGATGTCCATCGGGTTCTAAAATTTAATATGCTAAATAAACTACCCCCATCCCTCGTAATTGCAAGTTGGAATACAAATGGCATTAAATCAAAAATAGGAGAACTCCAAAATTTCATAGATGATTACAACCCAAACATCCTAGGAGTCCAGGAAACTCACCTCAAACCCTCCGAAAAATTTAAAATTATAATATATACCGTTCCGGCAGATCAACCCATAGGGGCGGAGGCACTGCAATCAGAATTAAAAATAGGATTCATCATCATATGGTAATCAAAAATAGCTCCATCTCTGAAAATACCACCATCCATATCAATACCAAAGACAACCAATACTTCACAGTCTCTACTGTTTACCATCCCACCCCCCGTAGTCTCATCAACCATAACGAATTAATCAATATCCCCTCAGACAACCACACCGGAATTTTAATAGGTGACTTTAATGTAAAACATCCGAAATGGAACAGAGGCAGGGCAAACAGATCAGGTAATATTATTAATGATATGTGCAACACTAATAACCTCCAAATAGCAGCTCCCGACTCACACACTCACTTTCCTTACAATAGCAATATTTACTCTAAAATAGATTTTGCTATCCTCGAAAATGTACCATTCTGCAGTATCGAAAGTATTAATGAACTAAACAGCGACCATAACCGTATTCTAATGGACAACTCTTTCAATTAAAATCTGCCTATCCCCCTTCGCACTCTAACAATTACTAATGGGTTCCGCTATCAAGAAATTCTGTATCATATCACAAAAGATACCCCCCTTATTAATAACATCTCTGATCTAGACCAATCAATAACATCATTTAGTACCAGATACACTCCTTCGAAACCCATAATAAATAACCTTAAAAAGCAAATAAAAATGAAATCAATACATTAAAAACAAAAAAAATGGGAAAACCTACAACACCAGCTTAATATCAAAGAACTCACTTTTTAATAAGAACAAAAAAACTTTCTTATAAATATTACAATATCCCCACTAATATGCGATAATGGTCTGGTATTCTCTGATAAAGAAAATGCTGATCTGCTTGTACATAATCTTGAATCCTCGTTCCAGGAAAATTCAACTCCATATGATGATGATCTTATTGAAAAAACAGAATCAATGGTTCAAAATTATCTTGAAACCCATACCAATTTTAATTCCCCCTCCCTCTGAAATAGCTACCATAACTAAAAAGTTAAGCAAAAAGAAAGTCCTCGGAGAGGATGGCATTCACAATCAAACCTTTAAATTCTTTCCCCTAACGCACTTACTCATCTCACAAAAAATTTTAATAAATGTTTCATGTTTGCCCATTTTCCACAAAAATAGAAACATGCAACAATTATTCTTTTCCCCAAACACTTCCATTCCATCCAACTATCGACCTGTCAGTCTACTAAATTCTATTTCAAAAATCTTTGAAAGAATCCTGCTAACCATAATACTAATTCATGTTTCCATTAATAATATTCTTCCAGATTCATAATTCGGATTCCATACTAACCACAGCACTGTCCACCAACTTCTTTGGGCTGTGAATGCCATTACTGAAGGATTTAATTCCAAACAAGTATCTGGGGGTATCTTCCTCGACATACAAAAAGCTTTTGACTGCCTCTAGCACGATGGGTTGATCTTCAAACTAATCAAATTAAATCCCTCCTACATAATAGTCATCTTAAATAACCACCATAAAGATAGAACATTTCAAGTTAAACTTAGTAGGGAAGTCTTTACTGAGCGGAGTTGAAGGTTTGAAGCGGAACGTGCCAAGATTGCCAAACTGAGCAATAAACGTTCCAATGTGATAGTCGTTCAATTAAGACTACATCACACACGATGGTGGAGTAATCCTCATCCAAAGAAAAAATCCAATCAACGTAATAGATAAATTACAAAATCATCTAAGACAAATAGAGGATTGTATGACACTCTGGAGGATTGCAGTAAACACTAACAAAACTAAAGCTCTCATATTTAGAAAAGGTCATGTCTCCTCTACTAATAAAAAACTCAAATTCTTTAATGATCAAATCTCTTGGGACTCTGAGGTCAAATACTTAGGAATCAGCCTGGATTCCAGACTCACCTTCAAACTTCATATCCAATCAATAATTGACAAATGCTGGGCCAAAATCCATAACTGTATACCTTTAATGGGAAGAAATTCAATACTAACTCTGGCTAACAAAATTCTTCTCTATAAACAAGTAATCCGCCCTATCCTATTTTATGCTTCCCCTACTTGAGGTCATGCCGCCCCTTCCCAATTTAAAAAAAAAAAACAGGTCCTTCAAAATAAAATCATCCGCATGATTACTATCTCACCTTGGTATGTCAGAAATTCTGTCATATACAAGGATATCAATATCCTTCCTATTATTAATCACATTAACTATCTCTCTAGAAAATTCTATAATAGACTAACATATCATAGTAACCCTCTAAGGGCCCAGCTAATTTTTGCTCACAATAATGGAACCCATGCCCTACCCTACCAATCTTGCAATAATTATTTCCATCTAATTCATCCAAAACACTTTGCATTCCAACTCAGAACCTTTTAATTAATTCCTTTATCACTCCTTCAAAAGCCTCTTTCTTAGTCAACCATCTCACTCCAAGACCTACATCATCATCTATTCAGCTTATCATGAACTGTTTAATACCCTGTCGCCATCCCTACCTCTCCTCTCTGGAACTAGTTTGCTGTCCACCGCTTTGCACCCAGCCAAACAAGAACCATTTTTACTTTTCCCTTCCTTCTTTAGCTCTCTCATCATTAAAAAAAAATTAAATAATATTATATTTATTACTATTTTAGTTTATTGTAATTTTAAAAGAAGAATAATAAAAAAAAATTTTAAAAATAATCACATAAAATAATACTCTCCTTGCTGAATAATAGACATAGTCTATCGAAGGCACTGAGGGGCTAAAAAAATGATATAAATATTTTTTATAATCTTATCTTACGATAAGATTTGTAAAAAAAATTTTTTTTTTAATCTACTAAATATTATATCGCTATTGTGAATAATTCATTCCATTTCCTATCCTCCTTTCTCTCCCTTTACTTTCATGTTTTTTTAATTCATTTGTGCATTAAGCACATTTTAATATGCTTGATTTAATTTAAAAAAAAAAAACAACCAAGCTTTCAATATGATACTAATTAAAGAGTCCACCGGACTGGCACTCGTCCCTATCTGATTGTTGTTGAAGGTAAAACACTCACTGAAGTCACCAAAAAAATTACAATCGCATTTTTAAAAAAATTCAAAAATGGATGACACTTTGGTGGATTCCTGCAAACACTAACAAAACCAAAGCTATTATTTTTAGAAAAGGATGGGTCCCACCCCTGACACCAAATTAAATTTATTTAACTCCAATATTTCATGGGATCCTGAAGTCAAATATCTCGGGGTTATCCTGGACTCCAATTTAAATTTTAGGAAACACATTCAATTGATCATTGATAAAAGCTGGGCAAATATCCATAACTACATCCCACTAACAGGTAAACACTCTGTACTCATTTAATTAATAAGCTTTATTTTTTTAAAATTATAAAATAAAAAAAATTCCAACATTTATGTAAACTCTGTTCTCTGACATTTGAGCACGAAGACCTTCTACTTCGTAATTATATTTTCATCATATTATCTAGATTCATCTTTCCTTGACGATGCTGTTCCTCCACACCATTTCCATCTGGTTGAAGACATTTATGCAACAGTGACATATTTTGCTACCGCAATGCAAGTTCATCTACGTCAGTACAAAAGAAATGAGAATAATCGACTTTTTCCAATGAAAAGTGGTGTCTGTATGTCACCTGTGCTCTGGCAATCATTTGCTAAGCGAATCGAACAAATCTACATGTCCTTCATTTCCGAAGAGACTCTCATTGTGAAAGACGCTTTGGTGATTTCAAGATTTTTCATGGAAAACGTTCCTCATATTACCTTCTAGTGGTGTTTTAACCAAAAGGACTATTCTAAAAAGTTTATACCAGGAACTTGTGTTCTGAGCTGGAATAACTGGTGGGAATTATTAAAAATTTACAAGAAAATTACGGAAAGTGCCATGACGATTGTATTCGATTGCATGTTTTGAAATTTACTGTTGAGTGAAGTTTCGAAAAGTACTCCAAGCTCTGAGGCGAATACAGACATTTCCGAAGTTGAATCGGTATTAACAACTTCACTGATAGAACTTTTGTGTGACTACCTGGGAAATTCCATCGCCGATATGTTCGAGTGTTACGGATATATTCAAGGATATGCTAATCAACTTGGACATGATTGCATAACAATGAATTATGAGAATCGTATACAGTTGCATGACGATTTAGCTATTTTCACTATAGACTTCAAGCAGCTAATCAAAGACTTTATTCAACGAAACCTTCAAATGTTGAATTATTTAAAACCTGCATTTGTAAATAAATGGGATATGATTTCTGTTTTGAATAATGCTAAAAGTATGTATATTGCCTCTGATCCTAATCGTTTGTTTTAAATAATATATATATATATAACATATGTTTCTATACTAATGTGTTTTTATTCAACTTTAAGTCTAATTTACATGCAGTATAATTTAGAGTTATGATATAATATTTCAAAATTTATCTTTTTAAAACTTAACTAAATCGCTTTAATTCTTTTTCATTAAAAAAAAGCATTTAATATTAGAAAATAAAGTTTTAAAATAACATTTCTTATGATTAAGTTTAACTTTTTTAATACTGGAAAATAAAATATAAAATAATTTTAATGATAAAAAAATAATTTTTTTTCTTAAAGTTAGAAAAAAAATTAAAAAACATAACTTTTAGTAACTTTAATAAACATAACTTTAATAAAAATAATTAATATAACTTTTAAAATAAAATGTTAAACACTTTTAATGTTAGAAAAAATTAATTTTCATAAACAGAATATCTTTTCTTAATGTTAGAAAAATAAAAATAATTAATATAACTTTTAAAAATAAATGTTAAACAGTTTTAATGTTAGAAAAATAAATTTTCAAAAACAGAATATTTTTTCTTAATGTTAGCAAAATAAACTTTCAAAAACATAATGTTTTTTCTTAATGTTAGAAAAAGATAAAATAAAAAATTAATATAATTTTTAAAATAAAATATTTAGCCTTTTTTACGTTAGAAAATAAATTTTCAAAGAAAAAGAAATATTATTTTAATATAAGAAAATAAAATTTTTTAAATATTCAAATTTTCTTAATGTTAGAAAATAAAAATATACATTAAACTTAACAGTTTTAATACTAGAATGTAAGAAATTAAACTTAACGTCTTTTTTATAGTTAAATAAATATTTATATCATAACATTTTTAAGTAGAAAATACATTTTTAATATTATAGAAAATTTTAAACATCACATGTTTCATGTTAAAAAAATAAAAATATTTTAAATATAATTTTTTGAAAAAACGATAAATATAAAAAAAAAGTTTTCAAAAATATATTTCAGTCAAATTCAAGAATAAATTATATTTACTTAAGAACTTAAAAGAAAACCCGTCTATATTTTTATAACCATACAATAGTGTACTTCGAATAGAGCAGAAACCATTTTTGCGTACAAGCCAAAAGTGCATTACTTACTCGTTTGATAGTACTGTTAGAGTGATTTTTTTAAAGAATATGTTAATTTTATCAAAAGAGATTGTAGAAACATGAATTGTTGTTTTTTAAAATTATGTGTTTTTGTTAAATAACGATTTTTCTCTAATTAAATCCCAGTAAATAAATAATAGAAAAAAATGTAATTAGTATTATTCAACGAAAAATTAATCATCATATTTTGTTACACATAGTTAAAATATTACATTGTAAGTTATTTATTTGAATTCTAATGTATATTTCAAAATTTTCTGCTAGCATACAGTTAATGGTATTAAATGCATAAGAATAGAAATCATATGCTTTCTCCCCTATCATTATCATTCTTTTTAAGAATATTGAACAGCATTCCTAGAAAACAGATCAAAGTTCCTCACGTGTTCTCATATCTCCTCCAACGTTCACCCATAATAAGAAATTTTAACTCAACATGTGTCGTCATGGTAGTAGGTAAAAACTCAACATTTCTCATATTACTAAATTATTCTTTAAATAAAACTAAAAATAAATAAGTAAATGAATAAAAATAATAATAATAAGCATATAGTAAAAAAAGTATCTATATAAAGCCTATGTAATATATCTAAACAGTAAAATGTTAAGAAAATGTAAGACAAAGTACCAAAATCTTATAGAAAATAGTATAATCATTACAGTGTTTTGTAAAATGTTAAAAGATAAAGAAATTATGTTCAGGCAAAGTAAGCACTTATTTTCGAAAAAATTTTGAGTTAAAGATAGTTGAAAAATAATCATTCCGTCACCATACATTTTACGCGAAAAATAGCTAATATTTGTTCAAAGTTCAATCAATTTTTTCTATACATTAGTAAAAATGTAGATAGAAATTTTGGAAAAATGCTGAGTATAAGCTTGTTGGTTACAAAGAATGTAGTCAAATTCAATGAGTAAGAATATGACTTAAAATTATTTTCTTATTCATGTAAAAATTATTTAGAAATTCTAACTTGATATTCAAAATCAGCAGTATTGTAAGTAATTTTTTAATCAACTAATTGTTTATCAATATAATTGTTTTATAATTTAAGATGTTCTAAATTAAGCAAAACAAACTAATGTATTCAGAATATATTAATTCAATTAATGCGCTTAATTAAACTAAGTAATATCCGATCCCACTACTTTGCGTGTAAGAACAGGAACCCAGTATTAATTTCCCCCCCTATTTATTCAGATTGTATTAGCTACATTTATTTTAAGTTGTGCAAAAACCTTTAATTTCTCTTGAATATAAACATAACTAGCTGGTTCATATGTAGATAACATTCCAGTGAGATTAAAATAACTCGGGCTAAATTTAAGGCTCCCGTCTACCGGCCATTTTGATTTCATCAGCTTAATGTTAATCCTATGGAATTTCGACTTGAATTCTCCCGTCTTTATTATTTGATCTATTTGAATGCAATAAAGTGCATCTGAAAGAGCAAAAAATAATGAATGCTTCTGTGGAATTACTTTTTTCCTTCGATTCTTAAAAATATTTGAAAATATTCTTTAAAGACCGGAAAACTCAAAAACGAATTATTAAACTAAGAATAAAAATTTTTTTAAGAATCTTAGGAAAAAAATAATTCCACAGAAGCATTGATTATTTTTTGCTCTTTCAAATGCACTTTATTGCATTCAAATAGATCGAATAATAAAGATGTGAGAATTAAAGTCAAAATTCCATAGGATTAACATTACGCCCACGAAATCAAAATGGCGGGTAGACGGGAGCCTTAAGGCAAAATTCTCTGTACAAATATGCATTAAACAAAGCGATAAGTTGAACAAACAGGGATTTCATAGGGTTTCTTTGCTCAGGTTTCACACAAAAAGTATTGCCAGAAAAAAAAATCCAACTTGATAGTTAGCTGTATTAACATTATAAAAAATAAATTTATTATTCGACACAAATACTAGAGTTTGATGTTTCCATTTTAAATCCTGTTTTTGGACGGTTAGTTCAAGTGCTAAGAAAATTACAAAAAGAAAGAATTCATATCGTCCTATACGTAATAGGCAGCATGAACTGGTGATTTTCATATAAGTTTTTATGAAAGATGTTAAAATTTTTAATAAGCATAAGAAAAATGATAACCTCATTAACTTTATCTGATAACTATGATAACTTTATAATAAACTAATTTTAACTAATAAATGATAACTGTAATAATATAGTCTGACTTCGATTGTTAAATTTATTTTCGATTCAGAAAATGTATTAACTTGCTCATCATTAACGCTCCTTTTAAGTCTTACAGAATGAATAATAAAAGTGTAAAAACTATGTAAATGTTTTTTTTTTCTTCTAAAAAAATAAGAATATAATAAAAATAATGTAATACATCTAAACAGCAAAATATTCAGATATTCAGAAATTGAAAGGTAAAGTTTAAAAAAAAAATCACGGGTAGAATAGTGCATTTATTACAGAGTTTTCTAAAATGACAAAATATAAAGTAACAATGCTTACATTAGAAGGTAAAAGTTCACAGTGAATTCCAATATCTTTGTGTTAAAAGCAGTTTCTTTTCAGTTGTAAAAATAATAATAATTTCGGTACCATACATTTTGTACGAAAAATAGTTAATATTTATCGTTATTGTTCAAACCTTGAATCAAATCTAGATGCAGCATACAACCGAGATACCTAATTTGGTTTATTTGTCTCTAAATATGTGCAGCATTTAGGCCTAATATTGCAATCAGCATGCATAAAATTTGGTATAAAAACTTTACGGATAGTTCCTCCATATAATGCAGTACGTCTGGAAACACTATTTTAAACTGAATGATCAATTGGTTTTTTCTTGCTTTTTTTTTTTTTTTTTTTTCTGTTTTAAAATTAAATGAGTAGTAATGGTAAAATATAAATTGGAATTAAATTCGTTTAAGAAAGTATTGTTCTCAATAACCAGTTTTCTTAGTACAGTTTAGGCTTCCTAAAAAGCATGTTGTTCGAACACTCAATCTTAAATCTATATAGCCAACTGATATATAATAGAATATTACTTTTATTATGATCAATATAAATTGTTTTGATTACTATATCCAACATCAATTAAAATTAAATAAATGGTTACATAATCTAACTTAAGGGCTTGTCTTTTTATTTGACAATTATGGTGATGAAAGAAACAGCCATCAAAATTTTAAAAATTTAAATCTCTCAAAAGGAATAAATTAGAGAATAATAGATTCATTTTTAACCATTATTTTAAATCAAGGATAAAATTTTCATTTTTATGTTTGTTTAATATAAATTAAATATTTAAAAACTAGCTGGAGTATACATTTTCTTCACTCAAGTGATTTCTTAAAATAAGAACTCAACAACCCTCTTAAAGAGAATACATTTTTCCCTGTGCGATCAGTATTCAATGCTGTTAATAATAAATAATTCTTGAAATATCTATTAATATTTCAAGATTTCATGCAATATAATATTTAATAAATTGTGTAAATCATATAACCATCTAAGCAGTTAGAAGGCAATGTCTTCATAAATACTATCACAGTAATCTTTTATATATATGTGGGTTTGTAGTAGAAACACCCGATCATAGAGGGCGCTGCCTCTGCTAATGAAGGAAGCCCGCTCTTGAAGGAGAGTCGACGGTAGTCATCGGAGCGAGGAAGACGCCTTTGTTGATGACTCTAGACGATTTATGATTAAAGACGCTGAAGAAGATTGATTTAATGTTTTTAAATGCTATTGTGAAATGTCTCGTCAAGTATGTGAAACTTTATGTTAATGTGAAACGGTAATATTAAATGTGTGTGTGCTAGTTCAAAGTGTGATTTTTTAATTAAGTAATATCGGGTATCCCATATATATATATATATATATATATATATATATATATATAAGGCGGAATTGAAGACATTCGCTGCAAGAGCAAGTGTGTTCTTTCGTGAAGTATAATTAGAAGAAGTTACCTGGACGCCTTCACACGTGGAAGAATGATTGGAAAGCTGGAGGAGAGGCGTAGTTTGACCAGTGTAGCTGAAGAGTTCGGAATCAACAAAAGTGTTGTTTCACGCGCTCGGAAAGCCTTCCAAACCATAGGTACAGCTGTTAGAAAGGTTGGTGGTATCCTCCCTTAAGAAAACAATTGCAGTGGATGACCGATATATCGTCCTGCATGCGAAAAGAGCCCGATACCAGTCAGAAATCCCCATTGCACAGCAACTGTGTACAGCAACAGGGCTACAAGTGTCAAGGTTTAATGTGGTGAGATGTCTTCACAAAGGTGTCCTATTCGCCCACCGTCCTAAACATCGCATCCCTCTGAAAGTTGGTCATCGTTGGGACCGTTTAGAGTGGTGTAAGGATCACAAAAACTGAGCATCTCATCAATGTAGTCGTGTCCTCTTTACAGATGAGAGTCGTTTCAGTGCCACAAACGATTCTCAACGCCAGTTGATTTGGAGAGAGGTCAGAACACGGTTTCATCCCAGTATCATAAGGGAAAGATACTTTTATGGTGGTCCTTGAGTTGCCTTCTAGGGAGGCATTATGCTGAACGAGCAGACTGAGCTCCACGTTTTCGACAGAGGCTCTGTAACCGGAGATCACTATTGTAAGGAAGTGATCCTTCCCCGTTTGAGTCTTTTCCGAGGTGCTATTGTACCAGATTTCGTTTTTATGGATAACAATGCACGGCCACACCAGACTGCTGATGTTTAGCAGTTGCTAGAAAGTGAAAACAGCTTTCGAATGGATTGGCCAGTGTT
>BMAW01074672.1:69246-105389 GCA_019974015.1 Nephila pilipes | reverse complement strand
TTATTTTATGTATTATATCTTTAAAAAGAACATCATTTTTTTTAAAGTTTTCATATTTTCGCTGAACATATTTAACATGAAAATTTCCTATACATATTTTTATCATGTTGGTGATCAGTGATTAAAGTAATATTTTAATTCAAAAGCTGTTTCTTTTGTTACACATCCTGAGTTTCCAAATCCGATTTTTATTTTAAAAATTTTATGGGCTTAAATTATGCCTTCAGTAATCAATAAAATTCTATGAAGCTTCAAAAGAATCCATGAAAAAAAATTATAAAAAAATCACCAAATGTTTGAATTTTTTTTCCTATTATAATGAAATACTTATCAGTCATCACGAAAGATGGCGCTTTTAGTGCTTCATTGGAATATACGCACGTAACGAGAGTGAATCGTAAACGAGAGGGGAAAAAGATGTCTGGAGAAAATAAAAACTAAGATGTAGACCAAGCCTAAATACTTTTTCATAACTGAAACCAGATTTTTTTTATTTTTTTTTTAAAAAAAAAAAAATATATATATATATATATATACGTTCTTTCAATTAAACTGAGCTATTCTGTTGTTTTGTAATCGAAAAATTGTACAATTTTCACAAATATTATTCGTGAAAGAACACGGGAAAATACTATGCTATGTACTGTTAAATAAAGTTTTATCTTTAAGAGAATCACTTGTTAAAATTAGATAATGCGTCAGTCATATAGAGCTTTCTTTGTTAAGGGAACGGAATTTGGCTCATTTCACCACGTTTCATTTCAGATCAGATTCTTTCTGAGTAAACTTTAGCGTCACACTCTTACATTCAAAACGTTCCTTGAAATACAAACCGTGCTTTTAAATCTGCCATGAGACTATTATGCACCACAATTATACGTAGTGAAGTAGTAATCTTCCTAAATTGAGGTTTAGAAAGCCAAAAATTCTTTTTCTGTGATTCTGAAGAAAAATTGTTAAAGGATATTTTCCTCCCGTTTTTGCTTAAAACATAGCTAAATGTTCATTATGTATTCCATAATAATACAGAGTCGTTTGGATATTTCGATGGTAGAAATTTTTAAAAAAGAAAAGGAAATTGATGTTTCTCAGTGCTATTTAAAAACAATTGTAAGAAATTTCGGCTAATTAGCTTAAATACACATATTAATATCCGTCTTTAAAAAAAACTTTTGTATTCTCCATTTTCCTGCAAGAATTGTAATTCTACAATGTTTAGTTCGAGAGTTAGGTTGCAAGTATACTAAAAATACACTTCAACATTGAAATTTTTAAAACAAGTATAAAGTAAATTTCAAAAAGTTGCTTTGTGATGCTCTCCATCACTACCCAAAATTTCAGCATACTAACTTTGAGCATCTGAGCCTTTCTATGTTTGTTCTTTGTCATTCCTCTCACATGCAAATTCTTCCTTTTGTAAATATAAATAATCTGTACTTATTGCTATAGGAAAATTATTGATATTCTGCTTCCCATATCCTTTACTGTAATAATTATATAATTTATCATTTTTACACTATTGTAACAATTATTTATAACGTATGTTAACAATTATCAAAACTTTTATTGCAGAATGGAGCAACGTCTTGCGTGCCATTTGTAATGAAAAGTATGGGTGGTCTTATAGCCAGTTTCATATCAAAATGGTTGACAAAAAAGAGTTATGTAGGTGTAAATAAGTTAAGAAAAGGATTCACTTTTGTAGGTAAATATAAAAGTAAATTAGTAAACTATATCTAACACTTTTTATGTTCGGATCGGATTTTGTTTGCTTAACATCATTTTAGATTAAACACTACTGTAACGTAGGATTTGAACCCAAAACTTTGATCCAAATATAAAAATTCTTCAATAAAATTTTATGACTAGTTATACCTATTTATATAGCGCTACAGCAATCATTTGAAAGCTCTGAGAATTTTGCATATTTCATGATTTCCTTCAGCAAATAAATTTAATCAATAAGCTCTAATAGAAGAGAAATTAAAGAAACCAAATCGACATGCTCATAATTTACATCTAGTCCTTAGACCATACCCTTAATTAACATTATTAACAATGTAGTACATTTCTGTATCACAATTATACATTACAGAAAATACAGAAGAAAATGTTATAAAATAATAGAAGAAAATACTAAAGAAATCAATACGATATGATCATAATTTACATCGGGCTCTAATATTTCACTCTTAATTAATATTATTAATAATATAGTCCTGTGTTTTACCACAACTATATATCACAGAAGTATAGAAGAAAATATTAGAGAATAACAAAAGATATTAATTGACGTGCTCATAATTTGCACTGGCCCTCAAACTCCCAGCTTGATTAGCCTTATTAGTAGAATGATTCTCCGTTTTTCCACAGTATCAAATACTGTACTTATACATATACTTTAAAACCATTACATCAATGTTCTATTAACATCTTATTGTAAAATGGAGTCTTACTTAGATATGCCATAGCACAGCAAATGAGATATACGAAACAAAAACATTGACGTGTTGATTTGAATTAACGTATTGGCGAGAGAGGAAGAGAGACGGATATCATAATTTAGAACTTATATGAAATAATGATTCTCACGTGATCGATACCCCCCCACACAATATCCACACCAGCCATGCAAGGACATAAAGTTTCCTTCAATTTAAGAGGCAGCTTTCACCATAATTCCGTCTTATAGTCTTTATCAGAATAAGGGTAGAATTCAGAGGCTTCTCTTGTCCCATTCCTTATTATCATAACTAGCATCTATGTTCCCAAGGTGGTGATTGTATAGTTTTTGGCACTGAATCTACTTGGGATATATTGTGCAAAACTCAGGGTGAAGTGTTTCAATCAAATCAAGTAAAACAATTTAAAATTCCAGCATCAGATAATATATAGGATATAGTTATTGTAATAAAACTATATGTATAGAGTATTAGCAATGCCACTTAAAAAAATGAAACAAATTTTATCGGGAATTTTACCCAAACAAATCAATTAAAGACAAAGTGCAAAATTTAAAATATTTAATTTAAACAGAGTTATAAAGTCAGAAATCTGGAACAATATGTGCTTCATGTTCAGAAGACAAGCACATCGGTTACACAGAGGAGGACTTTACACCAGTATAAGATGAGTCAATCTTGTCTATCCAATTCGCAGACGAGTTAAGATAACGTCTTGTCTTATGTATAAAAATGAGTCTAAATGAGAAAAAATGGGTTTTACATGGAGTAGTTCATTGTTTATTCCCAGATTTTATGGATCCTGCAGTGGTCATAAATAATTGATTTAATATTTATATATATACGAGTAAAATAATTAATAGTTTTTTTACATTTAAATACTAAAATTATTTTATCATTTTGATTCTATCTGCATTTCAGGAGCGCTTGGATTCTCCTTTTGTATGTTGGGAATTTTCTTGGCCGAATGCAATATTGTCATCAACATTCTGTGTTTTACTCTGTCTTTGTTTTCTTCCGGAGTTGCACTCGCTGGCATCATGATAGCTGGAGTAGACATGACTCCGATGTTTGCAGGTCAGCCTTTCAGTTGTGTTACCAATTAGTGTAAAAGAGGGAATGAAAACACGGGAATTTCTAGAAGTGCAATTAATAAACGTATTATGGCAGCGGTTACCTAAATGTTCGGCTGGAAATTAGTAGGAAGGTATTGTTCTACAAAAGGAACAAACAGGAAAATGGTGTATTTATTTATTATCGATAGAGTAAGATTGGTATTTGCCTGAAACTAGTTTAAGTATCAAAATTAAATCTGCAAAATCTCTAAGACGTTTAGATTGAATTTAAATGATTTAAAAGTAGTAATATTTAACGAAACGGATACGTCAATTATGAACAATTTGATATTAAATTCCATTTCCCCTTTCATAGCAATAAATCAAAAAAATATCGCAAAGCGCTTTGAGTATAGACGATTGCTATAAGAAAATCAAGAGCTGTATTCCAGTTAATTAAGACACATAGTTTCAATAAATGTATTTTCAAATTCCGCAAAATTCCCAAAAAGTTAAGAAAAAATCTTATTAAGGTAAGAAAAAAAAAACAGAAAAAGACTCCAGAGGTTTTATTAAAGAATTAAAAATGAAAAGCAGAACGTGACAATAAAATGACCTGATAACCCAGATACTTCCATGACATTAGGGTTTCTGAGCAAATATGTACGTTAGCAATATCTAATATTTTAATTAAAAATATTGTAATTAATAAAACATAAATGTGTATATATATATATATATTAATGGACTGCTTAAATAAGGCTAAAATTAATTTTAAATTTTCTTGTATGTCTGAAGAGGATTTACTTTTTTGAATAGGTTTTTCATTTTTTTTTTTTTTTTTTTTTTTAGTTTTTTACTTTTTTTTGTTATAAGTAACTGAAGTGCGATGGTTGGATCCATAATACGATTATAAATACTATTTATCAGCTAAGTTCTGAGACAGCATATAATTACATAAATATGAGACAGCATACAGCATTTTTCTCCAATTTTTTACTGTTTTTGTCATAATTTACTTGTTTCTTGATTTACCTTGCTGTTTTGATGTGCATTTATTCTATGAAGACCATTGTAGCTTTTGAAAATCTTAAAGTACAGTTTTTCATTTTACATATATATTTTGGGTAACATAATTTTGATTTGCTATATTTGGGTATTTTAATTATTATTTCATACTTATTAGTATTCTTATAATTTTGTTGAATATTCTTCTTACTACAATTTCCGGGAATCATGCTTAATTATAACCTTATTTATTAATTTGTTAATAAGAGCATGTTTACAAGTTTTGAGTTTACATATTAATGTGTTTAATTTATTTTTGCTACCTATAAGATTTCCTCAATTTTGAGTAATAGTGCATATACCGTAAACTTAATTCTGCTCTTGAGCTTGTACACTAATATTGAGGTTGCCAATCCAAGACTCATCTGCCACTCTGTGGCACAAAAAAGTTTTAACAAAAGCACCAGAAAACTTCTCGAAAATTTTTAAGAATCTGAAGAATAATTATGTCTTATTCAGGAACTGTATCAAAATTCGTAAAATTACGCATACGCTACAGAATTATCGCTGTGGTGAGCGACACCGCCTAACTCCTGTACTACAATGCGTTAGATAGATCGGTCCCAGGACGACACTGATTGGCGCATTGTCCGTTGGCGCGATATGCGATGCGAGAGCAAGTGTGAGACTGTTTGTACGGCTCAATTCATTTTGATCAGTCGAGCAAGAGGTTAAGCTATTTCGAAACTCAAAAATTCTGATGTCGTGGGTGGTTTTAAAAATTTTATTTTACAATGCCAATGAATAAGCTTTCAACATCAAAAATATATATATATGAAGAGGATATTGCAATTCGTGGTTTTAATACTGTATGAGAAGAGCAATTTTTTTTATTCGGCAAAATAATTCCAAACCTGTTCGTTTGATTGGAAGAAGTTGTGTAGCAATGCCGAACATTTTTATAAGGATCACATTTCAAACAACTGCGTAGTAATTTCAACAGCAAATATCCTGTAGGTTCGGGTCGGATTTTAAGAGTAAAATAATAAATAAATAAATAAATATAAAATATAGCCTGTTAGTATTTGCTCAAACTGTCGATGACATAAAAGTCAAAAATAGGGTCGTTAAATTCCGCATTTTCCTCGACATTCCATCATGTGTCGTATTAATCACATGATTTGGATAGTGGGTGCACGCACAAATTGTCTCTAGACTACAATATTGTAAATACTTTTCACTAGCTTTAAATGAAAGCTGCGAATTCACTGACAATAAGCAGTTAAGAATACTTGTACGTTACGCAAATGATAAATTTGATATCATGGAAAAATTTCTGCAGTCTTAACTATAGGCGATAACACTTTTAAAATGCGTCAATGTGTAACTGAAGTTAACTATGCGGTTTGAATAAAATAAGATCGTATTTGTACAGATGGAGCGCATTACATGGATGTAAGTATAAAAGATTTTGTTACATTGCTCGAAAATTATTTGGAAAGAAATGTTTTTAAGTAACACTGTAAATTGTCCATCAAGAAGTTCTATGTACCAAGGACGTTATACTTATCTTCTGTTTTTGATCCTGTAAAGCGCTGTATCAACAAAATAAGTACTCCAGCTGTGAATCCACGACGATTTCGAGAAAGTTTCCGGAAAGAAATGGAAGATGATGTTGAGTTATTACTTTATTGCAGTGTGCACTGGGGGGGGGGCTTCCGAAAGAATTGGCGAAGCTTGGAAATTTAAGGGAATGTGTCTTAAAATATCTGGAATGATGGGTTTTTATAATGCCGCACTAGAAGAACACGAGAGCTATTAGCGATGGACCTCGTAATTTTGAATCTCGGTCAAGTGACAAGGACGACATCTAAGCTGGCTCCTTCTTGTTCTAACTTCCACACCACACTAACGTGAGGACATTGTGGCAGGTTTAACATGCATCAGCCATGGCTGTACAGCGACTCTTTAATGGTATCAAGGCTCGAAACCACGACTATGACCAGTAGGCTACGGCGTTCTTAAAATATCTGGAAGAAAACGATAAATTGTTCAGTGTGTTGTCGGTACTTATGAATGAAGCCTAGCTATGAAGTATGTTTTTCTCACTGATATTGAGGGACATTTAAATAATATAAATTTGCACTTGCAGGGGGGAAAAATATATTTCTCCTTGCTCTAATTAGTCACATATCTTCTTTCGTGGGCTAAGTTTTGCTTTTTTAATGGTTTCTCTTCTACTTGTATTGCATATCTGGATCAAAACTTTAAAAACTTTTTTTCTCACATTTTAAAGAGCTTAATTGAGCAAAAACTTTCTATACACGATTGATTGGGATAACAATTCGATAATATAATTACAATTAATGAATTTAATTGATTAAAATTAATTATTTAAAGAATTTAATTTTTATTTCAAGTTTCTTGCCAAGTTGCCAAATCCGTTGCCAAGGTTAAGGGGTCATTGCTTAAACTCTCTTTTATTGGTTATTATTTTGTTAAAAAAATAAGGATTCGTCAATTTTTTTTTTTTTTTCTCATTTTGAATTCTTTTACTTCTTTTGCAAGTCAATATTCGTTCACTTTACAATGCTTAATTGAGCTGAAAACTTTTACACGTATTTATTTTAGATGACAAATTTAATAAGATAAATTAGTAAAGCTAATTATCGAATAAATTGAATTTGACTCAACGTTTCCTTTTGCTCTTAAAATATAAGGTATAAAAAATTATGTTTCGCAAAGTGTGAAGTTTTGAACCCTTGTTAAAAAAAACTCGTTTCTTACCGGTGTTATCTTTGAGAGATTTTGGAGAAAAACAATCAACACAATTCACATTAATGCAGGAATTAACTACCAAAATCAATAATGCTCCGAATTATGATAGATTTAAAGATTTAATATTAATTTTGCAGGACGCATTCCGTGCTGAGTTTGATGATTTTTAAGGGGATAAAAAAAAATATTGAAAACAAATCATTTTCGGTTTCTTCGCAAGACGTTAGTCGTTACCCACCTGGACTCCAAATTGAAATTACTGACCGGCATCACATACTACTCCAAAAAATAAACATTAGGAACTTATTTAAAGAACATATGATCCAAATAATCTGAGTTTTGAAAATTTGTATCAACAAGTGATTTTCCAAGTTCACCCGATTTGGCTGCCAGATATTATTGCAGATTTTAATCAACATATTTATGTTTGTGAAAAAATAGTTTCTATTATCAAGATAAAAGTCATAATATCCTTCAAGATTAACCAATATGCAACTAAAACCTCGAATTTTGTTGAAAACTTCAAAACCAATCCTGATACAGATGACTTGGTAAAAAAATATACCAATTTTAAATCTACACGAATAAAGTACTGATTTTTAATAATAGAATCAAATGTTTTAAGTTACACATTTTTTTTTTATAATTTAACCTAAATTACAAAACTTTAATAATGTTTATTACCAATTAAACCTAATTTTGGAATTTTGTTTTATTAAGTACATTATATTTTACACCTCCATTGTTTAGACTTAAAAAAAAACGTGTGTTGCTTGCGAAAACTTCTTAATCAGCTTATAAATAGCATTTTTTTATTTTCTTATACTTTTTTGTTTTGGAATAGCTGGAAGTGGCATGCGCGATTTCTTCTTGTACAAATAATGGCATTTTCCCCAAAAAGGTTGACCAACCCTGCTGTATAATATATTGTTATGTTATGAAGTAGATAATAGTAGACCGATTGAAGGGGCAAACAGTTCTCATTGTAAACAGGAAGCATTTTCCGTCCACTCTTCTTCACCGGAAGTCATTTTACCCACAAAAAATGCACGTTTCATTGCGGAGAGCAAAGGAAATTATAAAGGCTTTGCTTTCTAAAACTCAAATTTCAGAAAGTCAACAGTCGGGCCTTAAAATTGTTAAGGTTTTTTGGTAGTTCTTCGATATTCATATTTATTTTTATTATACTAATGCATCTAATTTATTAAGGTGGGAAATGTATTAAATATAAAAGTATGTATATGTAAAACCTGATGATATATCACACAACAATTTTTTTTTTTCATTTTATTTTAAATAAAACGACCTTTTAGCATGCTTATTTTATATTAATCCCATGAAATTATCGTTCATAATGAAAAAATTTCCTTCGAGTCTAATACTGCTGTAATTCCTGAAAAGAATTCAAGTAATTTGAGTATTTTATTTGGTAAACGAGTTCGTCGTGTGTTTCAGGTACATATGAGGGCCGCAGTAGCCTAGTGGTCAAGGTCGTGGACTAACGGCCGGCGGTTTTCATTCAGTCGCGGGTTCGATCCTTGGCCGCCAAAGACCCACCGTGTAGCCGAGGCTGATGCACATTAAATCTGTTCGGGGCCCAAAGTCCTCCCGATGGCATGGTGTGGAAGTTTGGAGAAGGGGGTGCTAGCTTAAGTGTCGTCCTCGTCACTGGACCGTGGTTCAAAATTACGAGGTCCGTCGCCAATAGCCCTCGTGTTGCTTCTATTGCGACAATAATAAAAACTAAACTAAACTTCAGGTACAAATGGCTTCTGAAATTACATTTGCAGAACACCAGTTACGAATATAATAATTTAAGAATTAGGTCTTAAGATATCACAAAAACAATTTTCCACAGAAAATCGTTCTTAGAATACTTTTTCAACAAATACTCTTCATGATCACCACATTCCATTTTTTATTTTACTAAAGTTATTATTTTTGAATCTCATGAAAATATGACAAAAAGTTTGTTTTCAATTGAATTCTTGAAAACATTTTTGATTAGTTTCGAAGCTAACTTTTTTTTCCATTTCATAACCTGGATGATTATTTTATCGTTTAAAACTAGGCCCTTTCAACGTTTATAACGTAGTTGCTATATATCTGGACTGCATTCATGTTTCTTACTGATGGCTCAGCATTTTTAATATTATTGATTATCATTGAAAGATAAAATCGGTTAATTTTCATAACCAACTCTCTTTTTTTAAATTTATTGCCTTGTCTTCCGTTGCGAGTCACACAGCTGCTATACTGAAATTATATGTAATAGTATGACTGTGAAACTAATGAAGGACACCTATCAGGGGGACCGAAGTGGTAACCAACATACGGAAACATTATTATTTTTCCTTTTTAATTACTTGGTAGTGATAGTTTCTTCACATTTCTGAGAAAGCAGGCAGACGAAAAGGATTTGATGAGATTTACAGCCAGAAACTTTATATCTTTGTTTTCTTGTTGCAGTGACGTAGTTGGATTCCTCAATTTTATAATGACTGAAAAGAACTACGCAACGTTTACATTACATAGAAGCTATTGAGTCTTCCTTATTCTTATTTTAACCTGCTAAAAAAATAATATTAAGGTATACGATAATTATATACGATTGAGGTATTTTTAACATCTATAAACGTAAAATTCAGTAAAGAAAAGCTTGACGAATTTTTAATTGTCATAATTTATCTTCGTGGCTGCAGTGGCCTAGTGGTCATAGTCGAGGACTAGTGACGGGCAGATTTAGTCCAGTCTTGGGTTCGAGCATGTGATGCAACTAAAAATCCGCCGTGTAGCCGGAGCTGATGTACGTTAAATCTGTCGAGGCTCAAAGTCCTACCGTTGGCGTGGTGTGGAAGTTAGGAGAGGGGATCCTTGCTCAGGTGTAGTTCTTGTCACTTGACCGAGGTTCAAATTTCTTAATGTTGTTGATTAGAAAATCTGTGGAAAAATTTGTAAGAAAATCTTGAGTTACTGTGTAGATTCACTTCCTTAACTAGTTTTTCTATATCGAAATTTTTTTAAAAAAAGATATGGGCAAGAATTATATGTAGAATAAAATAATTCTACAAAATTAGAAGCTAAAATATATGTGTACAAACCAGTAAAATTAGTATGTATATAAATATGAAATAAAAATGTGTTTTAAGAAAAACTTTCACGTCATTTCTAGTGAAATGTTATTAGTCTTACAAATTCTTTCATTCTGTTATATAAAAAGTAAAAGGAAATTCTATGCAATTCATTCTCAGAATATAGGAAGCAGAATTAGATGTAGCATTTTACGTAACTTTGATATCGATATTGAATAACAAAAATACTTAATATATAGCTAAGTTTACAATATTCGTATAAAGTATACTTGTATTAAAAATGTCTCCAAATCAGAAAAGTTTACCTTTACAAGTTAGTGCACTAATTTCTTCTGCTGATTAATACAAAATATATGCTTCAAATGTTTTTCTAGAGAAAGTAAACCATATATATAGGTAAGATTTAAAGATTTTGAAACCAAATTTTTACGGAAAAAATATTTTCAATATTTTGCATTTCATTCATGGAAAGAATAAAGGAAAAAAGGAATTTATAATCCATATACATTTTATTAAATTACATAAATTTTAGTTTGTACTTCCAAATATATAATAGATATTTAAAATTATTTTATTCAGTCATACATTATAAAGTCCAGAGCATTAAGTAAACATTACTACACAAATTATTTGTAAAAACATAAGAGATTGATTTAATATCACAAATTTTAAAATATGAGGATTGTTTATTAACGTCGCACTGAGGAGCAATTCGTGAGCTATCGGCCTGGAAAACTCAATTATAAAAATTCAGTTTGAACATGTATACTCCATTTAGGACACCCCTGTGGAAGACACACACAGAGAACCTAGCTATTGGCGACATACCTCTCACTCTTGAGCATCGATCAAGTAACGAGGACGACACCGAGGCTAGAACCTAACTTTCCAAACTTCCACACCACACCAATGAGAGAACTTGGGACTTCGACCATATTTAACATGCATGAGCCTCACTACACGGCGACCATTAGGCTACCATGACCCGCACATTTTTGTATTCCAAATGGTCACTAAGCACTCTCAATCAAATATTTTGATCAGTCTTTTTTCACCACACTCTGTTTCTAATTTTACCAACTAATGATACTGTTTTCTAAACTAATGAAAATACGACAAAAATTTCATTGTGTTCATTGATACAACTGTGCCGTTGAATACGTTTTAAAATTTGCGTTTCATTCTATTTTCCAACCGTTGTTACCAATTGCTCAGATTAAGCAAAGAATTTTCAATGTTTTCAATGTATTTGTAACATCAAGCTATATTAAGCCTTCATATTGAAAGTCTAATAATAGTAATAATGCTAACTAGCAAGTGTAAAATGAAGTCCATTTTTGTTGCCCAATTCTTCTCTTTTTTAATGGCCTTGACTACCGTTGCAAGTCACGAGGCAGCAGTACTTAAATTCCACGTAACAATATATATATATATATATATATATATATATATGTGTGTGTGTGTGTGTGTGTGTGTGTGTGCGTGTGTGTGTGTGTGTATCAAAATTTCTTCAAATTAGAAAATTTTAATTTGACAAATAAATACGCTTATTTCTTCTATTGATGAAAACAACATATGTGTTTTAATGGATATTAAAACATGAGTAAATCGTACGGGTAAGATTTTACACAATCGGAACTCAAATTGTTATGTACAGGGCATATTTTTTCTTCATATTTCTCATTAAGGATAGTCTGAAATCTGTAAGATAATATGTTATCAAAATAAAAAAAAAATAAAAATACTTCTCTGATTCGGATTGCAATTACCCTTCTCATTACTTTGTACTTCACTAATGAAAAGAAAAATAAAGAGAAAAACTGATTTCATAATGAATTTACATTTTATTAAACATAAATACATCTAATACATAAATACATATCTAAATACATAACACCACCACCACCACCCACACACACAGAAATAAAAAAAATTCAGTAATGCATTAGTAATTTCAGAGCATGAAATAAAAATTATTCCACTAAGTATTTGTAATAGCAAAAGCGCCTTGATTTAATTTTATCAACTATAAAGTGTTATCAATATATAATTCTCTAATCTGACCTCCTAAAAGGAAGTGATCTCCTCCATAGTCATTAAAATTCTTAGAATTACAACAAATGCTGAACAGTTTATTTTCTTCAGCTGATCTTTCTTTGAATTATGCGAGAAATAATGGAATGGGGGGGAATGCAATATTATTTAAAATAAGTGATGATTTCCCCCTTTTCTGATCAGTATTTCCCCCCAGATCTTGTCAATTAAGAGTGCAGAATATAGAACATTTCATTGTCCAAAAAAACCAGTCTACTTTACAGGATTTTTTTTTTAAACACAGCAATATGCGTATAACATTAAAATTATAATTCTAATCGAGGTATTACTGCCAAGTATCACAAAAGTTGATCAATAATATCCACAATAGCAATACTCAAATTGAAGAACAAATCACTATTCAGAGGAGCAAGAACAAATCACTACAAGGGCGTGAACATTCATCTCGAGAACTCAAGAAACTATATGAATTGCAGAAATAGCCTGGATATTCAGTTGACATTTGAGGTCCATCTGTTTATAAACCTTTTGTAAATTGATTTTGCCCCACACATCTGTTTACCCCCTCCGAGGAATTTCTCTACACTTGATCTGGCACAGTTACTGTCATACTAAACTTTGAGAGTATACTCAGCCTAGACCTGGGGTTCTTAACCACGTGCCCAATATTTTGCGCCGGCGACTGTTGCTGTATAGTATATCAGTATCAACCGTGGCCAACCCGCAGTCCGCCATAATTTTTTGTGTGGCCGAGAGATTCATCATACTTTTAGAAATAAAATATAAGCCGTAAAATTATGGTACTGGCAGCACTGTTTTGTTGCCACTAATACTTGTAACACTGTTTTGTCTTATCAGTTGTTATTGTCGGATCCCCTTTTGAAAAAAGGAGCTTACAAATTTAAAAAAAAATCATGTTTCGGTTCCACATATTTACGTGAAACGTTATTTTCAACAATGAACACAATTAAATCAACAATCAGATCTCGACTTAACGATAGCAATTTCGAAGATGCTATAAGATTGGGAATAGTATCATATACGCCTGACTTTGAAAAATTAGTAGGTAATATGCAATGCCAAAAATCGCATTAAATGTAACTATTATTTGAATTTCTTATTAGTGTCTTTTTAGTGTAGGTTATTATTTATGATTGCAACAAAATAAAGAAAAATTAAAAATCGTTTTACTTTTTTTTTTAACTGCGCCCGCCTTCAATTTCCTGTTTGTCAGTATGCCCAAACAGCGAATAAGGTTAAGAACCCCTTACCTAGACCATCTCAATATAACCTTGACTCAGTATTATCCACGGACAGGACAACTACATGGTAAAAGTGGTATCGAGTCTCTGATCCGAAATCACTCCCCAAGCTAGGAAATTTAATGAGAAGACGTACGGAGCTAAACCTGCTTTAAACACGGCTGTGAAAGATTGGAGTATCTTTTAACCAAGATATAATTACGGGCATACCTAATTTTGGACAGGCAAGTGATAGTAAATACATTCCCTGTGGTGGGCTAGTCTTTTTATTTCTGTTTGCTTCGTTTCCATTGAGGACGATATGCGCAGTCTCAGTTATTTACACTAAAAGAAATCAAAAGCTTGAATAAAGTCATATTCAGATGTCATGGAAAATATTGGAAGTTAAAAAAAAAAGGAAGAATAAGAGTGGTATTTCTTATGATGGAAATATTTACATTATTTTCATTTAAATTTTTCGCATGTTTTAGAATTACCCTACTTCTTACCAATTCAGTGATAGAAATATAACAGAAAATTATTAATGATGCATGATAAAATAGTATTAATATCCCTGACAAATAAATTATTTCGAACTTTCATTTATTAAATCGTTAATTTCTAAGAACAAATTTCACTAAGAAAAAATTTTAAAATAAATTAAATTTTATTATTTTACTCCTTTCTGATCTTCCGATTTATATATACACAAATATTTTTTTTTAAAAAAAAATAGTTAATAACGAAAGAAAATAAGCAATTTTTTGAAGATAATGCCAATGTGAAAGTACTCTATTAAAAATGCTCACGTTCAGTGCTTCATTTGGAAGTTTGATTTCACTCCCGTTTTTCATGTCTTAATGAAAGATACCAAATCCAATTGTTTAACTTATATATTCTTTCAATAATAATTGTAATCTCATATTGAATAATTTACTTTATTTATAATAGAATTCGCTTGCAATTTTTCAATTCAGAAAATCGAATGCATATGTATCATTGCGTGTATTCGATTTCTTATTCGCAGAATTATAAATTGGTTATCTACTAACGCTACACTTAGAAGCAACATGAATGCTAACAGCGACGGACTTCATAAATATGAACCTCTGTCAAGTGACGAGGATGACTCATGAGATGGCACTCCCTCTCCAAATTTTCACACCTCGCCTATGGAAGAACTTGCAGTCTCGATAAATTTAAGTACATCGTCATCGACTATTTTTGTCGGGGAACATAACCCTCTCGGGCTTTAATCCCCTGTGAATTGGCTATTATTTGAGGTGAGACTGAATTTTGGTTTTACACTTGCCCAGAAGTTAAGATTTAGATACTAAGATAATAAAATAAAATTACAGTGCAATAGCTTTTTGGAAAATATGAAATTAATTTTGAAAAATATGCTGAATATATATTATTAATATTAGAATATCACTAGTTGAATACTAGTGTTGTTAAAATTAATCCAAAAGAGAAGATGGTTGAAATTCATGAGTTTAGGCTTAGGATATTGCAGCAGTACTCTATTGGATTCCTGCTTACTTGTTCAGTCTGGTCGCAGTGAGAGTGCGCTCTGTGATTGGTCGATGGTGTGGTGTGTTAATTCTGTATATATAGGTGGGTGCATAGGGGTGAGATTTTGTGAGGAGTGTGCTTGTGTTACCAGTGTTTTTATAATATAAGTGAAATTAAAGAATTAAAATTTCTCGTGGTCTGTGTAGTTGTGGGTTGTTTCTGAGTGGGGTGTACTTTTCTATTTCTTGAATGGTTTTATTGCTCGAGGTATCAATTTTTTGGTAGAAATTTCCTGATAATTTTTTAATGAAGTTTTTAAGCGTTGGAAGTTTAATTGAGTATCTGATGTCTGTGTTTCTCATGTACCAGTGTGCTCTTACTATCATTCTAATGGTGGAATTTTGGGATTTTTCTAATAATTCCAGTGTTGTGTCAGCACAATGCGACCAGACTGGGCTAGCATAGGTCAGGATAGGTCTTAGTATCAGGGTGTAGATAAGCAATTTATTACGTCTACTTAATGTAGATTTACGCGAAATAAGGGGAAAAATATTATTTACTGCAGAATTATACTGCTTTTTAATTCGTAGAACGTGTTGTTTAAAAGGGAGTTTTTTATCCAACGTTACACCAAGATATTTCGTGTCTAGAGACCAGGGTATATTTTTGTTTTCCAGAAAAATGTCTGGTTCTATTTTTCTGTAGTTTCTGGAGAAGAAGACGGCCTCTGTCTTGGAAACGTTCAGGGCTATTTTCCAAGTAGAGTACCATGCTTCTAGTTTCTGTAGGTGTTCGTTTAGTGCTTGGCCTATTTTTGGTGAAAAGTAGTGTCTTGCTAGTATCGCAGTGTCATCTGCATACATGAATATTTTTGTATTTTGGTGTTTAGGGATGTCGTTCACGTAGTAATTGAACAAGGTGGTTGAGAGGATTCCTCCTTGCGGGACTCCAGCTTCAACTTTTCTTAGATTTGATAGTTGTTCATTAACGGTGACTTGAAAGCTTCTATTGTGTAGATATGAGTTTATTATTTTTACGAGATATGCAGGGGTGTTGTAGTTGATCATTTTGAAAATTAAACCTGTATGCCAGACTCGGTCAAAGGCTTTCTGGATATCCAGGAAGACCACACCAGTATTTTGACTTTTGTAAAATCCAGTCTTGATGAATTCCACTACTCTGAGCAGTTGGTGTGATGTGGATAATTTCGGGACGAATCCATGTTGTTCGTGGATGATGATATCGTGGTCTTGTAGAAATTTTGATAGTCTATTGTGGATTATTTTTTCGGCTAGTTTGCTGAGGATTGGTAATAAGGAAATTGGTCTGTAGTTTTCGGGTCGGGTAGGATCCTTACCCGGTTTCAGGATAGGGATGACAACAGCGGTTTTCCAGGAATCCGGGAAGTAACCGAGATCTAGCATATTGTGAATGATGTTTCTTAGTTGAAAGATGCAGAGGTGTGGCAAGTTTTTTATCATTTTATTGGTGATGCCTTCTCTCCCTGGTGCTTTTTTGATTTTTATTTTCTTTATGTAATCTGCAATTTCTGAGGCTAGTGGTGGAGGGTAATCCGGATTTCGGAAATTTTCTTCATTTTGTAGATAGTTATGAACGACATCCTTTACGTTCTCGTCGTGAATAGGTGTGTTTATGTCATTTAATTTGAATTGGTTTTGTAGTGAATCTGCCAAAATTTCTGATTTTTCAGTGTTACTAAGTGCGATACTAGCTGGGCCTTTAAGGGCGGAGATAGGAACTCGCTTTTTTCTGAATGCTTTGGCCATACCCCAAAGGTTACCGCTTTCAGCACTCAGGTTTTCAAGCGTGTCTTCCCATTCTTTGTTTTTGTGTAAGTGCACTTTACGCCTAATTTCGTTTTGAATTCTGTTTAAAATTTCTTTATCGGCAGGAAAGCGGGTGAATTGCCAGGTTTTTCTGGCTTTGTTTCTTTTTCTGAATAAATCCCGAAGTTCCTGTCCGATGAAAGTCTGTTTGCTAGTATTTATGGGTTTTGAGGCGATTTTATGTGCACTTAAAATGTTTTGTGTGAGTTCTGCGACTTGTTTTTCAATATCCTCTCCACTGTTTGCTTTGGGGAGTGTGAATGTGTTGATTGTGTTTTCTAGCAATGTGTTTTTGAAAAGAGCCCAATTTGTACGAACTTTTGGTTCAGGGAGTTCGTATCTACTCTGTGTGTCGAAGTGGATCAGCACAGGGTTGTGATCGCTACTTAACTCCGGTAGCGAGTGAATTTGAGCGGGCCAATGAAAGTTCTTGGTAATTGCTATGTCGATGATGGAGGCGGAGTTATGTCCGTAGCGTGTTGGAGTGGGCGGGGCTAGGATTTCTAAGCCGTTTTGATTGGCAAAATTTCTTAATGTGTTACCTCGAGATGAATTATAAGTGCAGCCCCAGCTAGTGTGCTTAGCATTAAGATCTCCACAAATTAATGAAATCGGCCCTAAATTTTGAATAGTCTGAATATCCTTTGGTACTAATGAGGCTCTAATAGATGGTGGTATATACATTGAGGTAACGAGTAATGGGTTTTCATCTGTTGGGGTGAGTGCAACAATGGTTGCTTCTGCACCGTTTAGTGAGGGTGTTGGGATTTGGTAGTGTGGGAGAGGCTTTTTAATTAAAATTGCAGTGCCACCGTAGGGTTTATTGGTCGTTGCAGTGGGTGTTCTATCGTTTCTGTGTATGGTGTAGTTAGGCATAGAGAATTTCATACCCGGTCCTAGATGTGTTTCTTGTAAAAGAATTAAATCTGGGGAGTGCTTATCAATAAAGTGTCGCAATTCAACATCACGACACTTTACCCCTCGGGCGTTCCAGGTAACCAGTTTGAGGCCGAGTAGGGTGAATTTTAGTTATTGTTTGTGGGTGGTGAAGCGACCACTCCCGTTATAAAGATATTAAGTTTATCAAGATCGTTATTGACTTTGGACATATTATTCAGTGCTTCAAAAAGTTTAGGGAACTTATTGAATAGGTTTTGAAGTTCACTGATTGCAGTGATGAAGTTGAAATTTCCTGGGCAATTATTAGTATTATTACTATTAATTTGGGTATTGGGGGTGTTTGTCGGCTCAAACTGATTTGAAGCTTCTGTCTGTTTTGGTGCTATGGGTGGCGCCATCTCTCTGGTGGTATTGTTGCTACAAACTCTCGCAAAAGTGAAATCTGCAGTAACTGGTCTTGATTCTATTATGGTGTTTCTTTCGACTATTTTTTGGGTTACTTCTCCTTTTTTTGGTTTCTTTTTAGGGAATAAGGGCAGCCTTGCCAGGATGCCATATGATTTTGTTTGCAGTTAATGCAGGTTGGATTCTCAAGTCTTTCTTTTATTTCGCACTCTCCGGTACGATGGTTTGCTCCGCATTTCAGGCAACGGGTGTTCATCCGGCAGTTCATCGACGAATGGTGAAAATAGTTGCAGTTGTAACACTTCGTTGTTGTTTGTTTTTTCTTGAATGGCACTATTTTCACCATTATGTGCATTACTGCACTGATCTTATAGATGTCGAGGGCGTCCTCGGTTCTTCTCACCTCTACCATGAAGATGGGGAGGGGGAGTTTAGTTTTGAGCTGGCGTAGCTGAGCGCCTTTCTGGACTTTAATGCCTTGGTTTTCCAGATCTTCCTTGATATCTTCTATTTCAGCGTGAGATGGAAGGCCTTTGATACAGACCTTCAAAGGCCTCTCAGATAAGGGCTGGATTACGTAGTATTCCGCGTTCATGTTGGTTAGCTGGGTGGTGATTCCTCTATGGTCGTCTTCTGATTCGGGGTTGATCTTAATATATTGTCCTGAGAGTTTGCAGGTTGACTTTGGAAAATTTCTATTGATGGCCTGGATTATTAAATTGTAGTTAGGAGTAAGCTTCAGCATTATTGGTTGAATTTTGGGTGGTGGTGGCGGGAGGTCGGCGTCAGCTTCGTCTGGATCGCAATCCGATAAAGTGTCAAAGCTATTGCTTACATTTAATTTATCTGATTGAACATTTATTCTTTTATTATTTTTAATGGTTTTAATAGGTTTTGAAAAACCTTCGTTATCGATGGTGCGCTGAGCTTTAGGAGCTCTGCTCGTACTTGGCTGGGCCTCGTTAGGCTTAGTTGTTTGGCTGATATTACATGAGTCAGCCATTCTTTTCCTCAAATTTTTAATGCTATTGTTATTATTATTAAGGTTTAAATCTTTATGCAGTTTACAGTTTTTAACTGGGCAAAGTGAAAAAGTATTCAGCTCACCTGTTAGTCTGTTGAGATCCTTATCTATAGTTCCTTTTTCAGTAAGAAGGTCCGTGGCCGTTCTTGAGTCTTTTTTCATCGGATTTTGCTTTTCAACCTCAATGAGTTCATTGATGTATCTAAGTCTCGGCTGCAATACGTTGATTTGATGGATCAATAACTGGATTGTCTCACAAATTTGTGAATCACTTGGCGCTGGAATATTGCTCTCAGGAGAGTTGGCTATTTCCATCGGATGCTCCGCCGCAACGGCGGCCATTTTAGGCTTCTCTCGTTCCATAGAATCCAGACGTGTTGAATCCTCGAGGTCCACACGTAGAATTTTAATAATAAAAAGATCAAACAAATTTAAGTACATGAGCCCCACTGCACCACGGCAAGTCTAGTTGTATTAGGACTCAAACCCACAACCTGGCGGACACAACGCCAATCGCGAGTTCGCTCCAATAAACACAAAGTTTCCCTGGGTACTACTGAATCATAAATCCACATTACCGAGAAATATTTCTAAGTACTCCATAAAGATACAAGTATAATATGACGATTTTTAATTTCGTAAAAACGGAAAGTATTTTTCACTTGCAATTTCGTGAAATAAAACAGAATACTATACTTATGATATCAAACATAATAGTTATTATAATTACATTACAATTGGGCTTTACAAAAACGATATATAGAAATTTCTTTGTGTGTGTGTCATGATCAATAATGAAAACAATCGCTATTTTATTGCTAAATATTCTATTTATTTAGCTCAAATTTCACAGACTTAACAGATTAAGACAGATATATTTTTTTGCAGGAGCTATGTTTGGAGGAATCAAAGGCCCCGAAACGGATAAAGTCCCCTCTTTTTTTTTTTTTTTTTTTTTAAAAAAAAAAAAATTACATTTTATTCAAATTCAGCCGCCTGAACTAGGAATAATGTAAAGAAATTTATACAAACCCAAAGTCTTGTATTATCACTTACAATTTCTTTCATCTTTATTTTTCATCTTTTTGTTCCACTGCTATAGTTGGAAATTTTTTTACTAGAAATACGCACAAAGTGTTATACATCAAGGCACGGTTATTTGATTCGTGCGGGGTGGTTATATTGGATGAAAAATTATATGAGGAATTCGATGCTTCAAGAACAGGAATCACTCTCGACATCATTCATCATTGAATGAATGTGGACATCAGATGAAAACAAAAATATTTAACGGTGTTTTAAAACAGGAAGACTAAACACATGTCTAGGTGAGGCTATTTTACAATGATTACCTTACTTTCTATACCGTAAACCGGGAGTAATTGAGTTGTTTTTGATACCTAATTAAATATTATTTCCCACACAAGCAATCTATAACGGTATTTTCTTGTTTTTCTTACAGAAACTTATCGTTTTGCATCTAAATTAATAAATTGTAATGCCTATATTCTCATTATACTCTCCGGCACTGCTTGTTGCCTAGAGAAAAAAAAATTTTTTTTAGCTTTCCCCTTTTTAATACTAAATCGCCTCCTCCATGAATAGCTGAGTAATTATCTTAAACATATCATGTGTTGAGCACTTTTTATTATTTGAACATGATAAGAGAAACACAGAAGAGTGTACAATTTATCATTATTTTATTCATACCTGTATCTTTCCCCCAAATTGACATTAAAGTAATAATAGCTTGTAGTAAGTCAAATTAGTTATATCATTTATGGCTTAACGTTAACAAACAATTTCTGAATGATAATTTATGTGAAAAAAACTAAAATAGAGTTGATAAAACAAAACTCGCTTATTTTGCTTTTTGGAACATAGGACATATTTAGATGTTTACAATAAATAATACGAAGAAAATATATTTGAAAATTAATAATTAAAAATATTTTTAACAATAAATATATTTTTTGTTAAAAATATCCTTCGAAATAAGACATAAACATTCAGCTGTAACATTTCAGAAAAAAATAAATAAAGATAATTTTAAAATCAAAATTTGTTTTGAATATTTGGCATTAAAACTATAAGACAATAGAGAATACTAAAAATTTAATCAGCCAAAATCTTTTTAAATGAATTAAAAAATTTTAATGTAATAGAAAAAATAGATTTTTCTTCCAAAAGTTATAAAAATATTTGCTTTTATTGAAGTTACACAAGAACCATTGAGAAAAAAACAATTCAAAAGAAAAAGACATATTTTTCCTTTAAGTGGTTCACAAGTTTAAACATTTTCAACCTATACACTGAGATTTTAATTCCTTTCCTTATTTTTAAATATGCATATGCGTCATAAGGCCCTACTGTTTCTGTCAATAATTTTTAAGCCACACCCCTTTGCTATAGTAACGAATGATTACCAACATCAAACAACAATCGCCCGTGACGAAACCGAGTAACAATCGGTGCCATCTGTTAGGGAAAGGCAGTTTTATATTTATTAGACATGTATCTTAAGTTATTTGTATCCACATCTACTATCAATAAATTTTAATCAGTTGTGTTAGTATTGTTTAAAGAAAGGATATCGTCCATAAATTTTTGACTTGCAAAATGAATATGCTTACATATAACAAATTGTATGGATGCAATGCAAGTTCAAGAGAAGGAATGGATATATATATATATTACACTTGTAGCATCTAATGTTGCAGTCACAATCTCTGAATTTATTAATTTCATATGCATTTATTACACTTCCTACATGTTTTCCAACAATTCCTGACATCGAAGATGTTTTTTCAAAGACAAAATATACTTTCATCTCTCTAGAACTTTTATCGTGCTGCTGCCATATTACAGATATTTTTGTTAATTTGCCTCGCTCCATTGAAATAACTCTATCCATTAGTTTTTTGTAATGGCACCATAATTGATAGAGATTTATCCAATCTTCTTAAGATTTTGCCACCTGCCTCATCATATTTTAGTTGTCGATGCCATCTTTGCAATTTCATATTAGTGTTAATACCGCAACTAACTCTATAACAATAGGCCCACATTTTTTGTCGTTCTCCGGTGCATTTGTATTTTTGAAAGTAATCCATAAAGGCTATAGTTTCTTCATCTTCTTTATATACTTCAACAAATTCTCTGTACATACATACAAAAGTTACTTTATCTATTTTATGCAAAATATTTTTTAATTTTTTTTTTATTAATAACAACCTTTAATTCTGGTTTCCCATAAACTTTTTTCCAAGCATTATAAAAGCAGGATCATCGTCCAAAATAAACACTTTTGAATTTAAAATCAGCAATCTTTTTTTTAAATTTCTTCGAATAAAAGAATCAGAACTTCGCAACATACTCTGTTTGAGTAACAGATGGCTACAGGAAATCCTTCATGGTTTTCATCAATAACCATCAAAGTCATTAATTGAAATCCATATCTGTTGATGCCCTGGTTAGAATCAAGCTTTATAATTTTTTCTCCATACATTTCTAACAATTTCAACTGGGCCTCATTCATGATACACAAAAGAAAATTTTCTTTAATATCAGGATAATCATCAAGAGTAATACCTATTAACTTGTAAACTAAAACAGAATTGTTGAATTTATTTCTCCTTTCTTGCAGTTTCAAGTGAACATATACTGCATCTTCTTTGTGTTAAATTATTTTTTTGTTAATTTTAAAATCGCGGCAATTATTGTGAAGATCCTTTTTTGTTGTATATCCTATATGTTCATACATACATAAGATGGTTGACGAGCGTCAGCGAGTCATCGCTTTTGCTCAGAATGTAGGAAAAAGTGGTGAATAAAAAGTTCAGCAGATGGCGCACCTCGGCGAGATGAAATAGTTGGAATTAATGAATGAAGAAAAATAGATCAGAGAATTTCCCGTGATACCATTCAGTATCAACACAATATGAGTTAGATGTTACCAATATGAAATACAAATGGAGATGCTATAATCCTTACGAGAAGTGAAGTATTATTAGACAAATAATAAGAATCACTAAGGAGGTTTTAAGGGAAGAGACCATTTGGTTGTCTTGCAGGTGAAATTCAATTTTGAATGAGGATTGGTAAAAATAGTTTGAGCACTGATAATTTCATTATTGTGATTTAAGATGGAGGTGAAAACATTTCGCGATAACTTGGTGATATAGTCTTCAATTGAATCAATATTTAAGTCGTTATGAATAACTGAGTTTTTGATGTACCTGGGGGAATTTGTCATAATTCTTAGGATCTTATTTTGCACTTTTTTTCATATGGGTGGTTGCGGCCGACCCCCAAACGGGGGCAGCTTTAGTGATGATTGGGTGAAGAACTTGTTTGTACAGTAGCACTTTGTTTTTTAGGGAAAGAGGTGAGTTTCTGCCAATGAGTGAGATGCATCGATGAATTTTGGTCCAAAACGTTTCGGAAAGATATCTGATATGCTGTTTATAGGTTAGTTTGGAGTCTATTTGGAATATCAGGTAGCGTACAACAGAAACCCAGATGATCTCTTCTTCGAAAAGGTTTTAATTCATGGTCCTATATGTTCAGTTGCACAAAATTGTGATTGTATATCGTCTATAATTTTTTATGGTGGTACACCAATTTTCAAAAGAGATGCTATCTTTTTTTGGTCTTTATTGGGTGGTGGTACTTAGCCAATTTTTGTTTCATGTCCAACATGCACAGTCTGGTATTCAACTGTTATTTCAATGGCTTCTTCGTTTTGTTCTCTAACTACTTTGATCAAAGACAGACATGATTTCCCAGATCCTCCAGACTTCATATGCTGCTTCTTTTCTGCTTTTCACTCTTCCATTCCACTTCCATGACAAAAATAAACATCATAAACTGTGTTGTCATCACACCTGCTACCCGTTTTTTTCACTTATTATGACAGCGCCTCTTTTTCCATTCATCAAATTCACTGTCAGAGTAAAAAGAATATTTCTCAAACTTTAAATTTATATCTTCATGACATTGTTTGATGTGTTTGATCATGTCTCTCCATAGTCGAATCTTCATACCGCATAACCACATATTCTTGATTACGAATCATCTCAGCTGTATAATCCGCGTAATACGATTTATGAAATTTCTTCAAGAGTTTCAAAAGACTCACTTTTAGAGAAAATGTGAGATTGTATATCTCACATCACCCTGAAATGGACTGGTTTTTTTTCTTCAAAAAAGATTGATCGGACATTTTATCTTGAAAACAAAGCTCTGGTAAATTGCAATATATATTTATAATAGCCAGTTGTTGCATATATTAAAGTTATGTTAGAATTTGTACCCAACTGCAAAAGACAGTTCCAGAAAAAAAAAATCCCAAATTCTTAAGAAATCCCTAAACTAAAGTCCTCCATCCCTGATATTTAAGTAGACTCGTCCCCTTATCGGTCTTCCGTTGGGCTATCCGGCTATTAACAGACGCACCCCAACAACAATCAAACACTTAAGGAATGCTAGTCATGTAGACTCTTTACTCCGTATGAATTATGCCATGACTTTTTTTAGAGGTAAAACTAGCATTTTGCAATGTGTGTTAACACATTTCATTTTACATAATTGAATGAAAAAGAGAGAGGAAAGAAAGTATTGAAAAGATCAGGTTGCAAAAAAGTAGAAATAAAGTTTTTTTTATCAATTTTTTATTAACATAATATTAATATTTAACTGTGAAATTGATAAATGTAATTTTTTTTTTTTTTTTTTATTTTTTTATTTTTTCCTTATTTTTTTTTACCCCTTCACTCCACCTAAAGATAACTCATTAGTACGCAAGATATGCCAGCTGCATAGTAAACAAAATTAGAATAAACCACATTGAAACTCAACATAAAAATGAATCGTGCTGCCATCTATTGCCTTATTAAGAAATAATTGACAGTTAATTGCGAATTCAGCACCGCGGTTTATAATTTACTTGTTAACGTGGAGAGGCTGCTGAAAATAAACTTCTCAACAAAATTTGTTATCTTAACTATTTGAAAACTCTTTATTGAATTTTTCTAGAGTAATAGTAGTTTTCTTGTCGAATAAAAGTTTTCAAAATCCTTTGCTAAAACGAGTTGATGGATGGCCTCTATTAAAAAATGTTATATCTCATTATAATTGAATAATTACTGTTAAGTATAAATCTGAAGACAACGCATGGAATGGGGCAAAATAAAATCAGTATAACGAAAAATTTTTTGGCTGCAGATAATACTGTAAAGCAGAATTATCTATCAACAGCAACAAAAAATGATGAAACCCCACTATTTTTTTCTATCACCTAGTTTCATTTTATTATTTATTTATTTATTTTGCGTGTAAAGTAACCAAAAGTTTTTCAATGACTCACTTTTTAAAAATTCGTTTTTCAAACAATGATATTATATTTCCAAAATACCCCTGATGATTCAAACTTTAATTGAAAACCATAAATTCTTAAGAAAAAAAAAGTTTTTTACTATGTAATTAAAAAATCACGCATGAAGGTTTGGTAACTTGGATAATTTGTATTAAAATTATATCTGAGAAAGTCTTCTGATTGTCTTTTCAAAATAAAAATTGCATTACTAGGTTAAACTTTTTTTTTTCTTTATTCGTAATCCAATTCAATATTATGTGAAAACTTTTTTTTCTTTTTACTTCAAGTAAAATATATAAATATAAATATAATTTTTTTCAAAAATGTTTTCATAAATTTTAAATGATAAGAAATTTAAGTATGATATATATGAGAAAAACCTGGAAATGTTATAACATTTCAAAAAATTATAGATAGTTTTGAAGAAAATACGAGAACGTTAACTCATATAAAACTCATCTGCGTATAATTTCATTAAAATTCAATTATAACTAGAAATTTAAGCATTTTAATTTCACAAAAAAGCCACATATATTTTTGTTGAAAACACGAAAAACTAGAGTATTTTTATAAACTGTTAATCTTGCTGCGTGAAAACCTAATAATTTTTTTTTTTTGATCGTTTTTTGATGACTTTTGAAAACAACAATCACTGACTTAGTTTAGATGACAATCAACATGAAATTTCTTATCTGATTCCGCTATTGATCAATCAGAAAAAGCGCATTAGGTGGAATCCTATTTTGGAGGGGGCACTTGGCGCGATTAAATTTTTTGACGATAAATTGCCAAGTTGGTTATCATGTAAATTTTTATGGCACCTATATAAAATCTATACAAAGGGTTTCGATATTTTATTTCTTCTTGTTTAGCTGGATTGGAAGAAAAAGTTGTTTATCCCTGCAGTACAGCGATTTTTGAAAATTGCTATTCTGTTGAAAACTTTAAAAGCTTAAGTAAAGATCGTTAACAAAAAAATCGTTTTGGCGGATGGAAATAGGAAATCAGCATTAGTAATTTCAATATAATCGTTTTGAAAACAGTAATTTGAATATCGTAGGATATATTTTATTTGATAAACGTAATCGTCTGAAAATCATCCGTTGGAAGCCTTGAACATGAATCGTTTTGAAACATTTCATTCTTCCAAATGGAAGAAAATTAGCATTTGGAAAGATTGATATTCGAAAGAAATAGTTTGAAAGTAATAATTTGAATAGATTACGATTTGATGGTAAACGTGGTTGACAGACAAGCGTCAGTTGAAAACTGATCATTTTAAATAATTCTTTTTATCCCGAAAAGGAGAAATTCAGCGTTAAGAAAGCAATAAAAATTCGAATATGATCGGTTTTAAAGCAGTTGGTTGAATATTAGAAGATCGGCAACTGTTTTCCTGCTCATGGATACAGATATCTCTTTTAAATTATGTCTGTAAATTTTATCCGTTCTTTTTCCACACGTTTTCTCCTTTTTTACTCTGCATTTTTACGTATTTTCTTTAGAAATGAAATTCCCAATGCCGAAGTGCTATTTCATTTTTAATGATTTTCAGCTTGGTGACACTTTTATGCTATTCCATTAAAGTGCTTTGTTTCTCAAAATCACCTTTTCCAACATTCTATTATCTTTTCTTTTGGCTTATAACGAGTTTTCAGGCTTACTTTAATAATTTCTACATATCCTTTCTTTCATTTAAAATTTCATCTTGTTTCAAAATTTTTCTTACAGACACGGCAATTTCTACATTTCCTTTCATTGAAAACGCCTGCTTACTTTTGAAATTTGTCTTCCAAATATGATTGTCTTCCAAAAATGAAGCATGCCCTCTTTTCCCCCGCGTCTAGAATTTCCGGGCTTAAAAATATCCGCTTTTCTCCATTTTGGCATGATTTCACAGATTTCACCAAGAGGCCCCTCCTAACTAGAACTTAACCGATCATTTTGTTTGAACAATAAAAACATGACGAAATTGAGTTTCAAATTTGAAATTTGACAAAATAGAGATCACATCCTTTTAGAAATATAATAGATAGTTTCTTGAAATTTGCTTTGAAGTGAAGTTAATCTTTAAATATCTACATCGAAGAACAGTATTAAATAATCTAATTTTAATATAACTTTTATATCTGAATGAAAATAAAAGAATCAAATTTGTTGTGTTTTATAATGTTACGTGGTTGATAGATCTTCAGTTGCAGGTAAGCCCCGTGTAATTAATGAGCTGGTTCTTTCTGAATGAATCAAATTTATTATTTTTATTCAGAGACACTCTAGTAAATACAATAAATTTCATTTTAACAAGAGAAAATTAACACATCCATATATAAATTCACAATAGCACCAATTCATCTTTCACAGCATTTTACTTACGTAATCACAATATTATTGAATGAAGCACATATATCTTCTACTGAAATGTACAGTCGTTCACATATATATATATTCTCTCCAAACTTTTTCTTAATACATCTCTGGCCTCAGAGTATCTAATTTGGTCGCCAAATTTGGCAACTTGGCTATCCCATTTGTTGCTTAAGTCTGCATGTGTATATTGCCAAGATAACCTCTGGCTTTTCTGCAATAATGCCTGGCATATTATCTCATTGTTTCTTAGCTGTATCTCTCCGACTATAATTCCACATCGACAGGAAAGAGAATAAAGTCCAAACTTTCATTAATAATATAGTTATTTGCTTCGTATGAATGCGAGAGGGTATCGTAAAATTTAAATTTTTTACAAGAAATAATCGAAATATATCTGGATAAAACTTTATTCCGTATGTTCGTTAATCTTTATATATATATATATATATATATAATGTTGTAAATTACAACAATTAATGTCAATTTGTTAAGAAACCGTAGATTGAAGTAACCCACAGTACGGAAAAAATAGTTCAATCTGCTGAGTTTTACAATAACAGCCTAGGAAAGTTCAAGAAACAGTGGGATAAATGTATGCCTCCAGATGCGAATGTGTACATAATTCTTTAGAATAATAAATAAATAATAAAATTTCTTCATTGATAATTTATGTAATAAAAACATTACGATACTTCGGGTCAATAAAGAAAACTTTACGATATTGTGGATTACTTAATGTACGTCTTCCTGAAACCAAACAAATCAACATGAATTGCTAAAATTTGCAATATTATGTACATAAGGACATGTTTAACATGCAAAATAGATTCAATCAAGTTATTTCTTAGTAATGATTAAATCTGAATTGTACCCATCTCACGATTAAATCGCTTGATATAGTTTATATCTTTAGAAGTTAATTTTGTATTGTATATAGTTTCAGGAGAAAAATGAATAGCTAATTTGTCCTTGAAGGTAACATTTATTTCTTTTTTATAGGCACGCTCATGGGAGTCGCGTCTACAATCGGAGGCTTGTCAACTGTTATCATTCCTCTACTAACAGGATATTTGACGACGCATGTGAGTAAGGAATGAATCTTGAAAATTATCAGAAACGTTTGTATCAATATGGCTTTTATTTATTTTATAATTACAAAGGATTACGAGAAATTAATTTTCAGACAGAAAACAATCCAAATAATTTTAATTAATTAAAAATGGCCTTCATTTGAGATGAATTTGTTCCAACAAGAATATTGAACATTTATGTTCTATCATTATCAACAATTTTAAACTATTTGATTCACAAATGGTTCGAATCATGTTCAATGATTCTGATACCTTTCAAACTTCTCTCAGGAGCTCAAAGTCCTGTTCGAAAAATTTGGTTATAAAACAAATGATAGAATAACTCATTACATAAACTTTGTAACATCCAAACATCATGAGAAATTATTTTTTGATTAAGAAAATACTTTTTATCAATAATTTTCAGACCTGCATGACACTGGCGGACTCCAAGGTAATAAGTGCTATGTATTTGTTACTGATTTTTTATGATTGCTGAGTGACAAACTCGACAATATTAATCAAACAATGTCGAATTAGCATTTGTATATACATGGTTTGTCCAATAAGTGTAAGAACTAATTTTTCTAGTCTATGGAAAGGGTATGGAGCGATCTTTATGGATGGAATGGGAAGTGTGGGTTATGATGTAAGCTAGGAGCCATAGGTGAATTGTTTCCAAGTCGTTGGAGTGTGTAAATCTCGTCCAAAGTTAAAATGATAATACTCTTAAGTCAAGAATGAAAATGCCGCGAATCATCTTGCGGTGTTATGCCACAAATACTGCAACAAACTGAACAAATCTGCTTCAGAAAAATTTTATATGATCCGTCAGATATACAGAACGCGTTTTTTAGAGGCTCAAATAAACTGAAAAATGGCAGGTAAGACTCGATGTATTTATCATCCTCGATGCAAAAGATGTAGTCTATAAGATGTTTGTGGCTAAGAGACAAACAGTGAACAGTAAATTATATACAGATGTACTCGAATGTTTGAGGATTAGGGTCCACCGCGACCGAAGAAAATCACCGATATCTGAATCACCCTCCACGACAATGCTCTACGTTGCGAATATTGAGGAAAGAATTGACCAAATACAACATCGCAGGGTTGCCAAAACCACTCTATATCCCAGATCTGGTTCCCTCCTGCTTCTTTTTGCTTTGTAGGATAAAAATGTATGAAAGGACATTGTTTTGAGACGACTGATGCTGTTCAAGCGGCCTCGACTCTGTGCCTAAAGAGACTTGCGGTTACAGATTTCCATCCAATGTTTGAAAGCTGGAAAAAGAGTTGGAAGTAGTATATTGATGCAGAACGGTGATATTTAAAAACTCGTTGTATAAAAACTTCTATCTTCAATAAGTTTCTTCTTATGATATCAGTCCTCATACTTACGCATATAATTCTCGGAATAGAACATGGAACATCATAAAAGAATAGATAGAATGTGTTAAAATTGATATGCAGACTGATAATATGCATATGTAAATATATAATTTTAATTACAACAAAAGCATTTTAAAGTAGCGATAAAAAAGCAGGGAGAGCAATTGCAAGTAGGATCACCTCTAGCGGTGATTACATATTTTTAATAGCGATGTGCTATCAAAATATTTTTACAAATTATTTTTTGATTGTAGGCAAAAGAGATGTAGAAATTAAAGGTAACAATTTGATACAAATTTTGCAATTTACAGGTAAACCGGCTAACTGATTTGCCGGTATTACATCCCAATTCTCAATCATCTTCTATAGTTCGTCTTCCGATTTAGGTTACAGCATACAGAACAAACGATGATCGATCCCGTTTTAGACATGCTCGATCAGTAAGAGATCAGGAGACATTACAGGCCAAAGAAGAAACTGAAAATAATGCAAGCATATCTGTTGAGGAATGCTATGTGCGTTGTTCTGCTGAAAAATGCCCTTTTACAGATGCTGATTGTAAGGTAGAGAAAATGTCTGTAGCACCTCATCTACACAAAATGCTTCCAAGGCAAAGCAAAGATGACCTTCTGTCGTGCCTGTTGATAACCCGAAAACCTAATTTTACGCAAACGAACGGAACAACGTTCAACAACAATGCTAAATTGGCTCTATGTCGCAGAAGCCTCTCTAGACTTTCACTCGAAAACAGTTATCAGAAACACAGAACCTATACGCTGAACACTACATTCTGCCATTAACTTGTCCAAGTGTCTTATTCTCGCCACAATCACAATCTTTTACTTCGGCAGGTTGGAGACAATGACAATCTACTCAAAGGGAGGCTTTTGTGATGCCACTTTCAGACATCGTAAGGAAATTATTCTCTCTAATTCTCTCAAATATTCGAGCATTGAAATCTCCTAGAGCCTTTCGCAGAATATCAGGAAAAAACAATTACGAGTTCGTTACCACATTCCTTCAGACGTGTTATATCTTTATGGACCTGATCTCCCGTGAAGTTTCCCATTCTTTTCTTACATACATCTGGTCAAAATTATACGCAGAGTGGATACGTCTACATGCGTTTCGGCAGCAATGTGGCGGTAAGACCTAAGCGTATAATTTAGCCCCTCCTCGGTATTTGTACGTAAGCGTGTAGCATAACTCCTCGTAAAATCGACCGATTACCAGAACTAATAATTTGTTATATCACCGAGGTATGTCTTACTTCACACGTGTAATATTGATGAAGACATAGATGTTTTCGAAATTATGAATTCCCTAAGCAGAATATTATATATATATATATATATATATATATATATATATATATATATATATAATACTGGTTTTCAAAATTAAGAGAATTTTCCAATTTGGTCGAATATCTCTAGAACTACTGAACAGATTTGAATGAATCTAGTTAGTACATAGGGTTGACATAATACAAAAAAAGTAATAATAACCATTCAACAATTATAATACGCGCGCATTGTCGCGCGTAACATTCATAAGAGTTGCAAGGTATGAAACAGCAGATGCAGAATAGAACAAAAACTGGTTAATAGGGGATATGGTCCCTTTTACAGATATAAGGGCCTCGCAAACTAATTTTATCCTGGAAATAAGGGAGTTTATGAGTTCCTGTGGCAATTGGTCCCACTCGTTCAGCAACAATGTTCTCAGGTCTTGGATGATTCTCGGAAGGGACTTACAAATTGCAATTGCCCTCTCTAGAGCTTCGCAGACATGCTCTATAGCATTGAAGTCTGGAGATCTGGCTGGCCAATATATTCAGCGAATATACTCACTTTACAGGAATTCGTCGATCAGCTGAGCTCTATGTGATCTTGCGTTGTCACCCATTGAAAAGAAAGCCAGGACCAACTGTAAACTTGAAAAGGCTAACATTGAGCTCCAAGACCTCATTCCTATATCTCTCAGCAGTCTCAGTGCCGTTTTCAAAGACATGGAGGTACGTGATTCCATTCTACAAGATGTCTACCCAGACCATCAAGCCTCCGCTGCCGTAATGATCGTTTTCTTGGACATTGGAGGGCAGGTTCAGGGTCCCTGATTCTCTCCATATAAAAGTACGGCGAAAATCATTGGTTAGGCTGAAACGGTGAAACGGGACTCATCTGTGAAAAGAACAATCGCCCCATTGATTCATGATCCAATCTGTATGATCTCGGCATCAATTTAAGCGGACTTTCCTGTTCGCAGAACTGATCGAGAGGCATACAACAGGTTTGCTTTCAAACAGTCCTCTGTCATGAAGTTTTCTGGAATCAGTTACTCTTGGAATTCGGATTCTTGTGGCTACATACAACTCATGAGAGACCTGAGAAGCTGTAGCATCCCTGTTACGCCTCGCTGTAATGGACAAATGGTGATCTTCTTTGGCCGTAAAGGGCCTTGGTCGACATTGCTCGGGGTTTTTCTCAACGGATCCGGTATCCCTAAACTGTTTCCATAAGTCGGACACGACGCTGGGCGTTAAATCGAATTCTCTGCAAAACTGGATTTTAGACTGACCTACTTCTAGCCAATCCACAATTCACCACCTCATTCCATCATCTAAACGTTGGTCGTTACTCACTTTTATCGTTTGAATTTTAAGCGATTGCTGCAAAAAAACACCAAGAATTTCGGCGAAATGTGCTAGCGAACGAAATACGGATTTTAGCACGCGCGCTTATAAATCCTGTTTTTTGACTAGTTCCGGCCCCCATACACATATACACTTACGTATTCGATGTACAAGATCGTAACTTTGTTTTGAAACAGTATTTTTACATTTCTTTCATTTCTTTTCATGAAATTCTACAAAATATGCAAATTCCCTTAATTTTTAACACCAGTATATATGTATGAAATAATGCGAAAAATCGATTATTTTTATCATCAAAAGAAACAGTTTGAAGGAAAGTTGGGCACAACAAGAGTTCATGCTTAAATGAAAAACAAATGAAAGAAATAGATGATGATGCAGCGTAATAAAGAATGTGATCCCTTCTCACAGCCAGGAGCATTACAACACCGATTTCCCGTACTTGCTATAACGTTGTGGATGAGCTGTGGGATCATAGAGTTCCCAACGTCGCGATGAGCTTTCTTAATTTCTGAAACGGAGCTCGTTGGGTGCGGAAGTACTACAAACTGTCTCCCAAGCCTATACCGCACAAGCTCAATAAGTTTCAGACTAAGTGAATAGGCACGGCAGGCTTTGGATCTTTTTCCTTTCCATAAAATCGTTTGTCAGACTCGTATGGTGATTTGGCGCATTTTATTTTAGCGCTCGTATGGTGATTTGGCGCAAGTCAGAACCGATAGCACCTCCAAATAGGTAAACAATTGGCTCAAGAATTTCATATCCGGTTCTGTTTGCTTTCATAAATCCCGCGTTACGGATATATTGGTCTGTTTTGCCAGATGTCTCCCGGTTAAATATAAAGGACTAATATTAACATACTTGCTATATCGCTAGCTGATGAAAATGAGGGCTGAGACTAAAGTGAGACTGAATATCACATTGACCTACTGTTCCTAACTCCAGCATTATGTTTCGAACTCCAGTTTGAAAGAGTACCTTTATGTGTAGATATGAGATTAATGCAACCTGCTGATTGTCTGGCACAGAGACCAAACAAGATTGAATTTCCCTCTAAACAGAGTGACTGTAATCTAGTATTCACTTAGAAACTGTGAGTGCGACATCCAGTTGTCCGGCGCAACTGTCCCTCTGGCATCGCTCAGTTATTGCCAGATATCGGCCTTGACAAGAGGTTATAACTTTTGCCGAACCGGTACTGATCGTCAGTTAACATTTCAAGCACCATTGTATGTCTGCCACAGTCTTGAGTTTACACACTGAGGCCCATTCAGAATTTAAGACACTTCAGTTTGTGATCTTTCGGAGTCTAATAATTCTTCCTTTCGCAAACATGCCCAGTTGTCGTCTTTGCGTGTCGGTCGTCCTGATTAATCGTTAACAACGTTCCATCGCACATGACGTGCACGAAATCTAAATGAACTGCTTTGCGAGGTTAACCAGTTTATCCGCGCTCCTATGAGTGCAAATGCACAGAAGGTGCCGACTGAAATACTTTGTATAAAGGCAAAGCTATAATTTCAAGAAATGATTCTTCACGAGAAACTTCGAACAAATTCGCCGTTATTTACTGACAGTTTTCCACGTTTTATGAATTATGCTTAACATTTAAACAAAAGTGAATGTGTGTATGTAATATATATATATATATATATATATATATATATATATAAAACAGGTAATTGAAAAGTCCCCGACCTGAAACATAGATAGCGCTACTAGAATTATATCCATATGTTTTTAAGTTAGCCCTAACCCTCAAAAGATGCGTGTATAAATTTGACAGCTGTCGGATCATTAGTTTGTGAATTATAGTATTTTGAGTGAAGCAACTTTTGTTATTGTGAAAAAAATGGATTTCGCGTGTTGATAAAATATTGCTTTTTGAAGGGAAAAAATACAGTTGAAGCAAAAACTTGGCTTGATGCCGAGTTTCCGGAAACTGCCCCAGGAAAATCAACCATCAAGGATTGGTATGCTAAGTTTAGACGTGGTGAAATGAGCACCGAAAACGGTGAACGCAGTGGACGCCTAAAAGAGGTTGTTACCGACGAAAACATTAAAAAAATCCCCAAAATGATTTTGAATGATCGTCAATTGAAATTGAATGAAATAGCACACACTCTAAAGATATCAACTGAACGTGTACATCATATCATTCACGAATATTTGGGTATGAGAAAGCTCTGTGCAAAGTGGGTGACGCGCGAGCTCACTTTTGATCAAAAACAACGACGAGTTGATGATTCGGAGCAGTGTTTGAAGATGATCAAGCGTAATAAACCCGAGTTTTTGCGTCGATATGGGACAATGGATGAAACATGGCTCCATCATTTCACTCCGAAGTCCAATCGACAGTCATCCGAGTGGACTGCACACGATGAACCCGCTCCAAAGCGTGGGAAAAGTCGGCTGGCAAGGTTATGGCGTCTGTATTTTGAGATGCGAATGGAATAATTTTCATTGACTACCTTGAAAAATTAAGGACCATCAACAGCGATTATTACGTAGTGTTATTGGACCGTTTGAAGGACGAAATGGGCGAAAAACGGCCGCATTTGAAGAAAAAGAAAGTGCTGCTTCACCAAGACAATGCACTGTGTCACAAGTCAATGAAAACGGTGGCAACAATCCATGGATTGGGCTTTGAATTGCTTCCTCATCCCCCGTATTCTCCAGATCTGGCCCCAGCGACTATTTCCTGTCCTCAGATCTCAGAAGAATGCTCGCTGAAAGAAATTTCGTCGAATGAAGAGGTGATCGCCGAAACTGAGGCCTATTTAGAAGCAAAGGACAAATCCTACTACAAAAAGTTGGAGGGTCGATATAATCAGCGTCTCCCCTTGAAGGAATTATGTTGAATAAAAAAAATTAATTTTGCCAAAAAAATGTGCTTTACT
>BMAW01074672.1:0-58597 GCA_019974015.1 Nephila pilipes | reverse complement strand
AATCGTAAAGAAGATGAACTGAAAAGTAATTTGGATTGGATAGAAACATAGAAATTGTATCGAAGAGAGTGATTCTTTCCGTTACACATAGGGGTTTTGATCCTATTGGATTTTTATGTCCAGTCCTCTTAATTCCCAAACAAATGTTACAGAAGAAGTGGAAAGATAACTTCCCGTGGGATAGGACATTGAATTTGAAGATAATTTGAAACTTGAATTTCTAAAATGGTGTGAAGAGTTAATTTCCTTAAAAAATTTGTCTGTTAGCTTCTGTTTTTCTCCTGTTATAAGTGGTCAGCATAATCTAAGCATTCATACATTTTGTGATGCCAGTCAATTTGCATACGCAACAGCTGTTTTCTTTCGCATAGAGTATTCTGGTCTTGTTCATTTAAATCTTTTGGCTGCCATATCAAGAGTTGCTCCAGTAAAAAACATCACTATTCTTCGTCTTGAGTTGCTGGCTGAAATGGTGGGAGATCGATTATGTAGATCTGTGCTCAATGCACTCCAGTGGGACGATGCGAAGCAACACCACTGGACTGATTCCACTACGGTATTATTGGATTCAGCGAGAAGAACTTTGGTCAGTATTTCTAAATAATAAAGTTCAAGAGGCATGAGAACTGACTGATTCAACTTCGTTGAAGCATCTTCCTGCTGACTTACCTTTGAGAGTGTGTTCTGCTCACCAATTTTTATGCAGTAGATGGAGGGAGGGGTCCAAATGGCTTCTACAAACTGAAGAAAACTGGCCAGTTGTCAAAACTATTTTTGACGTCTCATCTGTTTTGAAGGGAAAAACAAATTCAACTTCCAAGAATCTTCCAGTTGTGTGTTCGTTAAATCAATGTGAAAATAACAAAAATAATGGTAAAACCAATAGCGAAGATTAAGTTTGGTGTTTCTACTATTTTTCTATCTATGATTGAATGCTACGAATGACGGTTGGATAAAAAAGATTCATTTTCAACTGTAGGAATTCTGATTCTCGAGTCGCGGGTGGATTATCCCACGTGGAACTAAGACAAGCAGAAACAAAGATTGTAAAGATGGTACAAGAGAGATACTTTAGTCATGAAGTCGACCGAAATAAAATGAATTTTATAGCAACATACAAAGATGGAGAAGGAATACCTAGAGTGAAGACAAAATTAACGTATAGGAAGGATTCAGAAGATTTTTTTACAAGAACCCTATCATTTTGCTATCCCATCATCCAGACATTAAAAGACTGATAATGACGGAACACAAAAAGAATTCACATGCAGGATTACAAATGATCTTGAGTATTCTACGTGAACATTATTGGATTTTGAATGCGAGAAACGCTATTGAACAGTATTATCAAAAATGTGTCAGTTGCTTAAGACACGCCAAAAAGAAATCTGACTATCCCCTTTGCGTCACTTCCAGAAAACAGAATAGGAGATGCTGCAGTTTTTGAAATAATCGGTTTTGGTTTAGCGGACCACTTTATTTAAAAGAAGGGAGTAAAGCTTGGATTTGCATATTTACGTGTGTGGTTTTTAGAGTCTTCTTGAGAAGATTTTGAGCTTCTGTCAAAATTATCTACTAAAGCTTTTCTTCAAAGATTTTGTAGATTCATCTCAAGAAGGGGAAGGCCAACAGTTGTGTATTGCGACAATGGAAGCAATTTTGCCGGTGAATCAAATTCCTTGAAAACACTGAATTGGGCTGAGATTGCACAATTTAGTAGTATACAAAGAATACAATGGCTTTTAAATTCTCCTTCTGCCTCCTGGTGGGATGGTTTTTGGGAAGGATTAGTTGATGTAATGAAATAAATTCTAAGAAGAATTCTCGAAAAGCTTTTTTATCTCATGAAGAAATTGTCACCGTTTTATGTGATGCAGAGTCTGTTATAAACTCTCGAAAGATTAGTCATGTATCACAAAAGATTCTGAACTGATACCTTTATCACCTAACTCATTTTTACAAGATTTCCGGTAAACTGGTGTTCCTGATTTAGATCAAGTAAATGAAGTTGTTCTCAACAAAAGAATAAAATATCGCCAACAGTTGATAGTTGATATCCGAAAAAGATTTAGATCTGCATATTTGGGATTTTTTATTCAAAAAAATAAAAACAAGAAGCAGGGGTGAGATATTAAGCTTCAAGAAATTGTGTTGATTGGAAGTGATAATGTAAAATGTAATGACTGGCCTTTAGGTGTTGTTATTAAATTATTACCCGGAAAAGATGGTATTAACCGACTAGTGCATCTGAAAACTGCAAAAGCAGAACTTCTACGACCAGTCCAAAGAATCCTCCCACTTGAAATTTCCAATGAAACTTTCGGAGATGACATTTTAAGAACTAAAAGTGGGAAAACTGTTAAGAAATCACAAAAACTGGACATGTAAACAAATTTATTTTTTAACTTTAAATGTAACTTTCAATATATATGTGAAGTCCGGGTATCCACAATGATGATACTTTCGTTCATACTAAGCTATTTATTCTTATTTACAGCGATTAATATGTACAGACACTTGGAAATAGTTAATTGAGAAAAGCGTAAGTAATGTTCATAATACAGATATATGAAGACAGTTCATTTCAGTCAGACGGTTGTGCTCCGTGCACTTATTTTGTAAAACAGTTTTACCAGTGATATGTCTCAGACACTCCGTGTGCCCACTCTCACTTCGTAATGGCGTCTTCCCGCGCAAACGTCTTCTTTCCCCTAGCGGCATGTCGCCGAGACAGTAGCAGCGCTCTCTGGTGTTGAGACGTTCTAGGCGATAAGTTCAAGTTCGATTCCCACATATATATCTTATATTTTTTTGTGTATTAGTAAGTATATTAGAAATGTTTATTGTATATGTGTTATTCTTTGAAATTTTTAAATGATTGGTAAGTTAAGTTGCCTTTCAACAACTTAAGGTGGGAGGATGTCATATCTTCAGAGTTTTTTTTATTATGAATTCATGGCATATATACTTGTGCGATTTAACTGTAACCTAATGTAAATATTAAGCAAAAGTTTTTTTTCTCCATATTTCGGCAATTTTTAGTTTGATTTCTATGAAATAAATGTTTTTGATTTTTCAAATGGCTGGATATTTTATCGTTTTAAGTATCCTTATTCAATTGCAATAAGAGCTATTTTTCCTTATTCAATTGCAGTTCTAGATACTCTGCTAGAGTAATAGAGTTATCCCTTTGCAAAAAGGATAACGTAATAATAAATACAATGAAGTATCATAAATTGGTGTTGAAACTGTAAACACTGTGTATATCTTCTACTGGGAAGCAACAATTTAAAATTTACATGTGTATGTGTGTCTATGTTTAAAAATTTTTATAGTGTCTTCTAGGCGAGGTATTCTAAAATCAATTGCTGACCACTTCGCGATAATGGATCTTTATGCGGTAAAAGGGTAAATGTTCCTATACCTTCCTCCGAGTCTTAATTTTTCTTAAGGATTGAGAGAGCTTTTGAACAAATTTTAATCTCAGTTTAAGAGTTTAAGAATTCTTACGTACCCTTAACTTGAAAAATAATCCATTTTCTCTTTTCGATACTAAATTTTAAATTAACCATGCCCCTTTTCTATAGTATCTTCACAGTTTTGAAAGAAACTAACCCCAATTGTCCATATAGTTCTGTTGGAGAGGCTAATTTTTAGTTCATTTTCAGCAAACTGATTGTAATTTCCTTATTTGTGTAACACTAGCTCTTCAAAGTTGGGATAATCTTTGTTAACATCCTATGTATTGAAGCAAGTACGCAGTTAATAAGAAATTATAAAAATGTAGATTTATATTCGAAAGCATTTTAAAAAATTTTATCTGCTAATGGTATACATATTTAAAATTGGTTACCAAAAATGAATTGAAAAATAATGTTCTTCCCACAAAGAAGTTGATTAGTAACGCTCTTCTAGAATAAAAAAGTTCTAAAAAAATCAAACGAACTTTCTGCAAAGAGCACTTGAGACAGCACTCAGATGACAAAATGATCACGTGATGTAGATTGAAACAGTTTAGAAGGTTTTTTAAATGCTCTGATTTTAACAGTGTTTCGTTTTTTGTCTCACGTTTATATTTAGGAAACTTAATTTTCCTTATTCGTTGACTCTATATTTCTGGCACCATTAATTGGAATTTAACAAGAATAAGTAAAAATATTTTTTGATTTGAATATGCTCAGTACAAAGAAACCAATACCATATAGAAGAAAAAGTCAAAACACAATACTTCAATAATTTAGATGTATACCCCTAACTCTGTAAAATAAAAAATAATGATTTTTATGATTAAGTCGATTATGATTTATTTATACCCGAAGGAATACAATGCAAAGGTCAGAGCTTTGCTTGTTTCGTCATAATATTGTTAAAGGATTACATTTTCTCATAAGGGGAATACTAAATTTGAGGGGGAAAAATCTTTAAAAATTAAATTCTTTAAAAACTATAAAATACGTTTCGATATTTACAGATATTTAATTGATGTATATTATTGATGTATATTAAGGTAATAAACATACGTTTTTACCAGATAGAACTTCATAATTTAAGAAATTTGTTTTAAAAAAAAGGTATTTTTCTCTGAAAATTATTACCATAAAATTTTGTTTTTGATTTTGCAAAAGTTATTTAGTGAAACTTGTTAAGTTCATCCACAATTTTTCACCACTATACAGTGGAAATGAAAATTTGAGTACTCATACAACTCAAGGGAAACAATTTAACAATTGTTGATATTCAATACAAACTTAAATGTTAACAGGTCAATTGAAAAGTCCCCTGCCTACCATAGTAAAATACATTTTTTTGGCAAAATTATTTTTTTTTATTCCACATAATTCCCTTCAAGGGTGATACACTGATTATAGCGACCCTCCAACTTTTCGATACCATTTTTGTAGTACGATTTGTCCTTTGCTTCAAAATAGGCCTCAGTTTCAACGATCACCTCTTCATTCGACGAAAATTTCTTCCCAGCGAACATTCTTTTGAGATCTGAGAAAAGGAAATAGTCGCTGGGGGCCAGATCTGGAGAATACGGTGGATGAGGAAGATATTCGAAGTCCAATTCATGGATTTTTGCAATCGTTTTCACTGACTTGTGACACGATGCATTGTCTTGGTGAAGCAGCACTTTCTTTTTCTTCAAATGCGGCCGTTTTTCGGCCATTTAGTCCTTCAAATGGTTCAATAACGCTATGTAATAGTCGCTGTTGATGGTCCTTCCTTTTTCAAGGTAGTCAATGAAAATTATTCCATGCGCATCCCAAAATACAGACGCCATAACCTTGCCAGCCGACTGTTGCGTTTTCCCTCGCTTTGGAGCGGGTTCATCGTGTGCAGTGCACTCGAATGACTGTCGATTGGACTTCGGAGTGAAATGATGGAGCCATGTTTCATCCATTGTCACATATCGACGCCAAAACTCGGGTTTATTACGCTTGATAATCTTCAAACACTGCTCCGAATCATCAACTCGTTGTTGTTTTTGGTTAAAAGTGAGCTGCACCCACTTTGCACAAAGCTTTCTCATACCCAAATATTCGTGAATGATATGATGTACACGTTCAGTTGATATCTTTAGAGTGTCTGCTATTTCATTCAATTTCAATTGACGGTCATTCAAAATCATTTTGTGGATTTTTTTAATGTTTTCGTCGGTAACAACGTCTTGTGGGCATCCACTGCGTTCACCGTCTTCGGTGCTCATTTCACCACGTCTAAACTTAGCATATTAATCATTGATAGTTGATTTTCCTGGGGCAGTGTCCGGAAACTCGGCATCAAGAAAGGTTTTTGCTTCAACTGTAATTTTTCCCTTCAAAAAGCAATATTTTATCAACACGCGAAATTCATTTTTATCCATTTTTTTCACAATAACAAAAGTTGCTTCACTCAAAATGCTATAATTCACAAACTAATGATCCGACTGCTATCAAATTTATACACGCATCTCTTGAGGGTTAGGGCTAACTAAAAAACATATGTATTTAATTCTGGTAGCGCCATCTATGTGTCAGGCCGGGGACTTTTCAATTGATATGTCATTTTACCGTGTCCGTGTGCACAAAGAACAGACATTAGTTATCTCAATATCGATTATGTTGATTCGGAACATATTTATGTATTGTAGAATCGAAATATATGATTTTGTGCATTTTTGCAGTTTTATGCTGCTGTTGTTGATTTAAATTTCCTTCGGGTCAAGAAAGCTAGATAAAGTCCATAATATTATTCTCTCAAATAAAATCCAAAATCAGTGATGGAATGAAGAAAAGATCATATTTAAAAAACTTTCTATAATCAAGGATATTGTCAGAAGAAGCTTAGTTAACCCAACACTTAGTGCTGATTGGGGGGTGGGAATCTTAGTTTCAGTAAAGAAAGGCAATGGCCTTACATGTCTACTGAAGAAACATGTCAAAGTGGCTTGCTCATGTCCGTTACATTGAAAAAAGTCACGAAACTTCCTGTACGAATACCATGATACCCCAATTTGAAATATAGTTCAATAATCGTTAGAGGAGCTAGTAGAGTCGAGAGTACCATCTCGACTACATTATTCCATTTGTTCCTATATTCCACTAAAAGGAACAACACTATCAACGATGCTTATGGTTCGAACTTAAAACCCGTTTATGGATGACTCATGAATTGATTTTTAAATGCATATATTGAGGTATGATGAATTCACAGAGTTATAGATAGTTTACGTTTTATGTTTTGCATTCTTATTGTCGTCTTCGCGACATGGTCAAATACATCTGCATTTCCGGAGAGGTCCTTCTAGGGTTCTCACTTTACACAAAGTATATAACGAAAGGTTATTATCGTCACGGGTGCCCCTTTGGTGCCATGCAGATAGAGGTTTTTGAGATCTGCACTTGAACGCTAGAACCGATTACTCACACACCCTATTTTAGCCAATAAGTTTGTAGCCTAGTTACCAGTGAGATCTATAAGAGAAGATATCTACTGAGGATAAATTTATTGCAATTTCACTCATGATAAAGTATTGAATGAAGCTTTGGTTATCTGATAAATTCCAGATTCCATAATTGTCAGGGGAGAGAAAATTGTGTGGCAATTCATTCGCCTCGAAAAACAGAGCAACAGTCATGATACTTCGGCGGCTAGTGGTTTTCTCAGAGACATCGGGGGATGTTATTCTACTCCGTGCGCTATGGAAGAGGAGAGAGTAGTTGTTGGTAATTTTGATACGATCGCTGTTTCTAACCCTGATCCAGTGGGTCCGAAGAAAATTTGACAGGTCGCTTTTTGCTGGGCTCTGACCAACTAGGCTGAAAAGACGTCACATTTGGCTAGTTAAGTAAGGCGTTTTCACTTCTAACACTGCTGTAGAAGAGAGTCGCCATATACTCCTTCTCTAGTTTCATCAACATGATACGTCGAGAGACATTAGTATTTTTGTGTAGAAGGTTGCTTTGTTTTTTTTCAGCCTAACTGCAATTGATATACATTCCCTCCCTGTTGAATTGAATTTCGCTTGAGACAGTTTCCATTTGAGTCATCGGCTGTCTCGTGTTGAGTGACGGGTCTCGTCGATACATGTACTACAGCCGGAATATCAATAGTTGTGATTTATGTGAGGTTGTCTTTAATTAGACATACAGAGGCAAGTGTTTTTGCGTCGGGGGCATATGCAACCAATAGTTATAGGCTGTACTGCAACCTAGTGTTCAAGTTCTGAGTCACCACTTCAGTGTTAGACGTTTTGTCTGAGACATCGGGGGAGGGAGGGTATTCTATTCCGTGCGCTGTGGAGGGGGAGAGAGTAGTTGTTGAGGACCTTGATGCTACCGCTGTTTCGAACTCTGGTCCAGTGGATCCGAAGAAAAGTTGACTGGTCGCTTTTTGATGCGCTGTAACCAACTAGTCTGTAACCCACCGAAAGACGTCTTCTGCTTGTTAAGTAGGGCGTTTTTACTTCTGGCGCTGTTGTAGAAGAGAGTCGCTGCAATATTTTCTCTGGATCTGTAAGACATAGTTTTTTCTTCAATATAAACTCAACTGCTGAGGCAATCTCTGTCGTCTTTGCTTCTGTCAGTGTATAGTCATAAGGTGTAATAGTTTTCTTTTTTTAAAATTGCAACTTTAATTTTTTTGCTTCACTTTATAAGTGTAATGCTTTAGTAGTTTTTGAAATATGCAACGTTGAACACGTTGCAGTGTATGTTACATCTGAGGTTTTATATATTCTATAGACAACACCAATTAATGTTAATGAATTTATTAAACTTGACATAATCAATACAACAAATGAAGCATAGATTTTTAACGCAGAATATACCCTTCTCCCCTAATCACCTATATAGATAAGTAGAGTAATCCTGAACTACACACACAGAATTGTAAAAATTTAAGAGATATATTGTTAATGGTGGCGGATTCATGATTTGTGGATGTTTAACTTCCACTTCTTAAGACATTCTAAAGTGTTCGAAAAAAGTCTAGAGGTATCTGATGTACTAATGAGTTTTTAGAAATACATTTTTGAATTAAAACATAGTAAGTTAAAAAAAACATAACGCTCGATTTCTCTCACCTTTCTGTACAATATACTAATATCAATCAGTGAAGTCGAATCACTGAAGCTTTTGAAGTCGAAACATACTGCGTAATCCTTATGAACTATTGTCTGAAAGAGTCATTGAATTCTGTCATAACTTACATTAGATTAACTAACACTAATAGCAGTGAGTTTCATATTTATAACGAAAATTTAGTGCATTGTATATTTTCGCAAAATAAATATAAAAAAAGAGCCTTAATAAACAAACTAAACACACATTTTAAAAACTTGTTTTAATTCATGACATTCTACACATACACTTGTAACAACGAATTTTCCCACTTTTGTAGGGCAGTCTAATCAGGTTGACACCCAGCTGCTACTTCAATATCTTACTTCACAACACTCTACACGAGGACTTCCAGGCCAAGTTCTAAGCATAACTCGTAGATGCTACTATTATTCTTCAAGGTGGGCCTTTTGGTAGAATTAGAACACAAATCCACAATTTGATTTGAACATCAATTGTATCGAAGTGTGTGACATTAACTATCCACCTTCCATATTTTATCAGTTTATATTCTTTTAAATAATCAGAAGAAAATAATTGTTCTTTATTCTATTAATCTTGTCGTTCAGTAAGTTGCCTTTCTTTTTCTTGCAATTTCGAAAAGAAATTCTCTCTTATAAATTGTTTAAACTATACTATAATCTTGTCTATCACACTGAAGATGATAAAAATAAACAGGGTAAATTATGTTTTAAAAAAAAAGAGTTGAATCTAGAATTCAACCCAAAATTTCGTAACAGCCCTCAGTCAAACGATAACAAAGCTACTTCAGCTAATAATTTATGGAATATTTTATTGAAGTACATGAGAAATATTTAGGATATAAAGATGCCATAACTAAAAAAAAAATCTTACTTTAGAAGTATATTTGAATGTATAGTCTCTATTTATATCTCTTTCATCAAATAAGTTATAATATCACTTGTAAATGCCTATTGAAAAGAGAAAACATTCGTGAAAACAACTACATTTACAAAAACAAAGACGGACATCAAAATTTATGAAAGTCTAGCTGTTTTATCTGTATAAAAAATTTGCAAACTTATTTTCCTTTTAATAACATTGGAATGATGAACAGAGAGTAAAAACTACTTATGAAAATTTTTCTTAAATACTGACAAAACGTGTAATGAAACCTAGAAACACATATTTCCAGATTTCAATATAAAATCTTAACATAAAACACATATTAACATTTATTTCATCAAAGAGTTTGAAACAGTTGTAAAATCCATTACACGACAATGCAACGTGAAAAATATTTAGTACATGTTCCATTCAAATAAGATAAAAGTAAAGTTTAAAAAAAATATATGGTATGACAATTGTGGGGATATCATACAAATTAAGAGATTTAAAAACATATAAAATTTGATTCCGTTTTGAAAGAACTTTAAATTCTTGTGTATACGTTTACAACGATTGAATAATTATCACAGCAACACAGTTAGTTAAATTTGCGAATTCATTTCATTTCAATTTCTCAAAATTACACAGAGATTTTATTTTAAAACCATTTTAAAATGAAACGTCAGCTTTTGACTTTAATAAAAAAAATCTTCAATTACAGTGAATGAATTTAAGTAATGAAATTTACTACGTTGGGCAATGAAAACATATGTTCCATTTTAAAAAAAAAGCGTAGATAAAATAACATTTTTATCTTTAAAAAATTATTATAACTGTGACAACTATTGTTTCTTTTGAGAAAAAAAAATCAACCTTGCAAAACTACTATAGCCATATATATATATCAACTTCTTAGAATGGTAATCATACATGCTGAATTTATCAACTTGTATGTTATGGACTCCTGTTCGTCTTGTCCAACAATCCCTTTCTGTAAACCAGCGACTCTTCAAATGTGGGTAGCGATCACAAATGGAGACGCAAAGGGAAATATTGAGGATTCGAAAATTTAATTTACGTACACGAATTTAAAGGAACATTAGTTGCAAGCTGTTCATTATCTCTTACTTAATATATTGGATATTTGGTGCAGCACAATTATAAAAACTTCCAATGCTAAAAAAATTTGAAGATACTTTATGTTCAGCAGCGTCAAATATTGCACCCTGGTTCAATTTGTTATGCAGCAAAATAACAAGCACAACCGTTTCATTAAAATGCGATTTCCTTTATTTAACTTTTTTTTTACTAGCAGCAAATTCTGAAACAACTTCTCTTCATTTTTTCATATGTATTATTTCAATCTAGTACTTGATAATTAATTTTCAATTAAACATTTGTTCAAAGGCTCTTCGAAGATTGATTAAATTAATTTATACTTTAGAATGTAGATATGACAAAAATGTATACATGTTAATAATAAAAATCATGTGAACATTTCATTTTAATTTTACATATGAGTTTTTATTAAAAATTAAATAAATTAGAATTTAATTTTATTTATTTTTAAATTAAATGAAAAACTAAACAACATTTTTTCCATGCAAGCTTATGGTTGAGAGGGAGTAGGGTCTCAAGTCTAAAAAGTTTAAGACCCACTGTTTTAAACCATTTTTCTTAAAAATGGGCCAGTGATCAAGTTTTAGATTTTTCTATCGTTCCATATTCTTTATCGTTCTGTTTTTCTGCTTCATTAGGTTCTGTCGAATTGTGGCCATCTGGAAAGTTCCAGGGTTGAACCTCAGCTGAACCAAAGATCGCGAAAAGGATTCCACTTGAGCCTACAATTCCAACAGAAATCCAAAAAATCACATGCCATTCAGCAAGCGTTTCCTGAAAAAGAAGAAAAATCTGTATTTATATAAATCTTCGATTACGCTTCTCTATATGAGACTTGCAGACTATAATGATTTTCTTAAAAAAACTGTTACCCGGAATGAACATGTTTTCTATTCTCATCTATAATACGAAAGCCTTTTAGTATTACCAGTAATACAGACGGACCCAGTTAACACGCGCTTCAATAACCTTGCGTGTTAAGAGTAACTCACGAGTCTGCTTTACACGCGGTTTTAAGTTGCTTCCTCGATTAGCAATGACTTGTTATGTCGCTCCTGAACAATGGGGCGCCACATTTCTAATTTTTTTCTTCATGAAATTCGGATTAATCTTTTGAACGGATGGCGTCACGACTTCCTATTAAAAGCAAACAATAATACCTGTTTCTCCTATTTCTAGGCAAATGAAATGAAGTGTTCTAGTTCGGATTTCTTTCTTTTTTTGCAAGAGGTAATTTTAAGATTCAGAGGAATTAGCTGTAAAAAAGTTTAAAAAATTAAACGGTTTTGCTGAAGTGTGATAGAAAATTATGATCCGTCAGATAATGATCAGAAGAAAATATTGTTAAAGATATTCTATGTGTCGGATAATAGGGAAGAGGAAAATGTACTAAACAGATTCCAATCACACATTCTAAGGTCCTCGAAGCAACAGAGCATTTTTAAATTATTTTGACCAGTAAGGATCTGGGACCAGAGCACAGCAAACGAGATTTGCATTACTAGAGATTAAGAAGAAACAAGGTACTTGTAAAAACAATCATACATCAAGTAGTAGGTGAAACAATAACTTTATTTTAAGTATTGTTCACTTAATGTTTTTTCTATTTTTTTTATAACAGACAATTGACTTATATAATGAAAAACAGCTTACATGATGATTTATTTTTTGAATTAACTAATTACTCTGTAAATTAACGCTAATTTTCGTTATGCCAAAAATTCATATTGAGGTTGGAACTTATATTGTCGCTCAATTTATATTGATATTATAACTCACGCCTCACTAAAACTTAGTAACCATGGACTCCGACTACCACGTATAAACAGGATCAGACGGTATTTATTTATTTAAAAAGCTTCGAAATATTATATAACAATAACTTTTATGATAATTACCACATAATGTTAATTATCAAAAAAGAAAACAGGAAATTCGGCTTTTAATTGGAACTGCCAAAGCAAAAAGATTACGGAATGTATGTATATATAACACATGGATCAATACGTCCCGAGACTAACATTGAAAACAACATTTTTTTTGCAAATTTTTTTTTTATTCATCAACATAACACCTTTTGTTAATCACCTTTTAGGGTGATACAATCCAACGCTTTTCCAAATCTTTTTTTTTTTTTTTCGCAAGAAATCTTTTTTGTTACGAGTAAATAGCGATAAACAGCTTTCTGAATCATCGACTCGTTGCTGTTTTTGTTCCATCGAAAGCAATCGCGGCACCCACTTGGAAAAAACCTTTTCATGCTCAATTTTTATGAAGGATAGTAAATACACTTCCATATGATATCTGTGTCATCTCAGCAATCTCACGGAGCTTCACTTTACGATCTTTCATTATAATTTTTAATGAACAATCGTAAAGTTCACTCACATTTTCCGGTGTAACGGCTTCCACAGGTCTAAACGAGCGTTCCGCGTCATTTGTGTCGGTACGACCACGTTTAAACTCGGCAAACCACCGACAAATCGTTGCTTTTGATGGACAAGAGTCCGGGTAACATTTTTCAATCCATTGTTTCGCTTGCACGGTGTTTTTACCCATTAAAAAACAATGTTTTATCAGAACACGAAACTCGGTTTTTTCCATTTTTTAAACAAACTACAAAATGACTTTACTCCAACCTCGATAACTCAGCTGTTTCTTGTCCGATCGACTTAAAATTTTGACATGTTTCAAGCAAAGGTTAGTACTCTACAAAAACCTGGTTACTGGTTTACTACGAGCGCCATCTCTGGGTTAGTCTCGGGAGTTATTGATTGATGTGTTATATATATATATATTACATACACACATTCACTTTTGTTTAAATATTAAGCATAATTCATAAAACGTGGAAAACTGTCAGTAAATAAGGGCGAATTTGTTCGAAGTTACTCGTGAAGAAACATTTGATGAAGTTAAAGCTTTGCCTTTATACAAAGTATTTCAGTCGGCATCTTCTGTGCACCTGCACACATCGGAGCGCTGATAAACTGGTTTACCTCGCAAAGCAGTTCAGTTAGATTTCATGCACTTCATGTGCGATGGAACGTTGTTAACGATTAATTAGAACGACCGATAAGCTAAGACGACAACTGAGCATGTTTGCGAAAGGAAGAATTATTAGATTCCGAAAGATCACAAACTGAAGTGTCTCAAATTCTGAATGTGCCTCAGTGTGTAAACTCAAGACTGTGGCATACATATCATGGTGCTTGAAATGTTAACCGACGACCAGTACCGGTTCGGCAAAAGTTATAACCTCTTGTCAAGACCGATATTTGGCAATAACTGAGCGATGCCAGAGGGACAGTTGCGCCAGATAACTGGATGCCGCACTCACAGTCTCTAAGTGAATACTAGATTCCAGACACTCTGTTTAGAGGGAAATTCAATCATGTTTAGCCTCTGTGCCAGACGATCAGCAGTTTGCATTAATCTCATATCTGCACATAAGTGTACTCTTTTAAACTGGAGTTCGAAACATAATGCTGGAGTTAGGAACAGTAGGTCAATGTGATATTCAGTCTCGCTTTAGTTTTAGCAATCATTTTCATCGGCTAGCGATTTAGCGAGAATGTTAATATCAGTTCTTTATATTTAACCGGGAGACATCTGGCGAAACAGACCTATATATCTGTAACGCGGTATATATGAAAGCAAACAGAACCAGATATGAAATTCTTGAGCCAATTGTTTACCTATTTGGAGGTGCTATCGGTTCTGACTTGCACCAAATCACCCTACGAGCGCTGAAATAAAATGCACCAAATCACCATAGAGTCTGATAAACGACTTTATTGAAAGGAAATGGATCCAAAGCATTTCGTGCCTATTCACTTAGTCTGAAACTTATTGAGCTTGTGCGGAATAGGCTCGGGAGACAGTTTGCAGTACTTCTGCACCCAACGAGCTCCATTTCAGAAATTAAGAAAGCTCATCGCGGCGTTGGGAACTCTATGAGCCCACAGCTCATCCACTTATAGCTTATAGCTAGTACGGGAAATCGGTGATGTAATGCTCCTGGATGTGAGAAGTGATCACATACTTTATTAAATTGCATCATCATCTATTTATTTCATTTGTTTTTCATTTAAGCATGAACTCTTGTTGTGCCCAACTTTCCTTCAAATTGTTTCTTTTGATGACAAAAATAATCGATTTTTCGCATTATTTTCATATTTTATAACCGTTTTGCACTCGCATGTCATGGTTAAAAACCATTTCGATTCTTATAATATTTTCATTATTCACATAATTATCAATAATGATTCACTTTTTGAGATCAGAATATATATATATATATATATATATATATATATATATATATGTGTGTGTGTGTGTGTGTGTGTGTGTATACATATATACTGGTGTTCACAATTAAGGGAATTTGCGTATTTTGTAGAATTTCATGAAAAGAAATGAAAGAAATGTAAAAATATAGTTTCAAAACAAAGTTGCGATCTCGTGCATCGAATACGTAAGTGTATATGTGTATGGGGACCGGAACTAGTCAAAAAACAGGATTTATAATCTAAATCTGCTGTTAAAATCCGCATTTCGTTCGCTAGCGCATTTCGCCGAAATTCTTGGTGGTTTTTTTTTTTTTTGCAGCAATCGCTTAAATTACAATTTAAACAGTAAAAGTGAGTAACGACCAACGTTTAGATGGTGGAATGAGGTGATGAATTGTGAATCGGCTAGAAGCAGGTCAGTCTAAAATCCAGATTTGCAGAGAATTCGATTTAACGCCCAGCGTCGTGTCCAACTTATGGAAACAGTTTAAGGATACCGCATTCGTCGAGAAAAAGCCTGTGAAACGTCGACCAAGGGCCTTGACGGTCAAAGAAGATCACCATTTGTCCATTACAGCGAGGCGTAACAGGGATGCTACAGTTTCTCAGGTCTCTAATGAGTTGTCTGTAGCCACAAGAATCCGAATTCCAAGAGTGATTGATTCATGACAGAGGAGTGTTTGAAAGCAGTCCTGTTGTTTGCATCTCGCTCAATTCTGCGAACAGGAGAGTCCGCTTAAATTGATGCAGAGATCATACAGATTGGAGCATGAATCAATGGGTGACCGTTCTCTTCACTGATGAGTCCCAGTTCAACCTAACCAATGATTTTCGCAGTATTTTCATATGGAGAAAATCAGGGACCCTGAACAGGCCCTCCAATGTCCAAGAAATTGACCATTATGGCAGCGGAGGCTTGATGGTCTGGGCAGACATCTTGTTAAATGGAATAACGCACCTCTATGTCTTTGAAAAAGTCACTGAGACTGCTGAAAGGTATAGGAAAGAGGTCTTGGAGCCCTATATCTGCCTTTTCAGTGGTCCAATTGATCCTGATATCGTTTTAATGGATGTCAACGCGAGGTTACATAGGGCTCATCTGGTCGACGAATTTCAGGAAAGTGAGGATATTCACCGAATGTATTGGCCAGCCAGATCTCCAGACTTCAATGCTATAAAGCACGCCTGCGATGCTCTGGGGAGGGCAATTGCAATTTGTAAGTCCCTTCCGAGAACCATCTAAGACCTGAGAACAGCGTTGCTGAACGAGGGGACCAATTGCCACGGGAACTCATAAACTCCCTTATTTCCAGCACAAAATCAGGTTGCGAGGCCTTTATATCTGTAAAAGGGGCCATATCCCCTATTAACCAGTTTTTTGTTCTATTCTGCAATTGCTGTTTCATACCTTGCAACTCCTACGAATGTTACGCACGACAATGCGCGCGTATTATATTTGTTGAATGGTTATTTGTTTGCATTATATCTACCTTATGTATAAACCAGATTTCATTCCAATCTGTCCAGTAGTTCTAGAGATATTCGACCAAAATGGAAAACTCTCTTAATTTTGAAAACCGGTATATATATATATATATATATATATATATATATAATCTTCTGCTTAGGGAATTCATAATTTCGAGAACATCTATGTCTTCATCTATGTTACACGTGTGAAGTAAGACACTCTATATATGTTACTCGGTGATATAACAAATTATTAGTTCTGGTAATTGGTCGATTTTACGAGGAGTTAGGCTACACGCTTACTTACAAATACCGAGGAGGGGCTAAATTATACGCTTGGATCTTACCATTGCTGTCGAAACGCATGTAGATGTATTCACTCTGCATATAATTTTAACCAGATGTACAGATGAAAGGAATATGAAGCTACTCGGGAAATCAGGTCCATATAGATATAACACGTCCGAAGGAATGTGGTAACGATCCCTATTTGTTTTTTCTTGATATTCTGCAGAAGGCTCAAGGAGATTTCAATTCTCGAATATTTGAGAAAAATATTAGAGAACAGTGTCCTTACGATGTCTGAAAGTGGCATCACAAAAACCTCCCTTTGATTAGATTGTCATTGACTCCAACCTGCCGAAGTAAAAGATTGTGATTGTGGCGAGAATAATCCACTTGTACAAGTTAATGGTAGAATGTAGTGTTCAGCGAAGAGTGTAGGTTCTGTTTTTCTGATAACAGTTTTCGAGTGAAAGTGTAGAGAAGCTTCCGCGACATAGAGCCAATTTAGCATTGTTGTTGAACGTTGTTCCGTTCGTCTGCGTAAAATTAGGTTTTCGGATTATCAACAGGCTCGACAGAAGATCATCTTTGCTTTGCCTTGGAAGCATTTTGTGTAGATGAGGTGCTACAGACATTTTCTCTACCTTACAATCAGCATCTGTAAAAGGGCATTTTTCAGCAGAACAACGCACATAGCATTCCTCAACAGATATGCCTTGCATCATTTCAAGTTTCTTCTTTGGCCTACAATGTCTCCTGATCTCTTACTAATCGAGCATGTCTAAAACGGGATCGATCATCGTTTGTTCTGTATACTCTAACCTAAATCGGAAGACGAACTATGGAAGATGGTTGAGAATTGGGATTGTAATACCGGCAAATCAGTTAGCCGGTTTACCTGTAAATTGCAAAATTTGTCTCAAATTGTTACCTGTAATTCCACATCTCTTTTGCCTACAATCAAAAATTAAATAATTTGTAAAAATATTTTGATAGCCCATCGCTATTAAAAATATGTAATCGCCGCTAGAGGTGATCCTACTTACAATTGGTCCTCCAGCCTTTTTATTGCTATTTTAAAATCCTTTTGTTGTAATTAAAATTACATATTTACATATGCATATTATCAGTCTGCGCATCAATTTTAACACATTCTATCTATTCTTTTATGATGTTCCATGTTCTATTCCGGGAATTATATCCGTAAGGTTTGTCTAATAAGTATGGGGACTGATATCATAAGAAGAAACTTATTGAAGATAGAAGTTTTTATACAACGAGTTTTTAAACACCACCGTTCTGCTTCAATATACTGCTTCCAACACTTTTTCCAGCTTTCAAACATTAGATGGAAATCTGTAACCGCAAGTCTCTTCAGGCACAGAATCGAGGCCGCTTGAACAGCATCAGTCGTCTCAAAACAATGTCCTTTCATACATTTTTTATCCTACGGAGCAAAAAGAAGCAGAAGGGAACCAGATCTGGGATATAGAGTGGTTTGGGCAACCCTGCGATGTTGTATTTAGCCAATTCTTTCCTCAATATTCGCAACGTGGAGCATTGTCGTGAAGGGTCATTCAGATATCGGTTATTTTCTTCGGTCGCGATGGACCCTAATCCTCAAACATTCGAGTACATCTGTATATAATTTACTGTTCACTGTTTGTCTCTTAACCACAAACTTCTTATGGACTACATCTTTTGCATCGAGAAAGATAAATACATCGAGTCTTCCCTGCCATTTTTCAGTTTATTTCTGCCTCTAAAAAACGTGTTCTGTATATCTGATGGATCATATAAAATTTTTCCGAAGCAGATTTGTTCAGTTTGTTGCAGTATTTGTGACATAACAACGCAAGATGGTTCGCGGCATTTTCATTCTTGACGTAAGAGTAATCTCATTTTAACTTTGGACGAGATTTACACACTCCAACGACTTGGAAAAAATTCAACCATGCCACCTAGCTTACATCATAACCCACACTTCCCATTCCATCCATAAAGATCGCTCCATACCCTTTCCATAGACTAGAAAAATTAGTTCTTACACTTATTGGACAAACCATGTATATACAAACGCTAATTCGACATTGTTTGATTAATATTGTCGAGTTTGTCACTCAGCAATCATAAAAAATCAGTAACAAATACATAGCACTTATTACCTTGGGGTCCACCAGTGACATGCAGGTCTGAAAATTATTGATAAAAATTATTTTCATAATCAAAAAAATAATTTCTTATGATGTTTGGATGTTACAAAATTTATGTAATGAGTTATTCTATCATTTGTTTTATAACCAAATTTTTCAAACAGGACTTTGAGCTCCTGAGAGAAGTTTGAAAGGTATCAGAATCATTGAACAGGATTCGAACCATTTGTGGATCAAACAGTTTAAAATTGTTGATAATGATACAACATAAATGTACAATCTTCTTGTTGGAACAAATTCAACTCAAATGAAGGCCATTTTTAATTAATGAAAATTATATGGATTTTTTTTTAAATTACTAACGCGTAATCCGTTGTAGATATAAAATAAATAAAAGACATATTGATACAAACGTTTCTGATAATTTTCAAGTTTCATTCCTTACTCACATGCGTCGTCAAATATCCCGTTAGTAGAGGAATGATAACAGTTGACAAGCCTCCGATTGTAGACGCGACTCCCATGAGAGTGCCTAAAAAAAGAAATGAATGTTACCTTCAAGGACAAATTAACTATTCATTTTACTCCTGAGACGATATACAATACAAAATTAATTTCTAAAGATATAAACTATTTCAAGCGATTTAATCGTGAGATGGGTACAATTCAGATTTAATCATTACAAAGAAATAACTTGATTGAATCTATTTTGCATGTTAAACGTCCTTATGTACGTAATGTTGCAAATTACAACAATTCATGTTGATTTGTTTGGTTTCAGGAAGACGTACATTAAGTAATCCATAATATCGTAAAGTTTTCTTTATTGACCCGAAGTATCGTAATGTTTTTATTACATAAATTATCGATGAAGAAACTTAATTTTCATTTATTATTGTAAATAATTATGTACACATTCGCATCTGGAGGCATACATTTATCCCACTGTTTCTTGAACTTTCCTGGGCTGTTATTGTAAAACTCAGCAGATTGAACTATTTTTTCCGTACTGTGGGTTATATATATATATATATATATATATATATATATATATATATATAAAGATTAACGAACATACAGAATAAAGTTTATCCAGATATATTTCGATTATTTCTTGTAAAAAATTTTAAACTTTACGATACCCTCTCGCATTCATACGAAGTAAATATATTATTAATGAAAGTTTGGACTTTATTCTCTTTCGTATCAATGTGGAATTATAGTCGGAGTGATACAGCTAAGAAACAATGAGATAATATGCCAGGCATTATTGCAGAAAAGCCAGAGGTTATCTTGGCGATATACACATGCAGACTTAAGCAACAAATGGGATAGTCAAGTTGCCAAATTTGGCGACCAAATTGGATACTCAGAGACCAGAGAAGTATTAAGAAAAAGTTTGGAGAGAATATATGTATATGTGAACGACTGTACATTTCAGTAGAAGATATATGTGCTTCATTCAATAATATTGTGATTACGTAAGTAGAATGCTGTGAAAGATGAATTGGTGCTATTGTGAATTTATATATGGATGTGTTAATTTTCTCTTGTTAAAATGAAATTTATTGTATTTACTAGAGTGTCTCTGAATAAAAATAATAATTTTGATTCATTCAGAAAAAAAAACAGCTCATTAATTGCACGGGGCTTACCTGCAACTGAACATTTATCAACCACGTAACATTATAAAACACAACAAATTTGATTCTTTTATTTTCATTCAGATATAAAAGTTATATTAAATTTATATTATTTAATACTGTTCTTCGATGTAGACATTTAAAGATTAGCTTCACTTCAATGCAAATTTCAAGAAACTATCTATTATATTTCTAAAAGGATGTGATCTCTATTTTGTCAAATTTCAAATTTGAAATTCAATTTCGTCATGTCTTTATTGTTCAAACAAAATGATCGGTTAAGTTCTAGTTAGGAGGGGCCTCTTGGTGAAATCTGTGAAATCATGCCAAACTGACGAAAAGCGGAAGTTCTTAAACCCGGAACTTCTGGACGCGGGGGAAAAGAAGGCATACTTCATTTTTGGAAGACAATCATGTTTGGAAGACAAATTTCAAAAGTAAGCAGGCGTTTTCAATGAAAGGAAATGTAGAAATTGCCGTGTCTGTAAGAAAATTTTTGAAACAAGATGACGTTTTAAATGAAAGAAAGGATATGTAGAAATTATTAAAGTAAGCCTGAAAACTCGTTATAAGCCAAAAGAAAAGATAATAGAATGTTGGAAAAGGTGATTTTGGACTACAAAGCACTTTAACGGAATAGCATAAAAGTGTCACCAAACTGAAAATCATTAAAAATGAAATTTCACTTCGGCATTTGGAACTTCATTTGTAAAGAAAATAAGTAAAAATGCAGAGTAAAAAGGAGAAAACGTGGAAAAAGAACGGATAAAATTTACTGACATAATTTAGAAGAGATATCTGAATCCATCAGCAGGAAAACAATTGCCGATCTTCTAATATTCAACCAAATGCTTTAAAAGCGATAATATTCGAATTTCTATTGCTTTCTTAATGCTGATTTTCTCCTTTTCGGGAAAAAAAGAATTATTTAAAATGATCAATTTTCAACTGACGCTTGTCTGTCAACCACGTTTACCATACAAATCGTTATCTATTCAAATTACTACTTTCAAACGATTTCTTTCGAATATCAATCTTTCCAAATGAAAATTTTCTTCCATTTGGAAGAATGAACTGTTTCAAAACGATTCATGTTCAAGGCTTCCAACGGATGACTTTCAGCCCATTACATTTATCAAATAAAATATATCCTACGATATTTAAATTACTGTTTTCAAAGCGATTACATTGAAATTATTAATGCTGATTTCCATCCGCCCAAACGATTTTTTGTTAACGATCTTTACGTAAGCTTTTAACGTTTTCAACAGAATAGCAATTTTCAAAAATCGCTGTACTGCAGAGATAAACCACTTTTTCATCAATCCAGCGAAAAAAGGAAGAAACAAAAAGTCGAACCCCTTTGTATAGATTTTATAGGTTGCCATAAAAATGTACATGATAACCAACTTGGCAATTTATCGCCAAAAAATTTAATCGCACCAAGTGCCCCCCTCCAAAATAGGATTCTACCTAATGCTCTTTTTTCTGATTGATGAATATCGGAATCAGATAAGAAATATCATGTTGATTGTCATCTAAACTAAGTCGGTGATTGTTGTTTATAAAAGTCATCAAAAACGATCAGAAAAAATTTATTAGGTTTTCACGCAGCACGATAAATAATTAATAAAATTACTCTAGTTTTTCGTGTTTACAAGCAAAAATATATGTGGCTTTTTTGTAAAATTAAAATGCTTAAATTTCTAATTATAATTGAATTTTAATGAAATTATGCGTAGAGGATTTTTATCTGAGTTAACTTTCTCGTATTTTCTTCAAAACTATCTACAATTATTTGAAATGTTAAAACATTTCCAGGTTTTTCTCATATATATCATACTAGCTGATACCCGACCGCTTCGCTGGGCAGACGATAATATTATATTTTGGAATCTATACATAAAATATCAAGAAAATTGGAGCATTGAAACGACCTTTGTGTTCTCCAGATGGCTTTTTATCAGCATTATTTATAACCTTGAACTCCTTTTGGTCTTTAGGAACTGAATCAACAGCAGCTTTGAAATCGTGAATATACCTGTTATGTTCATGTAGCGCCTTTTGTAATTGGCTAATTCTGACTTAACACCTAGGAAAATACCACAATGAATGTTTTTTTAACGTTCATCATCACAGAGAAAGTAAAGCTGAAGAAGGTTGTTGAGGAGGCTCAGCCAATAGGCTACCTAACCTGTGGTATACCTGCCCCTGGACTTTAAATGTTTGCATAAAATTTCCTTCCTTCAAATCTTTTGCTCCAAATGACGTCATCTGAAAACATCCATTATACTTACGAATTGTAGAAAGAAAATGTTCTGAAAGCTGATCCTTATGGCTAAGAAGACTATTCAAAGGTTCAGGGAAGGATTTAATAGCAGGAAGCTGGACTTGACCACCACTGCAGCACATTCCTGGAGTTTCTTCTATCCATTTTAAAGCACGGCACCTCGAACAGGGCAAACGTTTTCCGATACTGACAATTTTATCATTTGAATAGTCAGTACATATTTCATATTTAAAACCAGACAAATTTTCGGAAGTCCATGGCGCTAATTTAACTTTTGATCTTTTTTCATTGTATTTAATTACAGCTGCCCGATTCACATGGGGGTTGTTAGAAAATTATTTTCTTACAGCTTCTCTATGTTCTTCAGGATGACTTTGAGTATATTTTGTAGCAGCTTGTCTTACTTGTTTATATCTGATTGAATTTGTGAATCTTTTTCTTCTTTTTTTGCCTTTATTTAGTTGAAGAGATATTATATCATTAATAATTGATTCACTTGAACTTGAAAAATCAATGTTAGATATTGATTGAGACTTTGAAACTAACACAGACACATTTTCTTGAGGCTGAAACACTAAAGATGACACATTTTGTTTCACATTATCATAAACAGGATTAACTTTACTTCGATTTGTTAATCCAACTATTTAAATATAAACATCAAAATGACAACTATTACAGTTTCCTGTAAAACGTAATCTTTTTTTCCCCTGAATTGTTTCCCCAACAGAAGCTATAAGGCAGCCACCTTGATACAATTCGAACTGATAGGGAAATAGCTCTGACGCCGCCATAATTTCGCAAATAGATCCATACGTGTTTGATTTACACATTTCGGTAAAATATAAATCATTAGTATTATAAGAGGCGCCAGATAGCATTTGAGTATAGCATATAAACCGATCCCAGTTGTTAAACACGTGAGAAACAATATTTCTCATTTTATACGCCATTGATATGTCACCAAACACCAGCAAAGACAGAGACGAAAATAAACATGCTCCGTTGCCAAGAACTTTAAAAACTTTGAAAGGAGTAGGTATTCCATCTATCCAAATATATTCAACATCCATTATTAAAAATTATAACTGAAAAGTAAATATGAAAAATCAATTTGTATTAACCTACAATGAAATACTTCTCTAGTTAAAAATATAACCGAAATTAATTTTTAAATATCAAATTATTTAAAAATTCAACAAAAAATACTAACAAAAAATAAAGTATAATAAAATGTTTTTGCAAAAAGTCACCCGTATTACGTTATCCTTTTTGCAAAGGGATAACTCTATTACGCTAGCAGCATATCTGGAACTGCAATTGAATAAGACAGAATAGCTCTTAAAAAATCATAGCATTAAAAATAATTCTGTATTCTGAAAACTATAAAATATCAAGCCATTTTAAAAAATCAAAAATTTTTATTTCCTAAAAACCAAAAGCTAAAAATTGTCAAAATACAGAAACAAAACTTTTGCATAATATTTACATTAGGTTAAAGTTAATGCATACATCAAAATAAATATTTTATATTTTGACAGCTACTTATTTTTTTTTATCAATGACATGAATAACATACCGTTATTATTCATTTGTTAAAAGCCAACTTCAATAACTTGGTAAGATTGCGTTTAGATTTACAAATGTAATTTATCAATCATTATTAATAATAAAATACTTTTCTCATAAATTTAAAACTTACGCCTATGTTCCACAACAATAATAATTCGATATAAAAACCAACGTTTTTAAAAATAACGTTTTTATATGGTAGCAAAGTTTATTAAAGAAAATTATTGAAATATTAGTTAAAACTGTTAGTTATTTTTAACTTTAAAATTTACTTAAAAAGATACATTTGTGAGCATATTAAGAAATTCATAATACTCATAAAATCAAAACATGCATTTGAAAGTTTGTAAGTCATTCTATTAAAAAAAATGGGAACCAGAATTCAGGAAAGGTTTATCCTTGGCGACAAGAATTATTTGGCAGTATTTTGCCAAATGTGGCTACCCTGTTCCGTTTCACGGATTTAACGCTCAGCAAAAAAAAAAAAAACAATCGCCAAGTTTGGTGCCAATTTTTGAAATCGCGCCAAGTGTTTGGGCTAAACTGCATTATTAAAGAAAATATTAGTTAAAACTTGTCGCAAATGTCTAAATATTGCATTGTTAGGCGAGTACGAACGACTCCCAAAATTTCAAAGCTCTAGCTTGATGGGAAGTTGGTTAAATTAACGATCGAAAATTTGATGACACACACACACACTCACACACACACACACACACACCAAGTGAAATTCAGAAAAACGTTTTAATAAAAAATTATCGTTTGCTAAGCAAAGCGGACGGAAATCAGCTGGGGTTGCCATAGTATAGCTATTTAAAATTCACAATGCAAGGTCATTGAAATGCTTCGACTTGGCGGTGGAAGAAATTTGGTGATAAATCTCTAAACGTAGGAATTTCGGGGCTCAACATTTACATTATATATGATAAACCTACAATGCATCCTACTCAGCGGATTGTTTTGGGTGTGAGCTACTCCGTAAGAAGTCGCCATTTTAGTATTTTTCAAAATCCCGCTCTTACCAATACTCCATCAGCGCTTCAATATTAAATTATTTCCATTTTGCAATCGCAAATCTCGCCAAGCAAACTTAATTGGTAACAATGCACATAATACATATAAAAAAATATATATATTCCGTTTGGCGTCGGTCATGTCAGACATAATTGATGGATAAAAAGAGATTAACGGATAAAAATCACATTTTGGATAAGAATTCCGTAAAATCCGTTCTTAGTAAGCGTCTACATCGCAAAATAAGTAACTATACTAAATTTCAAGTCAATCGGTTGTATAGTTTTAGAGATATCGTGATGAGTCAGTCAGTGGTATTTCGCTTATATATATTTAGATTTAAATTTCTTGTCATTTAAAATTTGAGAAAATATTTTTGAAAAAAATTATATTTATATTAATATATTTAACTTGAAGTAAAAAAAAAAAAAATCACATAATACTGAATTGGATCATGAATAAAGAAAAAAAAGTTTAACCTCGTGATGTAATTTTTATTTTGAAAAAACAATCAGAATACTTTCTCATATCTAATTTTAATACAAATTATCAAAGTAATCTAACTCTCGTGCGTGATTTTTTAATTATATAGTAAAAAACATTTTTTTTTAAAAAAAAATTTATGGTTTTCAAGCAAAGTTTGAATCATCAAGGGTATTTTGGAAACATAATATCATTGTTTGAAAAACGAATTTTTTAAAAAAATGAGTAATTGAAAAGTTTTTAGATCCTTTACACGCAAAATAAATAAATGAATAAAAATAAATATAATGAAACTAGGTGATAGGAAAAAGTGGTGGAGTTTCATCAGCTTTTTGTTGCTGTTGATAGATAACTCTGCTTTATAGTATTATCTGCAGCCAAAAATTCTTTCGTTATACTGATTCTATTTTGCCCCATTCCTTGTGTAGATTGTTGTCTTCAGATTTATACTTAACTGTAATTATTCAATTATAATGAGATGTAACATTTTTTAATAGAAGCCATTCATCAACTCGTTTTAGCAAAGGAATTTGAAAACTTTTATTCGACTAGAAAACTACTATTCGACTTAGAAAATTCGATAATGAATTTTTAATAGTTAAGACAACAAATTTTGTTGAGAAGTTTATTTTCAACAGCCTTTCCACGTTAGTAAGTAAATTATACTGCTGTTTGTAGAAAATGCAACACCATGAAAGAATCATCAGAATCAAATGAAATTTAATGCAGAAACGACTTGTACTGATACAAATAAATGATGAAATTTTCAAAACAAAAGAAACAAATTAAGCGTCCGAAATCAGTATTTGGTGCAGCCACCATGCGCTGCAATAAGTGCTGCTATACGACGTGGCATGGAGTCAAACAGATGTTGAATATCTGCTTGAGGAAGAGAATTCCATATCGCTTGTATGCGCAACCAAAGTTCGTCTTTGGAAACTGCAGGACGCGGATCACGAGCGAGACGCCGACCAACCATATCCCACACGTGCTCAATAGGCGACATATCCGGTGAATAAGCAGGCCAAGGAAGAAGTTGCATGCGTTGTGCTGAACAGAAGTCTCGAACAGTCCGCGCAACATGTGGGCGTGCATTATCCTGCTGAAAGATAGCTCCAGGGATGCCTTGAAGGAAAGGAACGACTTCGGGCTGTAGCACTTCACGGACGTACCTGTTGCTATTGAGATTACCCTCAATTCGTATCAAATTGGATCGTCCATGATACGAAATCGCACCCCAGACCATAACTCCGGGTGTTCGACCACTATGTCGTTCAATAATACACTCAGGAAGGCAGCGTTGACCGGCATAACGTCTAACACGGCCATCATGGGTCCACAAATTGAAGCGTGATTCATCTGAAAAGACAACTTGGTGCCAATCAGCTCGCCTGTCTCTGTGCTCAAGAGCCCACTGCCGACGCAGCCGTCGATGATTCGCCGTGAGGGGAATCCTGTATAAAGGCACCCTTGCACGCAATCCACGGCGCAGCAGACGACGACGAATTGACGAAGCCGACAATTGTACACCTGTAGCAGTAGACCAACGTGCTGCCAGCTGCCTGGAGGAAGCTGTGCGATCATTCACCGCCATGCGGAGCAGGTGTCGATCATCGCGCTCTAACGTCACCTTCTGTCGTCCAGTGCCTGTTTTTCGAGTTGTTCGGAGCTCGTCGGTCCACTGCTTCCAAACTCGCATCACAGTGGAACTGTTCCGCTGCATACGAGCTGCTATTGCGCGATAGGAAAATCCTCCTTCTCGAAGGCCGATTATCCTCCCTCGTTCAAACTCCGTAAGTTGCTTGAATTTCTTATTCTTCCGTAGTGGAGGCATACTCAGGTCTCACTAAACGTTTGCCACTAACAAATAATCATAGACTTTTTTCAACGTCCCGCTACAGCACTTTATTTATACGCTTTCAGCATCAATTCAGAGGGCGCTGCGCGCGCCGCGCACGCGCGATGGCTCTGAAACTTTATTAATTTGCATAATATCCTATAATTAACATTTGCTGCGAATTTCATTTGATTCTTATGATTCCTTCATGGTGTTGCATTTTCTACAAACAGCAGTTTATAAACCTTTGTGTTCAGTTCGAAATTAATTGTCAATTATTTCTTAATAAAGCAATAGATGGCAGCACGATCCATTTTTATGGTGAGTTTCAATGTAATTTATTCTAATTTTTTTTACTATGCAGCTGGCATATTTTGCGTATTAATGTCTGTTATCTTTAGGTGGAGTGAAGGGGTAAAAAGATAAGAAGAAAATAAAAAAACTTTTATTCATCAATTTCACAGTTAAATATTAATATTATGTTCATTAAAAATTGATAAAAAAAACTTTATTTCTACCTTTTTGCAATCTTATCTTTTCTATTCTTTCTTTCCTCTCACTTTTTCATTCACTTATGTAAAATGAAATGTGTTAATACACATTGCAAAATGCTAGTTTTACCTCTAAAAAAAGTTATGGCATAATTCACACGGAGTAAAGAGTCTACCGGACTGGCATTCCTGAAGTGTTTGATTGTTTTTGGGGAGCGTCTGTTAATATCCGGATAGCCCAACGGAAGACCAATAAGGGGTAGAGTCTACTTAAATCTCAGGGATGGAGGACTTTAGCTTAGGTGTTTAGGGATTTCTTAAGAATTTGGGATTTTTTTTTCTGGAACTTTCTATTTCAGTTAAGTACAAATTGTAACATAACGTTAATATATGCCACAACTGGCTATTATAAATATGTATTGCAATTTACCAGAGCTTTGTTTTCAAGATAAAATGTCCGATCAATCTTTTTTGAAGAAAAAAAAACAGTCCATTTCAGGGTGATGTGAGATATACAATCTCACATTTTCACTAAAAGTGAGTCTTTTGAAACTCTTGAAGAAATTTCATAAATCGTATTACGCGGATTATACAGCTGAGATGATTTGTAATCAAGAAGGTGTGGTTATGCGGTATGAAGGTTCGACTATGGAGAGACATGATCAAACACATCAAACAATGTCATGAAGATATAAATTTAAAGTTTGAGAAATATTCTTTTTACTCTGACAGTGAATTTGATGAATGGAAAAAGAGGCGCTGTCATAATAAGTGAAAAAAAAAAACGGGTAGCAGGTGTGATGACAACACAGTTTGTGATGTTTATTTTTGTCATGGAAGTGGAATGGAAGAGTGAAAAGCAGAAAAGAAGCAGGATATGAAGTCTGGAGGATCTGGGAAAACATGTCTGTCTTTGATCAAAGTAGTTAGAGAACAAAACGAAGAAGCCATTGAAATAACAGTTGAATACCAGACTGTGCATGTTGGACATGAAACCAAAATTGGCTAAGTACCACCACCAAATAAAGACCAAAAAAAGTTAGCATCTCTTTTGAAAATTGGTGTACCACCATAAAAAATTATAGAGGATATACAATCACAATTTTGTGCAACTGAACGTATAAGACCCTGAATTAAAACCTTTTCGAAGAAGAGATCATCTGGGTTTCTGTTGTACGCTACCTGATATTCCAATTAGACTCCAAACTAACCTACAAACAGCATATCAGATATCTTTCCGAAAAATTTTGGACCAAAATTCATCGATGCATCTCACTCATTGGCAGAAACTCACCTCTTTCCCTAAAAAACAAAGTGCTACTGTACAAACAAGTTCTTCGCCCGATCATCACTTATGCTGCCCCCGTTTGGGGGTCGGCCGCAATCACCCATATGAAAAAAAGTGCAAGTAATGCAAAATAAGATCCTAAGAATTATGACAAATTCCCCCTGGTACATCAAAAACTCAGTTATTCATAACGACTTAAATATTGATTCTGCATATTAAATATTGAAGACTACATCACCAAGCTCTCGCGAAAGGTTTTCACCTCCATCTTAAATCACAATAATGAAATTATCAGAGCTCAAACTATTTTTACCAATCCTCATTCAAAATTCAATTTCGCCTACAACATAACCAAATGGTCTCTTTCCTTAAAACCTCCATAGTGATTCTCTTTATTTGTCTAATAATACTTCACTTCTCGTAAGGATTATATCATCTCCATTTGTATTTCATATTGGTAACATCTAACTCATATTGTGTTGATACTGAATGGTATCACGGGTAATTCTCTGATCTATTTTTCTTCATTCATTAATTCCAACTATTTCATCTCGCCGAGGTGCGCCATCTGCTGAACTTTTTATTCACCACTTTTTCCAACATTCTGAGCAAAAGCGATGACTCGCTGACGCTCGTCAACCATCTTATGTATGTATGAACATATAGGATATACAACAAAAAAGGATCTTCACAATATTTGCCGCGATTTTAAAATTAACAAAAAAATAATTTAACACAAAGAAGATGCAGTATATGTTCACTTGAAACTGCAAGAAAGGAGAAATAAATTCAACAATTCTGTTTTAGTTTACAAGTTAATAGGTATTACTCTTGATGATTATCCTGATATTAAAGAAAATTTTATTTTGTGTATCATGAATGAGGCCCAGTTGAAATTGTTAGAAATGTATGGAGAAAAAATTATTAAGCTTGATTCTAACCAGGGCATCAACAGATATGGATTTCAATTAATGACTTTGATGGTTATTGATGAAAACCATGAAGGATTTCCTGTAGCCATCTGTTACTCAAACAGAGTATGTTGCGAAGTTCTGGTTCTTTTATTCGAAGAAATTTAAGAAAAAGATTGCTGATTTTAAATTCAAAAGTGTTTATGTCGGACGATGATCCTGCTTTTATAATGCTTGGAAAAAAGTTGATGGGAAACCAGAATTAAAGGTTGTTATTAATAAAAAAAATTAAAAAATATTTTGCATAAAATAGATAAAGTAACTTTTGTATGTATGTACAAAGAATTTGTTGAAGTACATAAAGAAGATGAAGAAACTATAGCCTTTATGGATTACTTTCAAAAATACAAATGCACCGGAGAACGACAAATAATGTGGGCCTATTGCTATAGAGTTAGTTGAGGTATTAACACTAATATGAAATTGCAAAGATGGCATCGACAACTAAAATATGATGAGGCAGGTGGCAAAATCTTAAGAAGATTGGATAAATCTCTATCAATTATGGTAAGTGCCATTGCAAAAAACTAATGGATAGAGTTATTTCAATGGAGCGAGGCAAATTAACTTCAAAAATATCTGTAATATGGCAGCTGCACGATAAAAGTTCTAGAGAGATGAAAGTATATTTTGTCTTTGAAAAAACATCTTCGATGTCAGGAATTGTTGGAAAACAAGTAGGAAGTGTAATAAATGCATATGAAATTAATAAATTCAGAGATTGTGACTGCAACATTAGATGCTACAAGTGTAACATATATATCCATTCCTTCTCTTGAGCTTGTATGGCATCCATACAATTTGTTATATGTAAGCATATTCATTTTGCAAGTCAAAAATTTAAGGACGATATCCTTTCTTTAAACCATACTAACACAACTGATGAAAATTTATTGATAGTAGATGTGGATACAGATAACTTAAGATACATGTCTAATAAATATAAAACTGCCTTTCTCTAAGAGATGGCACAGATTGCTATTGGGTTTCGTCACGGCCGATTGTTGTTTGAAGTTGGTAACCATTCGTTACTGTAGCAAAGGGGTGTGGCTTAAAAATTATTGACAGAAACAGTAGGGCCTTATGACGCATACGCACATTTAAAAATAAGGAAAGGAATTAAAATCTCAGTTTATAGGTTGAAAATATTTAAACTTGTGGTCCACATAAAGGAAACAGATGTCCTTTTCTTTTGGATTGTTCTTTTTTTCTCAATGGTTCTTGCGTAATTTCAATAAAAACAAATATTTGTATAGTTTTTGGAAGAAAAATCTATTTTTTTCTATTAGATTAAAAATTGTTAATTCATTTAAAAAGATTTTGGCTGATGAAATTTTAAGTATTCTCTCTTGTCTTATAGTTTTAATGCCCGATATACAAGCAAATTTTGATTTTAAAATTCTCTTTGTTTATTTTTTTCTAAAATGTTGCAGCTGAATATTTATGGCCTATTTCGAAGGATATTTTTAACAAAAACTATATTTATTGTTAAAAATATTTTTAATTATTAATTTTTAAAGATATTTTCCCTGCATTATTTATTGAAAACATCTAAATATGTCATATGTTCCAAAAAGCAAAATAAGTAAATTTTGTTTTATCAACTCTATTTTAGTTTTTTTCACATAAATTATCGTTCAAAAATTGTTTGTCAACGTTAACCCATAAATAATATAACTAATTTGACTTACTACAAGCTATTATTTCTTTAATGTCAATTTTGGGGGAAAGATACAGGTATGAATAAAATAATGATAAATTGTACGCTCTTCTGTGTTTCTCTTATCATGTTCAAATAATAAAAAGTGCTCAACACATGATATGTTTAAGAGAATTACTCAGCGTATTCATGGAGGAGGCGATTTAGTATTAAAAAGGGGAAAGCTAAAAAAATTTTTTTTTTCTCTAGGCAACAAGCAGTGCCGGAGAGTATAATGAGAAAATATTGGCATTACAATTTATTAATTTAGATGCAAAACGATAAGTTTCTTTAAGAAAAATAAGAAAATACCGTTATAGATTGCTTGTGTGGGAAATAATATTTAATTAGGTATAAAAAACAACTCAATTACTCCCGGTTTACGGTATAGAAAGTAAGGTAATCATTGTAAAATAGCCTCACCTAGACATGTGTTTAGTCTTCCTGTTTTAAAACACCGTTAAATATTTTTGTTTTCATCTGAAGTCCACATTCATTTAATGGTGAATGATATCGATAGTGATTCCTGTTCTTGAAGCATCGAATTCCTCATATAATTTTTCATCCAATATAACCACCCCGCACGAATGAAATAACCGTGCCTTGATGTATAACACTTTGTGCGTATTTCTAGTAAAAAAATTTCCAACTAGAGCAGTGGAACAAAAAGATGAAAGAAATTGTAAGTGATAACACAACACTTTGGGTTTGTATAAATTTCTTTACATTATTCCTAGTTCAGGCGGCTGAATTTGAATAAAATGTAATTTTTTTTTTTACAAAAAAAAAAAAAAAAAAAAAGAGGGGACTTTATCCGTTTCGGGGCCTTTGATTCCTCCAAACATAGCTCCTGCAAAAAAATATATCTGTCTTAATCTGTTAAGTCTTTGAAATTTGAGCTAAATAAATAGAATATTTAGCAATAAAAAAGCGATTGTTTTCATTATTGATCATGACACACCCACAAAGAAATTTCTATATATCGTTTTTGTAAAGCCCAATTGTAATGGAATTATAATAACTATTATGTTTGATATCATAAGGATAGTATTCTGTTTTATTTCACGAAATTACAAGTGAAAAATACTTTCCGTTTTTACAAAATTAAAAACCGTCATATTATACTTGTATCTTTATGGAGTACTTAGAAATATTTCTCGGTAATGTGGATTTATGATTCAGTAGTACCCAGGGAAACTTTGTGCTTATGGTAGCGAACTCGCGATTGGCGTTGTTTCCGCCAGGTTGTGGGTTTGAGTCCTAATACAACTAGACTTGCCGTGGTGCAGTGGGGCTCATGCACTTAAATTTATCGAGACTGCAAGTTCTTCCATAGGCGAGGTGTGAAAATTTGGAGAGGGAGTGCCATCTCATGAGTCATCCTCGTCACTTGACAGAGGTTCATATTTATGAAGTCCGTCGCTGTTAGCATTCATGTTGCTTCTAAGTGTAGCGTTAGTAGATAACCAATTTATAATTCTGCGAATAAGAAATCGAATACACGCAATTATTCAAATGCATTCGATTTTCTGAATTGAAAAATTACAAGCGAATTCTATTATAAATAAAGTAAATTATTCAATATGAGATGACAATTATTATTGAAAGAATATATAAGTTAAACAATTGGATTTGGTATCTTTCCTTAAGACATGAAAAACGGGAGTGAAATCAAACTTCCAAATGAAGCATTGAACGTGAGAATTTTTAATAGAGTACTTTCACATTGGCATTATCTTCAAAAAAGTGCTTATTTTCTTTCTTTATTAACTATTTTTTCTTGAAAAAAATATTTGTGTATGTATAAATCGGAAGATCAGAAAGGAGTAAAATAATCAAATTTAATTTATTTTAAATGTTTTTCTTAGTGAAATTAGTTCTTAGAAATTAACGATTAAATAAATGAAAGTCGAACTAATTTATTTGTCAGGGATATTAATACTATTTTATCATGCATCATTAATAATTTTCTGTTATATTTCTATCACTGAATTGGTAAGAAGTAGGGTAATTTCAAAATATGCGAATAATTTAAATGAAAATAATGTAAATATTTCCATCATAAAAAATACTACTTATTCTTCCTTTTTTTTTAAACTTCCAATATTTTCCGTGACATCTGAATATGACTTTATTCAAGCTTTTGATTTCTTTTAGTGTAAATAACTGAGACTGTGCATATCCTCCTCAATGGGAATGAAGCAAACAGAAATAAAAAGACTAGCCCTCCACAGGGAATGTATTTACTAACACTTGCCTATCCAAAATCAGGCATGCCCACAATTATATCTTGCTAAAAGGTACTCCAATGTTTCACAGCCATGTTTAAAGCAGGTTTAGCTCCGTACGTCTTCCCATTGAATTTCCTACCTCGAAGAGTGATTTATGGTCAGAGACTCGATACCACTTTTACCACGTAGTTGTCCTGTCTGTGGATAATATTGAGTCAAGGTTATATTCAGATGGTCTAAGTAAGGGGTTCTTAACTTTATTCGCTGTTTGGGCATACTGACAAACAGGAAATTGAAGGCGGGCGCAGTTCAAAAAAAAAAAAAAAAAAAAAAAGGTAAAACGAATCTTAATTTTTCTTTATTTTGTTGCAATCATAAACAATAACCTACACTAAAAAGATAATAAAAAAATTCAAAATAGTTACATTTAATGTGATTTTTGGCATTAAATGATTAATGCAATTGCATATTACCTACTAATTTTTCAAAGTCAGGCGTATAGGATACTATTCCCAATCTTATAGCAACTTCGAAATTGTTATCGTTAAGTCGAGATCTGATTGTTGATTTAATTGTGTTCATTGTTGAAAATAACGTTTCACGTAAATATGTGGAACCGAAAAAAGATTTTTTTTTAAAATTTATAAGCTCCTTTTTCCAAAAGGGAATACAACAATAACGACTGATAAGACAAAACAGTGTTACCAGTACTAGTGGCAACAAAACAGTGTCGCCAGTACAATCATTTTACGGCTTTTATTTTATTTCTAAAAGTATGATGAATCTCTCGGCCACACAAAATATTATGGTGGGACGCGGTTTGGCCACGGTTGATAGTGATATAGTATACAGTGCACAGTCGCAGGCGCAACAAATTGAGCACATTGGCGCCCGAGGGCACTTGGTTAAGAACTCCAGGTCTAGGCTGAGTATACTCTCAAAGTTTAGTATGACAGTAACTGTGCCAGATCAAGTGTAGAGAAATTCCTCTGAGGGGGTAAGCAGATGTGTGGGACAAAATCAATTTACAAAAGGTTTATAAGCAGATGGACCTCAAATGGCAACTGAATATCCAGGCTATTTCTGCAATTCATATAGTTTCTTGTGTTCTCGAGATGAATGTTTACGCCCTTGTAGTGAGTGATTCCTTGCTCCTCTCAATAGTGATTTGTTCTTCTATTTGAGTATTGATATTGCGGATATTATCGATCAACTTTTGTGATACTTGGCCGTAATACCTCGATTAGAGTTATAATTTTAATGTTATGCACATATTGCTGTGTTTCAAAAAAAAAAAATCCTGTAAAGTAGTGTTTTTTTGGACAATGAAATGATCTATATTCTGCACTCTTAATTGACGAGTTCTGGGGGGGGGGAATACTGATCAGAAAAGTGGGAAATGATCACTTATTTTAAAAAAATATTGTAGTTTTTCCCCCCATTCCATTATTTCTCGCATATTTCAAAGAAAAATCAGGTGAAGAAAATAAATCTGTTCAGCATTTGCTGTAATTCTAAGAATTTTAATCACTATGGAGAACATCACTTTCTTTTAGGAGGTCAGATTCAAGAATTATATTTGTTGATAACACTTTATAGTTGATAAAATTAAATCAAGGCGCTTTTGCTATTACAAATACTTCGTGGAACAATATTTATTTCATGCTCTGAAATTACTAATGAATGAATGAATTTTAGATTTCTGTGTATGTGTGTGTGTGTGTGTGGTGGTGGTGGTGGTGTTATGCATTTAGTAATACAAACTAAAATTTATATAATTTAATAAAATGTAAATTCATTATGAAATCAGTTTTTCTCTCTATTTTTCTTTTCATTAGTGAAGTACAAAGTAATAAGAAGGGTAATTGTAATCTGAATCAGCGAATTTTTTTATTTTGATAACATAATATCTTACAGATTTCAGGCTATCTTTAATGAGAAATATGAAGAAAAAATATCCCCTGTACATAACAATTTGAGTTCTGATTGTGTGTGTGTGTATATATATATATATATATATATATATATATATGTGTGTGTGTGTGTGTGTGTGTTATATGAGTTACTTCATCAAAATTTCACATTGTTAAGTGGAATTAAAGTGCCGCTGCCGCGTGACTTGCAATGGTAGTCAAGGCCATTAAAAAAGAGAAAGAATTGGGCAACAAAAATGGACTTCATTTTACACTTGCCAGTTAGCATTATTACAATTATTGCACTTTCAAAAGGAAGCCTTAATATAGCCTGATGTCACAAATAGATTGAAAATTCTTTGCTTAATCTGAGCAATTGGTAACACCAATTGGACAATTGAAAGAAACGCAAATTTTAAAACGTATTCAATGGCACAGTTGTATCAATGAACACAATGAAATTTTTGTCGTATTTTCATGAGTTTAGAAAACAGTATCATTAGTTGGTAAAATTAGAAACAGAGTGTGGTGAAAAAAAGGCTGATCAAAATATTTGATTGAGAGTGCTTAGTGACCATTTGGAATACAAAAATGTGCGGGTCATGGTAGCCTAGTGGTCGCCGTGTAGTGAGGCTCATGCATGTTAAATATGGTCAAAGTCCCAAGTTCTCTCATTGGTGTGTTGTGGAAGTTTGGAGAGTTAGGTGCCAAACTCGGTGTCGTCATCGTTATTTGATCGATGCTCAAGAGTGAGAGGTATGTCGCCAATAGCTGGGTTCTCTGTGTGTGTCTTCCAGGGGTGTCCTAAATGGAGTATACATGTTCAAATTGAATTTTTATAATTCAGTTTTCCAGGCCGATAGCTCGCGTATTGCTCCTCAGAGCTACGTTAATAAACAATTATCATATTTTAAAATTTGTGATATTAAATCAATCGCTTATGTGTTTACAAATAATTTGTGTAGTAATTTTTACTTTATGTTCTGAACTTTATAATGCATGACTGAATAAAATAATTTTAAATATCTATTATATATTTGGAAGTACAAACTAAATTTCTGTAATTTAATAAAATGTATATGGATTATAAATTCATTTTTTCTTTTAATCTTTTCGTGATGGAAATGCAAAATTTTCAGAAGGTTAATTGCAATCCAGATTAACAGAAAACAATTTTTATTCTTATAGCATATTATTTAGGAGATTATCTTTCGTGAGAAATACAAGAAATTCCATTTTTTCCGTAACAATTTGGTTCCAAAATCTTTAAATCTTACCTATATATATGGTTTACTTTCTCTAAAAAAACAATTGAAGCATATAGTTTGCATTAATCAGTAGAAGAAATTAGTGTTCTAACTCGTAAAGATAAACTTTTCTGATTTGGAGAGATTTTAATACAAGTATACTTTAGACGAATATTGTAAACTTAGCTATATATTAAGTATTTTTGTTATTCAATATCAATATCAAAGTTTCGTAAAATGCTACATCTAATTCTACTTCCTATATTCTGGGTATGTATTGCATAGAATTTCCTTTTACTTTTTATATAACATAATGAAAGAATTTATAAGACTAATAACATTTCACTAGAAATGACGTAAAAGTTTTTCTTAAAGCACATTTTTATTTCATATTTATAAACATACTAATTTTACTGGTTTATACACATATATTTTAGCTTCTAATTTTGTATAATTATTTTATGCTACATGCAATTCTTGCCCATATTTTTTTAAAATAAAATGCCGATATAGAAAAACTAGTTAAGGAAGTGAATCTACACACTATTCAAGATTTTCTTAGAAATGTTTCCGCAGATTTTCTAATCAGCAACATTAAAAAATTTGAACCTCAGTCAAGTGATAAGAACTACACCTGAGCAAGCACCCCCTCTCCTAACTTCAATACCACGCCAACGGGAAGACTTTGAGCCTCGACAGATTTAACGTGCATCAGCTCCGGTTATACGGCGGATTTTTAGTGGCATCACAGGCTCGAACCCATGACTGGACTAAATCTGCCCGTCACTAGTCCTCGACTATGACCACTAGGCTACTGAAGCCACGAAGATAAATTATGACTGTTAAAAATTCGTCAAGCTTTTCTTTACTGAATTTTACGTTTATAGATGTTAAAAATACCTTAATCGTATATAATTATCGTATACCTTAATATTATTTTTTAGCAGTTTAAAATAAGAATAAGGAAGACTCAATAGCTTCTGTATAAAGTAATCGGTGCTTAGTGCTTTTCAGGCATTATAAAATAGAAGAACCCAACTATGTCACTATAGCAAGAAAACAAAGATATAAAGTTTCTGGTTGTAAATCTCATCAAATCCTTTTCGTCTGCATGCTTTCTCAGAAATGTGAAGAAACTATCACTACCAAGTAATAAAAAAGGAAAAATAATAATGTTTCCGTATGTTGGTTACCACTTCGGTCCCCCTGATAGGTGTCCTTCATTAGTTTCACCCTCATACTATTACACAGAATTTCAGTATAGCAGCTGTGTGACAAGCAATGGAAGACAAGGCAATAAATTTAAAAAAAGAGAATTTGTTATAAAAATGGGGCGATTTATCTTTCATTGATTATCAATAACATTAAAAATGATGAGCCATCAGTAAGAAGCATGAATGCAGGCCAGACATATATAGCAACTACATTATAAACGTTGAAAGTGCCTAGTTTTAAGCGATAAAATAATCATCCAGGTTATGAAATAGAAAGAAAAGTTAGCTTCGAAACTAATTAAAAATGTTTTTAAGAATTCAATTGAAAACAAACTTTTTGTCATATTTTCATGAGATTCAAAAATAATAACTTTAGTAAAATAAAAAATGGAATGTGGTGATCATGAAGAGTATTTGTTGAAAAAGTATTCTAAGAACGATTTTCTATGGAAAATTTTTTTCTGATGTTTTAAGACCTAAAACTTAAATTGTTATATTCGTAACTGGTGTTCTACAAATGTAATTTCAGAAGCCATTTGTACCTGAAGTTTAGTTTAGTTTTTATTAACGTTGCACTAAAAGCAACACGAGGGCTATTGGGGATGGACTCGTAATTTCGAACCACGGCCAAGTGACAAGGACGACACCTGAGCTGGTACCCCCTCTCCTAACATCGGGAGAACTTTGGGCCCCGAACAGATTTAACGTGCATCAGCCTCGGCTACACGGCGGGTCTTTAGTGGCCAAGGATCGAACCCACGACTGAACGAAAACCGGCGGCCGTTAGTCCACGACCTTGACCACTAGGCTACCGCGGCCCTCATTTGTACCTGAAACTTTGGTAAACGACGAACTCGTTTACCAAATAAAATACTCAAATTACTTGAATTCTTTTCAGGAATTAGAGCAGTATTAGACTCGTAGGAAATTTTTAATTGTGAACGATAATTCCATGGGATTAATATAAAATAAGCATGCTAAAAGGTCGTTTTATTCAAAATAAAAAGAAAAACAAATGTTGTGTGATATATCATCAGGTTATACATATACATATTTTTATATTTAATATCTTTCCCATCTTAATAAATTAGATGCATTAGTATAGTAAAAATAAATATGAATATCGAAGAACTACCAAAAACCTTAACAATTTTTAGGCCCCACTGTTGACTTTCTGAAATTTGAGTTTTAGAAAGCAAAGTCTTTATAATTTCCTTTGCTCTCCGCAATGAAACGTGCATTTTTTGTGGGTAAAATGGCTTCCGGTGAAGAAAATTGGACGGAAAATACTTCCTCTTTACATTGAGAACTATTTGCCCCTATCAATCGGTCTACTATTGGATCCACTTCATAACATAACAATATATTACAGCAAGGTTGGCCAACCTTTTTGGGAACAGTGCTGTTATTTGTAAAAGAAGAAATCGTGCATGCCACTTCCAGCTATTCCAATATAAAAAAGTATAAGAAAATGAAAAAAATGTTATTTATAAGCTGATTAAGAGGTTTTCGCAAGCGACATACGTTTTTTTTTTTTTTATTTAAGTCTGAACAATGGAGGTGTAAAATATAATGTACCTAATAAAACAAAATTCCAAAATTAGGTTTAATTGGTAATAAACATTATTAAAGTTTTGTAATTTAGGTTAAATTATAAAAAAAAATGTGTAACTTGAAACATTTGATTCTATTATTAGGACTCAGTACTTTATTCTTGTAGATTTAAAATTGGTATTTTTTTACCTAGTCATCTGTATCAGGATTGGTTTTGAAGTTTTCAACAAAATTCGAGGTTTTAGTTGCATTTTGGTTAATCTTGAAGGATATTACGATTTTTATCTTGATAATAGAAACTATTTTTTCACAAACATAAATATGTTGATTAAAATCTACAATAATATCTGGCAGCCAAATCGGGTGAACTTGGAAAATCACTTGTTGATACAAATTTTCAAAACTCAGATTATTTGGATCATATGTTCTTTAAATAAATTCCTAATGTATATATTTTGGAGTAGTATGTGATGCCGGTCAGTAATTTCAATTTGGAGTCCAGGTGGGTAACGACTAACGTCTTGCGAAGAAACCGAAAATGATTTGTTTTCAATATTTTTTTTATCCTCTTAAAAATCATCAAACTTAGCACAGAATGTGTCCTGCAAAATTGATGTTAAATCCTTAAATGTATCATAATTCGGAGCGTTATTAATTTTGGTAGTTAATTCCTGCATTAATGTGAATTGTAATGATTGTTTTTCTCCAAAATCTTTCAAAGATAACACCGGTAAAAAACGAGTTTTTTTAACAAGGGTTTAAAACTTCACGCTTTGCGTAACAGAATTTTTTATACCTTAAATTTTAAGAGCAAAATGGAACTTTGAGTCAAATTCAATTTATTCTATAATTAATTTTACTAATTTATTTTATTATGAGACTTTTATTAAATTTATCATCTAAAATAAATACTTGTAAAACTTTTCAGCTCAATTAAGCATTGTAAAGTGAACGAATATTGACTTGCAAAAGAATTCAAAGTGCAAAAAAAAAAAGACGAATTATTATTTTTTTTAACAAAATAATAACCAATAAAAGACCTTTACCTTGGCAAAGGATTTGGTGACTTGGCGAAGAACTTGGAATAAAAGTTAAATTGTTAAAATAATTAGTTTTAATCAGTTAATTTTGTTAATTGTAATTAAATTGTAGTATTGTTATCCAAATCAATCGTGTAGAGAAAGTTTTAGCTCAATTAAGTGCTTTAAAATCTGAGAAAAAAAAGTTTTTAAAGTTTTGATCCCTACATGCAATACAAGTAGAAGAGAAACCATTAAAAAAGCAAAACTTAGCCCACGAAAGAGGATATGTGACTAATTAGAGCAAGGAGAAATATAGTTTTCCCCCCTGCAAGTGCAAATTTATATTATTTAAATGTCCCTCAATATCGGTGAGAAAAACATACTTCATAGCTAGACTTCATTCATTAGTACCGACAACACACTGAACAGTTTATCGCTTTCTTCCAGATATTTTAAGGACACCGTAGCCTATTGGTCATAGTCGTGGTTTCGAGCCTTGATATCATTAAAGACCCGCTGTATAGCCAGGGCTGATGCATTTTAAACCTTCCACAATGTCCTCACGTTAGTGCGGTGTGGAAGTTAGAAGAGGAAGGAGCCAGCTTAGATGTCGTCCTTGTCACTTGACCGAGGTTCAAAATTACGAGGTCCATCGCCAATAGCTCTTGTGTTCTTTTAGTGAGGCATTATAAAAACCCTTCATTCCAGATATTTTAAGACACATTCCCTTAAATTTCCAAGCTTCGCCAATTCTTTTGGAAAGCCAGTGCAAAAAAAGTAACAGTAAAGTAATAACTCAACATCATCTTTCATTTCTTCCCGGAAACTCTCTCGAAATCGTCGTGGATTTACAGCTGGAGTACTTATTTTGTTGATACAGCGCTTTACAGGATCAAAAACAGAAGATAAGTATAACGTCCTTGGTACATAGAACTTCTTGATGGACAATTTACAGTGATACTTAAAAACCTTTCTTTCCAAATAATTTTCGAGCAATGTAACAAAATCTTTTATACTTACATCCATGTAAGGGGCTCCATCTGTACAAATAGGATCTAATTTTATTCAAACCACATAGTTAACTTCAGTTACACTTTGACGCATTTTAAAAGTGTCATCGCCTGTAGTTAAGACTGCAGAAGTTATTCCATGATATCAAATTTATCATTCGCGTAACGTACAAGTATTCTTAACTGCTTATTGTCAGTGAATTCGCAGCTTTCATTTAAAGCTAGTGAAAAGTATTTGCAATATTGTAGTCTAGAGACAATTTGTGCGTGCACCCACTATCTAAATCATGTGATTAATACGACACATGATGGAATGTCGAGGAAAATACGGAATTAAACGACCATATTTTTGACTTTTATGTCATCGACAGTTTGGGCAAATACTAACAGGCTATATTTTATTATCTCTTCAGAATAAGGCGTTTTTTTTTTGCGAGCCAAACCACATGAAGCCTTCACCATAGTTTCCATTCCGTCGCTTGTCTTCTAGAATAGGGATTATGGTCTAGCTAATTATTTTATTTCAATTTTTATTTATTATTTTGTTCCTAAAATCCGACCGCAAATGCGAATCTACAGGATATTTGCTGTTGAAATTGCTACGCAGTTTTTTGAAATGTGATCCTTATAAAAGTGTTCGGCACTGCTACACAACTTCTTCCAATCAAACGAGCAGGCTTGGAAGCATTTTGAAATATAAAAAAAAAGTTGCTATTCTCATACAGTATTAAAACCGCGAATTGCAATATCCTCTTCATATTTTCTTTTTGATGTTGAAGGCTTACTCAATGGCTAGTAAAATAAAAGTTTTAAAACCACCCACGACATCAGAATTTTTGAGTTTCGAAATAGCTTAATCTCTTGCCCGGCTGATAAAAATCAATTGAGCAGTACAAACAGTCTCACACTTGCTCTCGCATCGCATATCGCGCCAACGGACAATGCGCCAATCGGTCTCGTCCTGGGACCGATCTATCTAACGCATCGTTGTACCGGTGTTAGGCAGTGTCGATCACCACAGCGATAATTCTGTAGCGTATGCGTAATTTTACGAATTTTGATATAGTTCCTGAATAAGACATAATTATTCTTCAGATTCTTAAAAATTTTCGAGAAATTTTCTGGTGCCTCTGTAAGAAATTTTTTGTGCCACAGAGTGGCAGATGAGTCTTGGATTGGCAACCTCAATATTAGTGTATAAGCTCAAGAGCAGAATTAAGTTTACGGTATATGCACTATTACTCAAAATTGAGGAAATCTTATAGGTAGCAAAAATAAATTAAACACATTAATATGTGAACTCAAAACTTGTAAACAGGATCTTATTAACAAATTAATAAATAAGGTTATAATTAAGCATGATTCCCGGAAATTGTAGTAAGAAGAATATTCAACAAAATTATAAGAATACTAATAAGTATAAAATAATAATTAAAATACCCAAATATAGCAAATCAAAATTATGTTACCCAAAATATATATGTAAAATGAAAACCTGTACTTTAAGATTTTCAAAAGCTACAATAGTCTTCATAGAATAAATGCACATCAAAACAGCAAGGTAAATCAAGAAACAAGTAAATTATGACAAAAACAGTAAAAAAATGGAGAAAAATGCTGTATGATGTCTCATATTTATGTAATTATATACTGTCTCAGAACTTAGCTGATAAACAGTATTTATAATCGTATTATGGATCCAACCATCGCACTTCAGTTACTTATAACAAAAAAAAAGTAAATAACTAAAAAAAAATGAAAAACCTTTTCAAAAAAGTAAATTCTCTTCAGACATACAAGAAAATTTAAAATTAGCCTTATTTAAGCAGTCCATTAATATATATATACACATTTATGCTTTATTAATTACAATATTTTTAATTAAAATATTAGATATTGCTAACGTACATATCTGCTCAGAAACCCTAATGTCATGGAAGTATCTGGGTTATCAGGTCATTTTATTGACACGTTCTGCTTTTCATTTTTAATTCTTTAATAAAACCTCTGGAGTCTTTTTCTGTTTTTTTCTTACCTTAATAAGATTTTTTCTTAACTTTTTGGGAATTTTGCGGAATTTGAAAATACATTTATTGAAACTATGTGTCTTAACTAACTGGAATACAGCTCTTGATTTTCTTATAGCAATCGTATATACTCAAAGCGCTTTGCGATATTTTTTTGATTTATTGCTATGAAAGGGGAAATGGAATTTAATATCAAATTGTTAATAATTGACGTATCCGGTTCCTTAAATATTACTACTTTTAAATCATTTAAATTCAATCTAAACGTATTAGAGATTTTGCAGATTTAATTTTGATACTTAAACTAGTTTCAGGCAAATACCAATCTTACTCTATCGATAGTAAATAAATACACCATTTTCTTGTTTGTTCCTTTTGTAGAACAATACCTTCCTACTAATTTCCAGCCGAACATTTAGGTAATCCTGCCATAATATGTTTATTAATTGTACTTCTAGAAATTCCCGTGTTTTCATTCCCTCTTTTACACTAATTGGTAACACAACTGAAAGGCTGACCTGCAAACATCGGAGTCATGTCTACTCCAGCTATCATGATGCCAGCGAGTGCAACTCCGGAAGAAAACAAAGACAGAGTAAAACACAGAATGTTGATGACAATATTGCATTCGGCCAAGAAAATTCCCAACATACAAAAGGAGAATCCAAGCGCTCCTGAAAGGCAGATAGAATCAAAATGATAAAATAATTTTAGTATTTAAATGTAAAAAATTATTAATTATTTTACCTACAAAACAAGTTTTCTAGGTCTACTTAATAAAGCCATATAAGTAGAAAAAAGATAAAGCCATAAAGGTCTTATAATTTAAGCCATATTTAGTACGCGGATGTAAAAAAATATTATGTATTCTTCTATATCTTTGGTTGTTTCATATAATTGTAAAGAATATTTTCTAATTTGATCCCTAAAAATGTTTTCCTTTATACCAGTGACTCCTGAAGTATGTTATGCCCACCGGAGGTTTGGGAGCGATGGCGTACTCACAGGACGCCGCGGAATCCCTTACTCATGATTAAATCTGCTTTTACAAAGGAAAGTGTGCCTTGGTCAAGATTTTATAATTAGTTTCCACTTTTAGTTAGGAAATTGCTTCAAAATAAATCTGCCTCGATATGTACGTGGTGTAGGTTACAAAGTTAGAGAGAGAGAAGTACAAATTTTGGTACTCCGAAATGATTTAATAACGACACCGTGGGTGTAAACCGTGAATTTCATCACTTACAGTCTATGATGAAAGACTGTCTTCTGTTAGGATACGAAATGAAAACACAATTACCGTCAAAAATATTTTTTGGAAAAAAATCAAATTTTTACTAGATTAACACATGGAAGTTACCATATCTGATATCCTTATTTAAACTTATCAGTTTATTCAGACCGCTGTGTCTCAGTGATTAAATTTGAGAGCATTCATAATGTCTCTGACATTAAAGCAAATGAGGGTTTTCTATCCTATTAGGAACAGATTTGATTTGAAAATTCCTTTTCAAAATTTTAAGAAATCGGACATGGCATAAAGTATATACGTCCAAATTTTTAATGACTTTGAAGAACAATAACCTTAATATCGATGCTTCATTTTTAATACATAATTCACTTCATTTTTTGAACTGAATCCTTAATGTTCTGTTTTTACTCTTGAATCTTATACTATTCATGATGAGTTGGACAACTCGTCAAGTTAACATTATGAGAATTGCATACTACATAGATACAATGAGCGTTTTGCAAACTTTAAGTCACTCAAATCCTTCATCTTATCCATTGATCATTTAAACAATTCATAACCTAAATTTTGAAAATAATCATTTCATATTTTTCCTGGATATCTTCCCATGTAGGTATCAGAGACAACGAAACAGTTGAACAATGCTGCTAAATCTTTATCAGTTGCTTTCTCTCTCATCACTGCATAATCTGATTACACACACGCACGCACACACACACACGCACACGCACCAATGTAATATTATATATATATATATATATATATATATATAAAAGTAAATATATACTATTCTAATGGACAATGAACTACTTCATGTAAAACCCATTTTTTCTCATTCAGACTTATTTTTATACATAAGACTAGACGTTATCTTAACTCGTATGCGAATTGGACAGACAAGATTGACTCATAAGCACCTTATACTGGAGTAAAGTCCTCCTATGTGTAACCTATGTGCTTGTCTTCTGAACATGAGTCACATATTGTTCCAGATCTCTAACTTTATAACTCTGTTTACATTAAGCATTTTAAATTTTGCACTTTGCCTTTAGTTGATTTGGTTGGGTAAAATTCCCAATAAAATTTGCTTCATTTTTTTAAGTGACATTGGGAATACTCCATGCATATAGTTTTATTACAATAACTGTATCCTATATATTACCTGATGCTAGAATTTTAAGCTGTGTTACTTGATTTGATAGAAACACTTCACCCTGGATTTGGCAAAATGTATCCCAAGTGGATTCGGTGCCATAAACTATACTATCACCCAACTTTGGGAACATAGGTGCTAGTTATGATAATAAAGTACGGGACAAGAGAAGCCTCAGAATCCAACCCTTATTCTGATAAAGTCTATGAGACGGAATTATGGTGAAAGCTGCCTCTTAAATTGAACGGGACTTTATGTCCTTGTGTGGCTGGTGTGGTTATTGGGGGGGGGGGTATCGATCAGGTGAGAATTATTATTTCATATAAGTTCTAAATTATGAGATCCGTCTCTCTTTCTCTCTCGCCAATACGTTAACTCAAATCAACCGTCAATTTTTTTGTTTCGTATATCTCATTTGCTGTGTTATGACATATCTAAATAAGACTCCATTTTACAATAAGATGTTAATAGAACATTGATGTAATGGTTTTAAAGTATATGTATAAGTACAGTATTTGATACTGTGGGAAAACACAGAATCATTCTACTAATAAGGCTAATCAAGAAGGGAGTTTGAGGGCCAGTGCAAATTATGAGCACGTCAATTAATATCTTATGTTATTCTCTAATATTTTCTTCCATAATTCTGTGATATATAATGTGGTAAAACACAGGACTATATTATTAATAATATTAATTAAGAGTGAAATATTAGGTCCCGATGTAAATTACAATCATATATTTATTTCTTTAATATTTTCTTCTATTATCTTATAACATTTTCTTCTATTATCTTATAACATTTTCTTCTGTATTTTCTGTAATGTATAATTGTGATACAGCATTGCATTAGATTGTTAATAATGATAATTAAGGATATGGTCTAAGGACTCGATGTAAATTATGAGCAAGTCGATTTGGTTTCTTTAATTTCTCTTCAATTAGAGCTTATTGATTAAATTTATTGGATGCAAAATTCTCAGAGCTTTCCAATGATTGCTGTAGCGCTATATAAATAGGTGTAACTAGTCATAAAATTGTATTGAAGAATTTTTATATTTGGATCAAAGTTTTGGGTTTAAATCCTACGTTATAGTAGTGGTAGTGTTTATTCTAAAACGATGTTAAGCAAAAAAAAAAAAAACGATCCAAACATAAGAAGTGTTAGATATAGTTTACTAATTTACTTTTATATTTACCTACAAAAGTGAATCCTTTTCTTAACTTATTTACACCTACATAATTCTTTTTTGTCAACCATTTTGATATGAAACTGGCTATAAGACCACCCATACTTTTCATTACAAATGGCACGCAAGACGTTGCTCCATTCTGCAATAAAAGTTATGATAATTGTTAACATATGTTATAAATAATTGTTACAATAGTGTACAAATAATTAATTATATAATTATTACAATAAAGGATATGGGAAGCAGAATATCAATAATTTTCCCATAGCAATAAGTACAAATTACTTATATTCACAAAAGAAAGAGTTTGTATGCGAGAGGGATGACAAAGAACAAACATAGAAAGCCTCAGATGCTCAAAGTTAGTACGCTGAAATTTTGGGTAATGATGGAGAGCATCACAAAGCAATTTTTTGAAATTTATTTTATACTTGTTTTAAAATTTTCAATGTTGAAGTGTATTTTTGGTATACTTGCAACCTGAATCTCGAACAAAACATTGAAGAATTACAGAATGGAGGAAAATGGAGAAAACAAAGTTTTTTTTTAAAGTCCGATTTTAATATGTGTACTTAAGCTAATTAGCTGAAATTTCTTACAATTGTTTTGAAATAGCACTGAGAAACATCGATTTCCTTTTCTTTTTTTAAAATTTCTACCATCGAAATATCCAAACGACTCTGTATTATTATGGAATACATAACGAACATTTAGCTATGTTTTAAGCAAAAACGGGAGGAAAATATTCTTCAATTTTTTTTTTTTTTTTTTCAGAATTACAGAAAAAGAAATTTTGGCTTTCTAAACCTCCACTAAGGAAGATTACTTCTTCGCTACATATAGTTGTGGTGTTTAATAGTCTCACGACAGATTTAAAAGCACACTTTATATTTCAAGGAACGTTTTGAATGTAAGAGTATGACGCAAAAGTTTACTCAGAAAGAATCTGATCTAAAATGAAAGGCGGTGAAATGAGCCTAATTCCTTTTCTTTACCAAAGAAAGCTCTATATGACTGATGCATTATCTAATTTTAACAAGTGATTCTCTTAATGATAAAACTTTATTTAACAGTACTTAGCACAGTATTTCCCCCTGTTCTTTCACGTAATAAAGAGTTGTGAAAATTGTACAATTTTTCGATTACAAAACAACAGATTAACTGAAAGAACAAAGTTTTAATTGAAAGAACAAAGATTTTTTTTTTTTTTTTTTTTTAAATCTGGTTTCAGTTATGAAAAAGTATTTAGGCTTGGTCTACATCTTAGATTTTATTTTGTCCAGACATCTTTTTCCCTTCTCGACTCACTCTCGTTACGTGCGTATATTCCAATGAAGCACTAGAGGCGCCATCTTTCGTGATGACTGATAAGTATTTCATTATATATATATATAAAAAAAAAACAAATTTAAACATTTGGTGATTTTTAAAAAAAATTATTTTTTCATGGTTTCCTTTGAAGTTTCATACAATTTTATTGATTACTAAAGGCAAAATTTAAGCCCATAAAAATTTTAAAATAAAATTTGGATTTGGAAACTTATAATGTGTAACAAAAGGAACAGTTTTTGAACTAAAATATTACATTAATCATTCAATTCCAGAATGATAAAAATATGTATAGGAAATTTTCTTGTTAAATTTGTTCAGTGAAAATATGAAATCTTTAAAAAAATGTTCTTTTTAAAGATATAATACATAAAATAACAAGAAAAGCATTTGCATATTATAGTTTTCATGTAAAACCAAATGAATTACGAGAGTTAGAATCATTAAATTACATACACACACACACGCACACACACACTCATATATATATATATATATATATATATATATATATATATATATATATATATATACATATTTGTGCTAGCTGGTAAAAAAGGAAAGTATGTTCTGTTTGCATATTAGGTTATTTGGGATCTCTTCTACAATAAAAAAAAACTTATTTTAAACCGATAAATAATCCTCAACTTTTTAAAATAAGAGTAATGTGTCATATTACATCGTTAACTATATACTTATATATTTTAATGCAAATAAAATAACATTAATATACAAGTCATTATGTATGAACAATTAATAATTAATAGTTGGATTTACATTTGTAAGCCATGTACTTACATTTATGTTAATTTTGTATAAGATACACTGTATTTATGATTTTATAATTTTGCAGCGTACTTATAAACATAGCATTTTACACACTGAATATAATTATAATTTCAAAATTTGAATACAAAATTTTTAAAAAAATTTGAAGATTTCAATTTCTCTTAATTTTTATACAAATGTTGTGCTATATTTAAAATTTGTGAGTATTTATTAGAAACAATGTATGCCCACTGAATTGGAAATTACTTCAGTTTTTAGTGCGTAGAATATGAGCTTTAAGAGTAAAGTAAGTTTTGAAAAAAAGTGTCCCAGAATCCTAAAAATCAAATTATGAAAAAAATAAATAAATAAATAAATAAATAAAAATAAGTAAGTTAAAAATATATCGCAAAATAAAAAGCGCAAAAATATATATTTCTCTACAGTATGGCACACTTACTTAATATATTGAAATTTAACTTGCTGTAGCTCTGTTGATCATAATAATTATCATAAATATGCATCAATGGAATCAGCGAAGCACCCTCAAAATTTTAACAGCAAAGTTAAAAAATTCATAATTTGAAGTATTTTTAGGGTCTCTCCCAAACATAACGCAAGTTTCAGTATTGATAATAAAGCTATTAATTTACCTCAGTCATGGAAAAATGTAAAATTCTGCCCATGAAGGTTGGATGAACAGACAGAAAATAAGCAATAGACCACATGTGACCAAATAATCCATAGTAGTAAGCTAAGCACGGAACCGAAGTGAGTATTTCTTTCCATGGAATAGCAGGCCTCTAAATAGAAAAAAATAACGATAAAAATATTTTTAGAATATTATTTACAACAAAATATACTGTTCATTTCATGCTATTTATTTCAGAAAAATTCAAAAGCTCCTTTTCTGATGTAAACATATTTCACGAAACATAAATTAACTTCTATGTTTTTTTCTGTTATCAGTCAATAATTGCTTCAAAACTTTTAAGGAGAGGAGAAAATTTAAATAAATTTTTTTCACATCAGAACCTAAAGAAAAGAGAGAATATTAATTTTGGAAAAGACGCCTTTTTTCAGACGAGATGAGAATAAGCTCTAAAGAATGGATGGGTAATTGTTTTGGTTCAAGGGCCACTTTGTTTAAGCGGAGGCCAGCGGCGGACCGCACCTTTCAAAATGATTGCATTCAATTAGTTAAGATTGCATTTCAGAAAAGGTATAAATAGTACCATAAACATCAATAAATATAAATTAAATTCAATATTTACAGTTTTATTCAAACTATTTATTGTGTTTATTCCATATCTTCTACAGTTTAGAGCTCATTTAATTTTTGAATGTTTGATGAGATATATGTACCTATTAAATATTTCTACAATTTTTTGAAATCAGATGGTAGATTGTTTGGGGAGATTTTCAATAGAGCGTTTCAGGAGATTTTCATTCATTCCCAAGTTGTTTCTCAAAGTGCATCTATATCTACTTCTATTGATATTCAAACAAGAACAAGTTGCTCCCAAATATAGAGAACATCTTCCCAGCAATTCCTTCACACATAAAAGATTTTGAGCTGAAAAATGATTTGTAAGACTCAACTAATGTCTCAACGTTAAACATTTATTTCATATAGTGATCTGATTGCATATACGCCAAAGAGCATTTATATCCACTCTTGTTGATATTCAAACGAGAACAACGCTGCTACCAAATATAGAGAACATCTTCCCAGCAATTATTTCACACACGGAAATTTTTCAACAGAAAAAGAATTGGAAGCCTCAATTAATGACTCAGCATTAAACATTTATTTCACAGAGTGATCTGACTGCATGTCAATAAATTCAGATTGAAACTCTTCAAAGGCTGTGTAAATATCAGCAGTGATGGGATAAGAGAACAAACTGAATTTAGACACAATTTTCGTTAAGTTCTGAACTTTCTTATGAGCTCGTTCTCGAAACTGTACAGAGGATTCCTAATCTTTGCAGAAACACTTTCGGACACTTTCAGCAATCCTAGCAAAGGCAAACGATAAAAATTATTTCTCTTGCTAGCTTTGTATATTGACCTAGTTTTACTTTGAAAGACTTTTCACGCGGGAAGAAAATCTTAGTTCAAGGATTTGTCTGACTGCCTTGGCAAGCCCCAAAAATTCTCTTAGAGGGCCATTATTCGCCCACACCTGCTCTAAAGTTTTGTCGTGTAGGTAGGGGTGACAGCGAAAAACTGGGATAACAATTTGATCGCCAAATATTGCCATCTTGCTAAATTTGGCGACATTTCTTGATCCTAGAAGAAGAGAGAAGAACTTTGTAGGACAATATCTTAAAGATATATATAATACTCTTATAGTTATGTATTATTATATAATAAAGAGAATGTATGTTAGAATATGTAGACGACATGCATTAATGCGACACTTGAATTTTCCTATGGTCAGTGATTGTGGGTACTTTGAATTAGTGCTATAGTATATTTTTATGCGTATATGTTATTTTCTTGTCATTAAAAGGAAATATAAAGAATTTGAAGGAGATTATCAGAAAAAATTTGTATTTGCTTAGAAAGAACAGTCTTTTCTTAATTTCGTGGACGTCTCTTTCATTCGAAAGATGATCCACCCCAAACAATATTTTAAAAGGGAAATACAAAATAAAAATAATTTTATCTATGTGATATAAAGAAAAATGCATCAAATACCATTCATACATTTTCAGACATGTTACTTTCTTGCCCTTCAGTAATATATTTTAGCTCTGCTTCTGTTATAGAAGGGTGGTTCTTCGGATACTCATATAGAAGAAAACAAAGCAAAATACCGATTCCCATAGTGAAAGCACCTAAGGATTTAAATAAAACATAAGTCATACTCATATAGAAGAAAACAAAGCAAAATACCGATTCCCATAGTGAAAGCACCTAAGGATTTAAATAAAACATAAGTTCTTCAGTGATGTATTTAAATATTTTAGTTTATGTTTTTGTGTGTTTTTGTGCGATTTTAAAGTCTAAATTAGTCTTTCTTTCGTTTCAAAAGAAAGAATGAAATATAATGAAATTTCATACAATTTAAGTATGAAATAATTTATATGTGTTACATACATTCTTGAACTCAGTCGAATTATTGCTTGAAAGGAGTTGAAAAAGAATTGTAAATTCTGAATCTGAATGATTCTTTCCTTTAGCTCATTGTATTCGTATATTTCCTTTTTGGAATTATGTGTCACAATTGTTATGTCTCTGTATAATTTTCTTTGTTTCTGTCCGAGAAAGTATTCGGCAATGATCTCTAAGTGATGGGTTTTCTTTAACTCACATTGTAACTTTGACTGGTTCAAAACTTTAAAAGCATTTTTCTCCCATTTTAAAGCGTTCATTTGAGCTGAAATTTTCTATACACGATGGTTTTGGTAGATAAAACTTTTATTTAATTATAATTAATTCATTTAATTATAATTAATAAAATTAATTGATTAAAATTAATTATTAAAAGAATTAAATTTTACGCCGAGTTTCTCGCAAAGTCACCAATTTGTCTCCAAATCCCTCGTTTAGTAATTTATCATTTAGTTTAATTTTAATTGTATGAAACTGAAAAAAATATTCAATTTAATAACATAATCTATCGTTTGCTCTAATTTTAATTATATGCAGCTGAATTGAATAACATAAAGCTTAACTAAGCTAAAAACTTTTACACGTATTTATGTTAGATGATTCATTAAAAACTTCAAATAATAAAATAAATTGTTAAAACTAATTATTGAATACATTCAATTTGACTCAACGTTCTCTTTTGCTCTTAAAATTTAAGGCATGAAAAAATTATGTTACAAAGGTGGAAGGTTGAGTTGTTCATTTTCAAAGAATCATCTTACCGGTGCAATTCTCGTCTCTGTTCAAACTAAACTAAACTCTTGGCGTAACTAATGCATCAGGTGACACAATTATACATCTAAATATTTCCGAAAAGACGCATATGAAGCAAATATGAATGTGTTCAAGTTGAAGGACGTATAAACATGTCTTGTACTAGACATCTTTAAGGAAGAGTTATTACGATAAGACGATTTATATTTATTACAGAATGATTGCTATTAAGATTCCGTTGAAAATTGAAGTAAATTAAAATGTGTAATAAGGTACCACGACTTTGATGTCAAACTGAAATTATAATGGCTGTAAAGAAGTAGATAAATGAAAATGTAATATGAATACTTCCGCTTCATTTTAAGATTTTAAAAATTGGTTTTCCTTTAGTATTCCGATTTCAAATTAATATTTGTAAAATATCTTTCAGCAGTTAATATGTAGTGATTATAATTAGGTTACTTTCTCCTAGCTTTCTGTTAAACCCATTTCTACTCAGGATTTACTGTATGAACAAAAGGAATTTAGAAAAAGGACACAATTTTATTATTTGATGGACAGAACTGTATTTTTGAAATGTGTCTAACGTAAATAAGAGTGAAGATTATATTCCTTTGACCTCAGTAATACCAAATCTTTGTCTGTTTGATGGGATGTCGATCAGGAATAAAAGAAGAAAGCTCGCGCAATTAGAAACAAAAGCAATCATAATAATGTAGAATAAACAAATGAAAATGTGTACATGTACATACAGCCACTAGTGTTATTATACAAACATCAGTGGTCATATTACCTGCAACTATAGTTTTGCGAAGAGATTAAGAATACTGTACTATAATGAATACTGCATTGCATTTTGATTTCAAGCCACCCGGAAAGGTAAACTTGTAACGTCGGGCTGTTCGTGATTTTCTCTTCAACCTCAGATACTTTTGCGGCCTGACCACAAATCACAGTTTCTTCTCAACCAAATGAAAACGTGATTAGGTAAATTAGATGAAAATAAAAAGTGCACTATATTAGAGATAATGATATGTTAACGAAGTAGAATTGAAAGGAAATGAATGGAGACAGAGGGTAAAGGCAGGCGATACAGGTAATTGATTGAAGTATCATAATTAAATTTTAGATAGAAGCAACTCTTTAGAAACAATAATAAAATACGCATTACTATACTTATTGAAAAGTGTTTGAATAAAACGAGAGTGAACTAGTAATTAACATTTTATTGTTAATCATAATATGGAATTATCGAGTTAATTATTATAAACGACTATATATATTCTTTAAAGGATTAATAAAGTATCTTGTATTGCTCTCAATCTTGAACTAAAAATTAATGACTATTTGTTTAATTAGAAAGAAGGATGGCAGTAGAATTAAATAATGAAGGACAATCATGACAAAATTACTTGATTAAAATATCCATTATGCCCTGGAGTGTCATGCAAATAATAATAACCTCGTTCTCAGGAAAGAGTATCAAACAAATCTCCTTTGCAATGCTACAGATTTTCTTAACTTCCTTTAAAGTAGAAGAGTCATTGTTGGTTGACTGATTTTGAAATTAGTATTAGAACTGTAAAATAGTTGAACTATCTTCAGCTCATATTAAACTCAGGTACCTTCTGTAGATTTTGTGATTAATTTTATTTGGAATTTATTTTCTAATTTTATTTTTAAGCTAATTTATATTCTAGCAGCCATAAGAAAATTTTAAATCACATGTTTCCTCAAGATTAATAGAAAGTACATAACAAATCTGCATATACAATATTTTACAATAAATGTTGATTATGCCCTTTACAATAACTTGACAGGTTTGTTGGTTTCGTAGTTCTTACAGAGGTCTTAATCTCAAGAGATTGAGAAATAGTAAAAGTCAAAGAAAATTTTATACCTAAGCTCTTTGTTTTTCTTTGATGACTATTAATTAATTTTAAGACTAGGTTAAAGTAAATGTGAAACAGAAAATTATTTTAAACAGTGGAAAAACAAATTAATATGAAGGATAGGAAAAATAAATTTTAAGGTGAAAGAAAATTCAGAAATATAAAGTAGAATTTAACATAAAAGAGAAGAATCGATGCGATTTATGATCACCGGCGTCGGTAGTAAACCGTGCATTAACATTTGCCTGCCCCACATTATTAAGTTAAGTGATGCTAATTAATATTGTGGGAATAGACCAGTATTGAAACAGCATGAAAATACTTAAAATTATTAATATACAATATGTTAATACATTTTTCAGGAAATCTATAGAAGTTTAAGATTTTCCAACTACGCTGCTTATGGATTGATATATACTAGAATTCCACCAAATGATAACAAAATTATACTGAAATTGGTACCATATATGGAGAGAAAGATGGGAAGACAAGGCCAAATGTCACAGCTATAGAATATATGAGATAACTTTAGCAGAAAGGATATTTTGATAAAATTATTTTATAAAATTTCTATTTACCATTTTATACCGAATTATAAATGTATGTATAGTAGATTTTAGTTTTGTTTTAAACTCACTAAAAAGTTTCCGTTATTGATGATAGTAAGCTTCTGTATATAACGAAGAAAGTACTAAAATGACTGATTTTAAGAAATTTAGCGGAAACGGAATTTCTTCTTTAGTTAATTGATGTATAAGTTTTGTTATGAATTTTATAATTGTATAAGTATAAATTATTATGATTTATATTCTTGTAGATATTAATAAATTTTAATGAGGTATAACTTAAAATCCCTTTGATACATACATATATGTGCATATATGTGTCTGTGAGTGTAAAATGCTTTAATAAAATCAGATATCGTGTGAGTGTACAAGTGAACTCAGTTCAAGACGGAGGATAATGCTAAATGATATTCACAAATATTTAGTGCAAAATGAACACAGATAGCAAAACATTGATTGATTATCAAACAATGAGGAATAACAATGATAGCATCTTCACTGGTTAGTGACAATAAGACAAAGACAGCACAGATGAGAACTCAGATACAAAACAGTAATTCAGATAAAAGTCACAGAGCACTAAAAATGTTCAGTTCACCAGATTATTATTTGTTCGAGGAAAATTTCCAAGATGATACTCATACGAAACTGAAATTCTCGGCAGATACAGGCTACTCGTTCAGCAAATTTTCTATCACACTCGACTCCAAAATATTCCATCAATGCTTTAATGACCACTGTATTGATAAGTGTTCCTGACTTTAAAGTGATGTCTCAGAGAAAATTTTGGAAAAATCCATAATTGACCTTAATCGAGATATTGCCATCATTCCAGCATTTTCAGAACCAAAATAGCCAAAAATGTCACCAAGGAGGATAGAGTTACTGTTTATTGTATTCGATGAAATCAGTAAATGTCTTTCTTTATGAGAGTAACTTTCGATATATATAAATAAATAATGATTATTTATGATCTTAATATAATTTGCACTACTGCAACTTGTGAAAATTTCATAACTATTTTTAGTGCACAATAACTTACTTAATTGTTATTTCCAGCAAAATTAAAGTTTCTAAAATAAAAATATAAAGTGGTAAACCAGAAAAGTGTCTTATTAATATGAAATTTAAACCTGCCATTAATTGTCTCACCTGCTCACGACTTAAAATAGGTTTGTACTTCTGCACTAAAGTCCAGTTAGGGGTCGATCAGTCATACCCACTCTAAGCAGATAAATTTATGCCTAGATACACTCAGTCTAAGCAGATGAAATTCTGGTTTGGAATAGCCAGACATTCACCAAAATAACTTGTCCCAATAATTTGTATAGTATAGTAATAATGTAAGTATATATTCTAATTTATTACTTGCAGTTCCTTCCTTGTGTAATATTATTATTTGTAAGAAATTTTATGGAGTCATAATTAATATAATTTTCTTAAGAAATATTAATAGTGAATTAAATTTATTATAAGAAATATAAAATCTTTATTATAATTCTTAAAATAAATAATAGTTCCAGCATTATATCTTCTATATCTTCCATCAAATCTACAAGTCTTATGTATTTTATATTCTTAACTATATTAAAGCTACTTAAAGGATATTACTTTTATTGAATTTATAACAAAATCTTGTAAGATATTTTGTAATATCTCTTACCAGCGTTTTAATGTATTTGTATACATTAGTGACAGTTCCAAATTTAAAGGGTTTTAAAGAAATTTCGAGAGACACGAATCTGGAGAAATTTAATTTTATTGCCTTTAATACTATTTTTGTAAAGATACAATTTAATATTAATTTTAATCTACTAAAATTATTTTCTAAAGAGGCATTGTCTGTTTCTAGATGATTTTAATATTAAATTAAGTATTATTTACTCAATAATTTCGTATAAACATTTGAAATTTTGTCAACATAACAAATAATTTTTCTTTCAATTTCAATGTATTGCATTTTCTTTAATCTTATAATTTATGTGATTAACATCTTTATATGTGTGTGTGGATGTATAAATAAACATAATAGGTTAACCTTCACAATCAACAATCTAAGAAGATCCAACACTAAATAAACTTATTTTATTTAAGTAAATTTTGATTTGTACATATGAATAGGTGTGATTGACCTATGTCTATTATTTAATTAGTATTTCTATAATTTTTCTTATTTTTATCTACCTCACACTAATATACAATTTGTTCAATTTGTAGTGGTTTTTAGACTAATAATTTTTGTCGTAACCAAAAATAAAAGTCAGCAATACGTAACTGAACGAAGTACAAGATAT
>BMAW01074646.1:22699-41603 GCA_019974015.1 Nephila pilipes | reverse complement strand
GGTTTCACTGTGCCTGGAGTATTCTGCAAAAAATGTTTCGGATCAAAATTTGGAACCAAAGCGGGTGGGAAGGATTTATTTGTTGAGAATGTAGAAATTGGTATTCTTGCAGAAATATGTACCATCTCATCTGAACGTCCAAGGTAGCGTAGTCGCCATGGTCGTGGACTCGTAGCATACGGTTTTCGTCAAGACGGTGTTTCTAGCCTTGATGTCACTTAAGTTTTTCAAAGTGGAAGGAGATTATGAACTTTAAATATGTAGAGGCTCAAAGTCCCCCCCCAACTGTAAATATGACGTGAAAGTTTGGAAAGGCGGGTAAAGACTCAGATATAGAATCAAAATTACGATGTCCGAAGGCAATAGCCCTCGTACTTCTTCTCATGCGACGTTAATAAAAACCAAACCATCTCATAAGCCCTTGCTTATGCAGCATATTCTGGCGAGATGGCAGGTTCTGTTCCTCCCCCTGTATCTACAGATTCTGTCTACTCGGATTATTATTTTTTCCTAAGCAGAATTTGAAGACAAATCCGCAACGGTACGAGTCTTTGGAAAAGACTGAAATTGAGTTGACAGTATAACTCAATAGTATTGGAGTGAAGATGTTCCAGGAGACATTTACGGACTATACATTTGCCCCGAGTATTGTGTTTGATTGTGAATAGGTCATGTAAAAGCTGAATATCAAATATATATATCATTTTGTATTTAGGATGTGTCTGCTATTAATCTTGAATTTTTTAATACACAGAGTATATAGCCCCATACTTGCTCTAAATGTGTACTGAAGTAATATTCACAGATCTTAGAAATGTCCCTTTAAAGCTTAACAAAATTAGAAAAAAAATGAACTAATTTTATGCTGGATACCAAATTTTTTTTGAATGGTTTGAGTTAAATATTTTTAATGATGCAATACGAGAAGTTTCAAGTTCAGTAATTACTATATTTCATATGCAAATCTAACTACTCAAATTGGCGTCATTTGTTTCAATGAAGTTTCCAACATGCGAAAATGTGTTCTTTATTTCATCATTTTATTTTTGACTTGTATTTAAGTTGCCTTAAAATATATAAGTTTTCACAAATTTTTGCGCGAAATATATGCCATACATACGACCTTAACTTTGTCAAAATCAAGTATAAACAAGTACAACAAACATATCAGTTTATTAAAAATGGAAACTAAACTTTAAAGATCAGTGAAATTCACTATTCAGTAACATAAATCAATACTGATATTTTTGATTTGTCTTAAATAATTGATCTATAAAAACATTCATTTTTCTTAAGCCATGTTTGAAAGCATGAAATATCATACCTGTAAAAAAAACTTAAATTTTATTACATTATGTCTTGATGAGCAATTTTCTATGGAATGAATCAGACATTACACATCCAATATTTAACACCATTAATGGTATTCAATTGTCTATAATCACGAAAAATATCTTTATATTCACATTTTTAAGCAAGAAATCCTATTTCTTAGGTATTTAGATAAGACTTTTCCTAGGTCATATAATAGCATAAATAATCAACGCAGAAAATAAATTAAACACATTATTCGGATTCATACTTGCATCTTATTTTCGAAGCATGTTTTCAAAGATTTGATCTCTTTCATATGTTTCAACAAACACTTCATATATTTTCAATTAAAACTTTAATACTGTTTTTTTTAATTTCGCATATACAGAAACAGTTACATAGTGAAAAGTTAATAGTATAAAATTATTTTCATAAGTTAATGAATAATTTATAAGCCTCTGAATGATATTGATTTGAATAAACACACCGATAGAAATATATTTAAATTTAGTATGTTGCTATAGCTTTATTTTAATGATTATAAGTATGAATAAAAAAATAAGGAAAATACTATTTCTAATTAGTAATAAAAGGATTAGTATCGCGTTAAGAGAATTATATATGTAAGAAATTTTAAGATTTTCCCGTTTTCAAACAAGAGATTATATTAATAATAGAAACAAAAGAAATAACTAAATGCATTAAGCATTTAATTTTTTTTTAAATAATTGCAGTGAAATACACAGCTGTATAAAAAAAATCTATTGCTGATTATTAAATATGAAAATGTACCTATTCCAAATATACCTTTAAAACAAGAAAATTACTTGACAAATTAATTATTACTTTTAAATATGACTGCAATGGGTCTAAGCGAAAATATATTAAAATTTTAAAACATTTGAAGGATACCAAGGAAGTAACACAGATTATTTAAATAGGTTGTTTTTTAAACTGACAACTCTGTTATGAATTTCTTTTTGACTTTGCCAAAGTTGTATATTTTTGTAATGCTATATATATTTTTGTACTATGAGTTTAATATTTATATTTTTCTTTCTTTTTTTAATTTATTCAATAATTAGAGAACTACAGAAGAAAAAGTGTCACCCAAAACAATTTCTAAGAGTTTTGTAAATTCTTTAAAATGGTATTAAAAAGCAATTTTATTTATATTTAACACATTAAAATAAAGGGTCAAATTAAATTTATTGAATACATTAAAATATCAAATTAAATCTTTGATTTCTCACGTTAAGATATAATCGAATTATTTCATTATTTCTAATATAGATGAAATCTGCTGTTTTCGTATAAATACATCCTCCTCATTATTTGAATTTTAAATATACAATTTGAAACGTCCAAGTGTTCAAATGATCTAATATATAGAAATGAAACATATAATAGGAAAATTAGTTTTTTTTTTATTATGAAACATATACGGGAATTATTTTCTAAATCTGTTAATTTTTTGAACAATAATGATGCTTTTTAAAAATAAATATATTTTTTCTTAATAATGATAATTTTTTACATTTTACCTAATGTAATTACAATCTTTGGAACAATTCAAATACACATTTCTTTTTTGTTTATACAAAACAGAATGTTTCTTTGCATTGATCAAATTATTTATCAGCTGAACAATGCTACCTTGATTTTTTAAACAACATATTATTGTTTTGTTTGTTTAGCAAAAAAACACAGTTATAAATTTTTCAAAATTCTAGCTTAGAATACTTTTTCAGAACAGATAAACTTCATATTTCAATAATAAATTTGTTTATAATATTGCTAGTAGATAAATAAATAACGTCCTTTGTTTTTATTTTATTAACTTCTTTTAGGTGAAGTATTTGGGGAATGCATTAAAATAGACCGCTTTTAATTTGAAAATATTTTTTTTCTAAAATAAGAAATTTACTGAAGCTTAACTTTATTTTTTCACGTATTAATATAATTTGGAATTAATTTAAAAGATGCAAAACTGTGTATATATATATATTTATATATATATATATATATATATATATATATATAAATACGTAAAGTTTTGCATCTTTTAAATTAATACCAAATTAAATTAATACGAGAGAAAATTTCCTTCTGGCTTTTTGTCTTTTTAAATATTTTAAATTAATTTTTCATAAATTTTCATATATATATACGGTCTCATATAATAGTTTTTTCCCTGCTGCATCGTAATTTTTAAGAATTCCATTTCAACTTTTAAGATTTCTCATTCCTTGTGTTTGAAGTGTGTCATCTGATTTTCTGAATGAGAATATTCTCTTCCCCATAAAAAAATACTTCTGCGCAGCTTTAATTAATTTAAAAACTTTGTATTAATTCTTATTTTGACTGTTACTAAATATAAATAATTTGAAAATATTTTTTAGAAAAGTTGTAATGAAAAATAAGTTTCTCTTACAATTCTAATGTATTGCAGTAATTTGTATTTAAATACCTTTAATGTTTCATTTAATATAATTTTAAATATTTAAAAAAAATAATTAAAAAATGATGAAAACATACATGCCCAAAAGAACTGCTTTATTCTTTTGCTGAATTAACTAAACAACTCGAAACAATGACTTTATTCTTATTGTTTGATGTTTGAAGACCAGATCCTTTGTTATGGTATTTTTAAAATTTTTCAAAACACTTTTTTGATAAAAATAAAATTGGTTTTTATAAGAAACTTCTTTTACTTTATTAATGTGGGATAAAATCTATTTTTAAGTGGAATGATTGTTAAAATGAAAAAAAAAATAGCATAACAATTTTACTTTTATAACAGCAATTTTAACTAATTCCTATAATTGTACTGTTATTGAAATTCAGTATTTATTAAAATAAATATTTTAATACACTTGTAAGCAAAATGAATTTATTTAAAAAGTTATCCATTTCAAATAAAAAAATGTAACTCACTCTTTATTAATATGTTTCTCTGTGAGAAACATATTTATCGTTACTACTTTTGATCAGACACATACGTATTCTTAAAGCTGTCGTATTCATATTTTTACTTAACGGCAATGATCAATTTGAGTGAAATGAATTTTCATTCTCATACTCTGAAAATATAGAAATAAAATCTAAAGTATAAAGGTGGATATAATAAAAGTTTAGGTACGTTGACGATTAACACAGACATTCTCTATTGGCTCACTATTGACATAGCTTACAAGCTTTCTGCATTCAATCTATTGTGTAGGATATTCATATGATTGTCTTAATTTATCTAGACTGAGTTTTAATGAGTTAAAAATTTTAAGAATTAGAATAAGGTTCCTAGATAAAATTTACTTCTTTTCAGTATACTTTTCCCTGAAGTTTAAAATAATAAAAGCATATATTTTATAAAAAAAAATAGCAATATATAAGACTAGCGAAGAAAGCTATAAACTGAACAATAATAAATTATGATCATCTTTTCTATTTTTCTGTTATCATAAACTCAATTTGAAAGGATTTTAAATATTTTATCTTAGTTACTTATATTAATTATTACATTGTTTTTTAAAATTTTTCAATTGTAATGTTAAGTGTTGAAAAATTAAATGAAACCTTGCATGATATAAATACTCTTACATATAATAAGAAAATGTCATATCAGTGTTAAACTATTCTCATTTTATGCAATTGAAAATAATTCGAATGTCGAAAAAAATGTTCACTTAAAAATCAATTTTAAAAAAAATATTGTAGTGCTCTCTGCGAAGTATCAGACCACAAGGGGAAAAAAGCGATTAATAAAAATAAATAATAAAATGATTTTCAGCATATGTTTGTTTTTCACAGAATTTTTCATTTTTTATCTTATCTTTTCGGAACCATGCAAATCTAGTTTAAATTTGCTTATTTGGCAATAAATTACTCATTATTTTAAATTAAGTTTTGATAAATTTCATCCACATAAAAACGACTAAGTTTCTGCAAATGAGAACCTCGCAACCACTGTAAATTACAAGGCCAAAAAAGAGGAAAATTATCCAGAATAGAAAAGGAAAATAATAATAGAAATATAATACATATTATATCGATTAAAATAGGAAAATGCAATAAAATGTTCTCGAATAAAGTAACTAATGTAAGAAACAAATTTTAATGGGAATAATCTTGAATTGAAAATAAATTTAAAAATACATGTTTGAAAGTTTTTTTTGTATATAAATTAATCTAAGTTTATTTAGATGTATATGAAAATGCTAAAAAAAGAAAACGAATTTTTCAAATTTAATTAATTTCGTCTGAGTCTGAGTTTATCGATAATGTACATGGATAGTTAAAGAGAGTACGTAGGAATGTATAGGGGTAGTAAAAGAGGGAAAATTTCAGCACATTTAAAAGTATAAAAAGATTAAGGTTTAAGAAAGCTTATTTAATAAATCTAAATATAAACCTATTTAGGAAATTCAGTTGAAAGACTAAATTTCAGCATCTATCTTTTCTTTCTTTCAGAACGAAGTAATTGAAATGTACTCTATCTACATATTTATCCTTTATTATTTAGAACAAAGTATACCTGATACGTTTTTATTAATTTTAACTCATAAAAAACAAATACTGAATGCAATATATAATTCCAAAAATTAAATTTTTTATCGGTTGATATTTTAAGTTGTATATACTACATTTTACAAATTAGAAGCATCAACATATGATTTCTATGCGGAAAGAAATATAACTAAAGAACTAATTTAATCACTCTCAAGACTTGGATATTGATTAAATACTGTTTTGCAAATAGTATTTAGTCAATAAATTCTTCTAATGGATACAATGTACAAAATAATATTTTGTACATTATCTTCATTAAAAATCATTTTTGAGAATTGTTTTTTTTTAAATAAGAAGTAAACAAAATATTCTTAAGATTTAAGTACAGTAAAGCATAATTTTCCTATTACATGAAATTGAATAAGTAAAAATATTTATTTTTGGACTTATTGTTATACTATATAATTTAAGCAACTAAATATTTATTTCTGTAAATGAAAGTATACATTTTAAGCCAATTAGTTTTTAAAAAGTAAAATTTTCGTGCAACAAATATGTTCGCACACTCAAAAAAATTCTATATATATATATATATATATATATATATATATCAATGATTCTTCAGCGCATTAAAAATCAATTTCCTAAATATTTCATTATTTAAAACATAGAAATTAACTACTGGAAACATTTAAGTATAAAACAGTGAAAAGAAAAATCACTAGTTGTTTCTTAAAAAATGTATAAAATACACAATTTATTAATACAAAAAAGTTTAAACTTACCAATTTTTATAACTTCAGGTAGAGCCATCACTGAAGACATAAATAAAGAAACAATGACGAACTGCACAAGCCATGACCAAAGTCTCCGTCTACGCGACCGCATTATTTCCGAATCGAAACCACAAAACACTCGGGAAAAAGTTTTACTTTACAATAACTATGTGCACGTTTATATCACCAACGCTCAGAAAACCAAATCATTGCTTCATCATTACTCGAAATATTTATTTTAAATTTATTCACTTTTTTATCCCTAAATCACCCTTTTGCGTAAAGAAGTTGCGAAAACTATTTAACACTTCCGCTAAGTATTTTAATTGAATATCATTTTACCGAATATTATTTTTGACTTATTCCGATGCAAGAGCAAAAAGTTCGGGAAAAAATATTTTGAACCAGTTCAAACTAGTTTCCGGGTTCTTTCAGCAACATGCTGCAGTCGAAAAACTTCTTTTGTTTTTCTGAGAGGGGGGTAAGAAGATCTAACTTCAGCCACGGGCCGTATTCTTACTGAGCTCTCCCGCGGATTTGTTCCCTTCGCACCGCACGACTCAATATCGACTTGATGCGCATGCGCTTCACTTCGCTCACCCTCTGACGATCTTTTCTAACGCAGTTGAAAGAGTCGCGCGAATTATCCTCCCTACTTTTCTATTTTTATTTTTTAATATTTTTCTTTGATCCTTGGTTTGTTTGCGATGTTCCATTTTTTTCTCTTTTTAAATTTTTTTGCTTCTTTTTATTATTTTTTACTCGTATTTTCGCTGGCTCGGAAGCGGACTTGGCGCAGATTTGATGGATACAAGCCAAATCGTGATTCCTTCTTGTTTCAAAGAATAGAGAAGACTCGTTTCGGCCTCACCACAGTTCAGGAACCTGGTTCATAAGAGAAGTTTGCACCTGTTGTGATGCGTTACACTCCTTTCAAATGACTTCAAACTTTTGTTTTCATGAAGTTCAAAGACAACACTAAAAGAAAGATTTATGAATTAGCTATATATGGACACAAAACCGCTTTAGATGAGTTAATGACCCCAAAATGTTGAATATTTAATAATATTGAATACTACATTTTTAATTTTCATGAAATGTCGTTTACGGGTACAATTTTATGTTCAGATTTGAGAAGATATTCATTAACGAATGCATTGCTTTAAAGGTTTAGTCTGGTCTAAATATTTCTAAACTCAAAAACTGCCCAACGAGTATTTAAAAACCTAGTTTTCATGCAGCTAGGGCTTATTATTTTTTTAAGAAAAAATTCAAAATCTACCAGAATAGTATAGAGTAACCCTTAACTGCAGTTGATGGATTTTGTAATATAATTGCTGCTGTGCTATCTGACATATCGCTTACATAAAAGTAATATAGTACTAAAACCAATCTTTAAATTTCACTCAGCTTTAGTTTAATTGCATTTTTTTCTGCCCATAAATAAAACTAAAGATAATTAATAAATAAAAGTAAAAGATGACACTATTTATATTCAATTCATTTTTTTCTCATAAAGGCAACTAAAAAATGTACAGAAATATATGATTTGATTTTCATATTTTACTTTCATAGCAAAAAAGGATCACATTTTTGCTTTGAAAATAAATCCTTATTTATTGCTAAAGAATTTTTTCAAAAAGTTTGAAACTAAAATTATTTGGAATAATCAAGAATGAAAGGTATAAAAATTTTATTTAATGTTTTAATTTTCGAAATAGTGATAACTATGCAATCAGGCATTAGTCAAAATGCATTCTTACAGCAGTTAATATTAATTTTTCTTGTATAATAAAGGCAGACAATATTTTGTTATACCTCGTATTTATATGCTAATTTTTCATTTACTCTCAGAACATCCCAGATAAATGTTTTAGGCATCCAATTCTTGTCAGGTGTATTAGTTTATTTCTGTTAAAATTTATATTTTTTTTCTAGAACTTTCTTAATCGTCAGTTAATCACCAAATAAATGTTTTACCCAATTTATCTATCTTGTAAAAGAAAAATAATATTCATGAACATTTTTTTAGTCCACTTAATAAATAGTATTTTCTTTTGTTTCATTAGTTATTAAATGTTAGGACGAAAACATAAGTCACCAAAAATGTTTTTACATGTTGTATAATAGTATTTCTTTATGAATGATATTATTTTGAAATTCAAGCATTGAAGTATCAGTTCCTAAATAATGGCCCGTTTCTACTCATGAGAATAAATTTAAGTTGTAAAAAATTTCAAAAATGCCGAGAGAAAAGGATAATAAGTTTATTTACTTTATTATTACGTTTAGTTTTTTGCAGAAAGATCACACCCTCGCCTAGTAACATATGTAAACATTCATAACTTGCTAGCTACTAATATTCAACAACACTGAATCCAAAATGGTTAAACATTTTCTTTCAAAAGAAATAAAACTTGAAGTCTGAATAAATGAGTGTTTATTAACATCGGAATAAACAGAATGCGAAAGTGATATGCAAAGGATATCGAAATTTCAGGAGACTGTAAAGTAACAAAAATAATGTATGTGTTGTGACCCAACTGCCATACACTCTCACCTCATACCATTCAATTTGACTGCGAGAATTTTTACTTCCAAAGTATTTAACGCACATTTGTCCTTAGAACAAAATATAACCAGTTATTGAAATAATAATTTTAAAAAATTATAAATTTTATTTTGATTTTAATAAATAAGAAGAGAAACAGTGGCCAATATAATTGCATTTTTAAATTTCACCGACATATTAATTATATCTGAGCTGTTTGAATTATTACAAGTTCGCATTAAAATCCACACATTAAGTTATACTAAAACCCAAACTACTAGATCACACTTGTTACAGGCATATATTATTACATACATCAAAACATGATTCTAACAATAATATCGAATGAAACTGCAATTTAGATAAAATTCACTGAAATAAGCAAATTATAGGGTTTTCAAAATAATTCTGAAAATCTGTTTACATTTCCTGATATATTATTTTTTCCTAAATACCAATGTTACAATTGTTATAAGGTTGAAGAAAAAAATATATACAAGCTATTTGTTATTGTCTTATCAATGTTATTTTAAAATTTCTGCAAAAATCAAGAAAGGCAAAATTCAAAGTATTTATGTGCCCAAAATTGTTAAATACTTCAAAAATTCAACATTTCAAAATATAAGACATAATGAACTTTATGCAAGGATTACGAGTCTTTAAACGTTAAAAAAAGTTGTTTCAATATTCATTTATTTAATCAAGATACAAGAAAGTCCTCGCTCTTAATTCTCGTAAGATTAAAAACAGTAAGACTAAAAATTAAATATATATATATATATATATACTTCTTAATTAGAATATATATATGATTAAGTGAAATGTATATGAGTCATTTCAGAGTTACTCTGTTAAATAAGTGTTATTAAAAATAATGAATATTATGAATGAATTTTCTTATCTTCATATATAATCCATAGTTTTATTTTGATTTAAAATGAACTCATTAAATATCTTTATTTCAAAGAAACAGATGTATGTTTTAAGTTTAATTTATGTCAAAAATTGCTAATTAAATTCGGAATATTCTAAAACATAGTGCAATCACAAAAATCGTGAATCCTAGCATTCATAAAATATAAAAGAGAAAGTAACTCTGAAGGATATATGGAGCAAAATTATGTTTGCTAAAAGATATTTTTTTCTCCAAAATAGTTCAACTCAACAAGCAGAAATTGTTCATCGACACTAAATTTAGCATTTATGCAAATTAATTTATTTTAATAGGAAGAGTTATATTTTTGCTCCTTTTATACATCATTAGTATTAAAAATTGTATCAGTTTGCCAACTTATAAATAAATATTAAAATATATTTACAGTAAAGCATATTAAGTTTTTGCTCCAGTTCCTACATTTGAAACATATTGAACTCAGGTCCGATTTAACTTCCAGACAAATATTGAAATATTATGGGACTTATCTTTATTAAGCACATCTCGTTTTAACTTTCTCATTATTTTGATATTTCGTTGACTCAAATGACGTTATTTTTATCCGATGTTGGAAATGTAGCAATCAACAATAAGAGTATATGACAGTTTTTAGGAAAACATACATATGATACATTTAACAATAATTAGTATCTACCGTATAATAAAATATATAGTATTCTACTGATTATAACTATAAATGTAAAGTAAATATTTTTGACATTTTATCTACTTGCTAATCATATTTCTTTATTTATGACTTTCTTTTGCCATTTTCAGTATTCACTATTGCCTTAATGGCAAAACAAAATGTCGGTTTCATAAAAGATCCTTTTTTTCTAATAAATCGTGAGAAAATACCTACTGTTTTGTTGGTGTCTTTTGAGGAACTTAAATTATATTTTAAGTATTTGAGCATAAAAAAGTATTGTTTTTATTTTTTTTAAAGATCGGCAACACTCTTTATTTAACAGAAAATTCAATGTGTGCTCAATATTTCCTTGAAATATGTATGTATAATATATTTTCCATCCGAATTTTATTTTAAACATTTTAGCATAATTAATAAAATTCAAGTACTTATTATTGAATAATTATATGTCATGAAATAATTAATCGATTTGGGAAGCATATTTTTATCTCATTATTTGAATTTCATCACTGTTTTAATGTTTTTACATTATATCTTATGCATATAAATAAGCTGTTAACTATTTCATTTTGTTTAACCCTTATATAGAAAAGGTTATGTCACAAAAAACATGCATAAAATCTATTTAATTATTACATTGGTATGGAGTGGATGTTAGGGAATGGGTTGACAGCTTCGATGACTTCTCTGTCACTTGATTATGAGGAACGACAGTGGCATAGTTGTTAATTTGGTCGAGCTAAGGCCTACCATGTAAAGGATATGATGCTGGTTAAATGATTCAAGGCTCGAAGTTCCCCCAATAGCATGATGTGGAAGTTTGAAAAAGCAGGTACCATCTCAGGTGTCATCCTCGTCACTTGACCGAAGTTTTTTCGAACTTCCATCCAGACAGTCCTCTAATCAGACGGTCCTCTAACTTATAAAACAATACTACTCTAGGTAAAACTGAGAAATTTAGCAATTGTAATATGGATGATGTGAACAATGTTAGGTGCAAATGAAATGGAAATTTTAAATTTTGGGACATTTATTTCCATCGTTTTTCAAGTCTGAAAGTGTTGAATCATTAAATCAATAATGTATTAAAACGCCTGGAATTTGTTTAACAAAGCTCAAATTCATTATATTTTGCAGTTTAAATTTAAAATAAAATTAAAATTATTCTCATTAAGCCTACAAATATTTATATAACTTATATAATTATTGAAATAAACATATAGAAATCAATTAATCGAAAAAATCACTGAGAATGTACCAACATTAAAAAAGTTGTGAAATCTTATGTATACATTACCTGGTGATTATTCCATTTAAACAATTGCCAAAGAGGTAGCGTAAGGTAGTTAATATCCTGTTATATTAACCTATTTATCCTGTTATATTAACAGGTTATATTACAGGTTAATTATTCTTTTATATTAACCCTTGTATATATAACAGGATACCTTTAGGATTTATCAACAAATACTTTCTACTAGTGTGGGCTGATATATTTCATCCTGACATAATAATAGATTCAGCAAGCTAATATTTCACAAACAGTCTGTAGTAATATATCCTTTATTAGCTCATATATAAAACTTTAACGATTGTTTTGTTAGTATACATTTGACAGTGTTTTAAGCGAAACGTATGAATCAAATTTCATGAAAGTAGACAAATTAGAAAAAAAGAGCTGTTATAAATTATTTTCATTAGGATGGTTTCTTGCTACTTCTAATCAAATGGAAATAGATTCAATACTATAAGATTCTTCTCAAACACGTTCAAGGATAAAAAAAGTAAATTTTTGAATTAAAAACAAAGGTTATACGTGCTCTAAAAACGATCCTCGCACCGGACTTCCTTGGAGGAGACGACTCTGAAAATTAGAGAAAATTCCTAAATTCGTGTATAAAGATTGTAGATTGAAATAGTTAGAGATGAAACTGTTGAAATAAGTAATATTTAAGTTGATATTTTGGGTATACAGGGGTTGAAAGTTTGAGTATACAGGGGTTGATATTTTGGGTTGTTAATTCCTGGACTGAAAGTCCATATAAAAACTGTTTCAAATAAGAAATCAACGTCGATTCACTGACTTTATCCTTAAATTAATAATTGCGATTATCTTTGGATCTCGTAAAGGTATAGAACATTTAAAAAAATGCATAGAGGCTTATGAGCCAACTCTAAAGAAGGCAAAACAACAATATTGTTATGGCGTTTGTTTTTTGTGATGCAAAAGAATATATTCATTATTTACCTTGAAAACGGTAAAATCATCATTAGTTAATTCAACTCAAATTCGTTTCTGAGTTTAATAATCTAAGTTACTATAACACTACCATATCTAAAGAAAAATAGTATTGCTCCAGAACATTCGTCATTCGTAGCAAAGCTTAAAATCTATGAACATATGTTAAAATTTCTATGCAACTTAATTGCTTGTTTTATCAACCTCCCTACCCTGACTGAATCTAATTAGTATTTTTCTTTAATTTATTTTATTCTATAAATGATTATTTTTAATTATTTGCTTAAGTATTTCTCATAGAATATTTTCTTTCTTTAGCTTATAATATATCTGAATCAAGGAACAGTTTATTATTCAATAAAAACAAAATGATGTTTTACTAGACACTATAAAACTAGACACTATGCTTAGAAATATTTAAAAGAATATGTTTAATATTTTTAGTGGCTGTATTCTAAATAGCATTTGACTGATGTCATGTGATATAAAAATATTTTCTTCATTATATATTTTCATCACAAAATACTTCATTATTACTTAAACCTGGTTATGTCTCTTGTCGTATGTATGACAATGCGAAAATCGCCTTGTTTGTTTGTTATACAAACTAATTGAACAAATGCGGTTGTTGATTTTATGTATTACTAGGACAATTGTAATCAGTGAAAACCAGTAAGCAACAGAAACATCTAAAAAAGGAAGATACAAAGAATGTGGGGTGGAGTGTTATCGACAAACGCAAATGAAGTATAATTGATGAATAATTTTTATTTGCGAAACGCATATAAACGAATATTGTATATCTTAGGGATCACAAACAGTATCAAGAATAAAGAAAAAAAAATATAAATTTGAATTTAAAATTTTGTATAATTCACAAGCTTTTTAAATACTTAATATTGTTAATAGAAACAAGACTGAATAGAGAAGAGGGAGAGAGAAACAAGAAAAAAAAAAGTGGAACTTTACAAATTATAAACTTTAATGCGTCTAGTAATAAACATAAAAATAAGTGAAATAAGGCTATTTAAAATGCTTGTTTAAACTAGAATAAACATAAACCGATTTGGGCCTAATAGACCAATGCAGGCAAAACGTCTTTTTTTTTTCAACATATTATGTATGCTAATGGTTTAACAAGAAATATTTATTCAATTGCCTTATAAAACGAGATATATGCTAATTTGTTGAATTGATGAATTATCATTAAAATCAGTTGTTCATATATTGAAGTAGCCATGATAACGTAATGGTCATGGTCGCAGACTCGCGGTTTTCGTCAAGTCGGGGGATCGATCCTTGATACTAATAAAGACCTGCCGGATATCACGGGCTGATGCACGGTAAATATGTCTAGACCCAAAGTCCTACCTTTGGCATGGTGTGGTAGTTAGGAGGGGGAATACTAACTCAAGTGTTACACTCATTACTCGACTGTGATTCAAAATTACTAGGTCCGTCACCTATAGCCCTCGTGTTGTGCTTCTAGTGTGACGTTAATAAAACCAAACAAAATCCATATTGAAACTGTAATCTACTTTTGATGAAAATAACAACTACACTTTGGTAGAAAAATTATAATGAATTATTTATAAGTATGAAAGATTTATGTTACATCATACGTTTAAAAGTGCACGTGTCTTGATATCTTATTTCATGCTGTTCAGCACGTTCTTCATCCGACCAATAAAACCGAATTTTTAGGGAATGGATAAAAAATGCATAACTCAAGCAATTCCCATCCAATCTCAATTTTCTTTTAAGCTTCATGGTGTTCGAGAGTAAAGTTGCACGGCGTTTTTGATGCCTACATGACTTGAATAAAAAAAAGGAGAGGAAATTCCAGCACTTATTCGTTCTTTTTTACGTGAGATTGCGTGCATTTGAAAATGAATTTCTTATGTAATAAAAATTAAATCATATTTATTCGTTTGTAAAGCATCTCCTTCACATTTATATTAAAAATGAGAGATTTCCGGATTTATGATAAAATTACAATTAAAATAATGGTGTAAAATGTATGACTTATTAAATGTAATGGTGTAAAAGGTATGACTTATTAAATGTAATGGTGTAAAATGATTACATGATAATCCAAAGAGCAATATAACTTAAAATATCTACACATATTTTTTTCCAGTGATATGAATTAACCAGCTATATTTTGAGGTCTTAGAGTTTAACTGTGCAGACATTTAGTGATTCATGATGGATTTATGAGAGAAAAAGGAAATTTAATAATCACAGAAATACTTAGATACTTAGGTACAGAAAAAAAAATGCACTTTATGTTTGCAGTTTTAAAAGTCCAGATTCAAAATACAAATGACAAAAATTACAACTAGTGTTAATTTTAAAACGTAATAAAAATATTTTAATTGTGTTCCTTAAGATATAAATATATAAAAATGCACTAAAACTTACATATCTTTTATATTTATATATTAATTGGATAATAAATAAAATTGTTTTAGAAAAGTAATGTAAAATGCTATATATTTGAAAATTTTCTTATTTTTGGAACAGACTACATTTTATAAAATTGAACGTAACTCTATTCCCCTAGTGTATTGCCTGATGAACATACATATTAATTTTAAAATAAATAGAGCAGACAATAAAAAAATTATTTTATTATAAAACACATAGAGATAAGTGTGTTTCAGGACATACTTTGATATAATGTGTAATATAAGAATATAAATGCTTGCACTTGGTATGGAAATATATTTTATTTAAATTATAACAAAAGATTTTGTACTGAAACCTTCTCAATTAAGGTTACAATTGAAGATGGATTATTTGCTAAACTTCACTTAACTAACATATTAGGTTTATTTCTGATATTATATTTTAGTTTCTAGTTTCTTTCCAACCAAATGAAGCATGGTTTTCAAAAATTAAATAAACTTTAGAAGTCAAGCCAATCAATATAATCAAGTTGTATAAAAATGACCGAGTATTAAATTTTATAAAGATAGAAAGTTAACGGCGATTGGAAGATTACTAGTGGGAAGGCTTTGAAAAGTGCGTGGGAGTTTCTTGCGTATCTTTTTGTTTATAAATACTAGGAGCTAACGCTATCTAGTCGAATTAATCTTCAGTGCACATACACGAAACGTATTTTGTTAAGCATATTCTTTGCAACTTTGCAAAATGTGTTAATAATCGAATCAGGGACATTAAACAGGTGGAAAACACTCCCATATTAAGAGATATAATAAATAATATTTTGAAACCTAATTGACTTGAATTCTGAACTGTTGATGTGTGATTATTTAAATTTCTTTATCTGTGCTTAGAATTAAACTTAAATTTTGATTTGTGATTAAACTAATATTTACGATGACAAACAAGGCGAGTAATAGAGACATGTTCCAATGTTTGTTAATGAAACATAGAAATATGAAATAATATAGAATAAATTTTAAACATTTTTGACTTCAAGAAAAGGAATAAAAAGAAATAATTGCAATCAGATTTACTAAATAATTAGTAGTAATTAATATTTTTAATTATATTTTTAATTATTTGAAAATTCTATTAGACGAGGAGAATGCTCTTAGGGAAAGATAAAATATGTTTTTTTTTACAAAAGTGTTTTCTCAGACTGAGTGAAATTTGTATTTGTCATGCTTACCTGTAACAACTACAACGTTTTAATATTAATACATTGAAAGCAATAATAAACTCAGAGAAGTAAAGGGAAATTTTGTCAAAACATTTTCCTAGTTTCGATGTATAAGTTTGAAACAGTTGAAATGCCCATGATGAATATATATTCATTAATGTATTAAAGTATAGGAACATGATATACGTATTGTTTATTTTTAAAGTAATAAAAAATGAAGCCACCTTTAGAAATGAAATATATTTTTATAACTTCTAGATGTTCACACATTATATTTAGAGAGATCTATACCTCTATTTAAACACCATATGTCTGTGTGTAAAATCAGGTCACATTTTGAAGAATTGCTCTTTTCTTCAATTAATTTATAGATTCTGTGTGACAAAGGATTTGTTCAAATTTTGTTAAGTATTTTAAGAACTAAGTTCATGACATGTTCAAAAGATAATATTTTAGCACATAAGGCTTCTTAGTGAATTATACAATGATAATTCATGAAGAACGTGAAATAGTCATTCTTTTGCAATGAGGTATGAATTCAATATTACAGCCCACCATTGCTGGAGCCTCATCAGTAATTAGTGCAGATACCTTTTGTAAAACGTATATTAATTTCTTTAGCATATTTTTATAAAAATATTAAAAATATCTTCTCTTGTTTGCCCAAGCATTGGTAGTATTTTTAGTTTCTTCTTTTACAATAAAATCACTAAAAACCATCCTTATGCATAGTGCTAATTGTGCTGCATCAGATAAATCTGTCGACTCGTCTAAATGAAATGAAAACCATTCACATTTTTGCACATCATCGTTCAAATGATTTTGTAAATTATTTGGTAGCACCTATATTTTCTTAATAGTTGTATCGTTGGATAACTGTACATCTTGTATTGCTGTAATAATTTCTTGCTTATTACAAACTTTTACGAACAACGCATCAGCTCTCGTTAGAAATTTTTTCTTGAAAAATCGTTATCTCAGAAAACTGTTTTACTTTTTTTCAACAAATGATAAACTTTAAAGGAAGGTATTTTGTATTTTTATTTTTATATGCAGGATTAGTAAAAACCGCTTGCTGGACAGATAGCCTTGATTTAAGTTGATTAATTTCCCTTCTTCTCAACTCTGTTTTAGGCGGATAATCAATGTCGAAAGTATTGTGATTAGTCTTGAAATGGCGTTCGAGGTTATGTTTCTTCAACAAGGATACACTACAAATCAAATACACTTGCCTTTGTCTGGATAAATCCGTAGTCTTCTTCCCAATTGCTGTTGAAATGATACATTCGTTGCACTTTGCTTGAAAAATTCATTTTTCGGTGAGAAACCTAAAACAAAAATTAATCAGTTTTAAAAGTTAAATCGCTGAGAAAATTCTTAAGTGTAACAAATTCAACACGAGGGTGCTCAACGATAATAGCAACAGATAAGACAAGACAGTGTTACCAGTTCAATAATTTTACGGCTTATATTTTATTTCTAAAAGTATGAATAATCTCAAGATAACACTAGAAATCGTGGCTGACCACGGGTTGATTATGGTTGATATTGATATGGTATATAGTGGACAATCGCGGGCACACAAAAATAGCTTCGAGAGCTTATTGGCGCCTGCGGTCATGTGGCTAAGAACCCCAGCTCAATAGGACTGCAGTTTGGAAGTCTGACTGGCCAACTCATCCGGCGAATATACTCACCTTCTAGAAGTTCGTCGACCAGATGAGCTCCATGTGGCCTTATGAAGTCAGACGTCATTGATTATCAGCCATTAAAAGGAAATCAGGACCAACTGCACCCTTAAAAAGACAAACATAGAGCTCAAAGACCTTATACCTATACTTCTAGGCAATCACAGTGCCACTTTGAAATACATGGAGGTGTATGTGGCTATCCAACATGTTGCCTGCCTAGACCTTCTGATTTCTCGGGCATTAGAGGGCAGGTAGAGGGTTGCTGGTTCTCTCCATATGATGAGAAGGTTGGTACCATCAAACTAATTTAACCCTGTTTATTCGGTCCTTAGTCCGAAATAGATTTTTAACTCTCTCTCTCTCTCTTTTTGGGTTCCATTTCTTTCATTTATTTTTGTACTTTGTTTCGGAATTTCATTTTGGTTTATTGTCTTTTAAAATTATTGATAAATTATTTTTCCATAAATTTTAGTATTTATATATCTATCCAGTATTTAATTTATATATATATATATATATATATATATATATATATATATATATATATATATATATATATATGTATGTATATATATATATATGTATATATATATATGTATATATATATATT
>BMAW01074646.1:1016-13772 GCA_019974015.1 Nephila pilipes | reverse complement strand
ATATATATATATATATATATATATATATATACATTTATATGTATATACATATGTACATACAAATATGTACATATATTTTGCACATTGTTGTGCAAAATTTAAAGCAACAGGTGTTTTTTTGTTATAACTCCAAGACAAATCATCTGAGAGACATGAAATTGAGAAATGAGAGACAGCATTTTATACGTAAGCGATGACGAAAGCATAGTTGCTCAAAAAGGAAAACAATGCATATAGTTTGGAATCAAACAAAAATGATTTTTTGAAATCATAGTGTCGTTACACATGGTCATTTTTCAAAGATTAAGAAGAACAAGCAGCTGTTCCTTAGTATATGATATACCCTCCTCTTACTGCAATGGCTGCTTCACACCGTCTCTCCGTACTCAGCTTCAGATTGTCCAACAGTTATTGAGGTAAGAGTGTTCCATCATCAATCAGTATCTGTTTCAGTTGTTGGGCGTTCCCTGGTATGTGAACGTGCCGCAAGTCGTCTCCCCAAGGTATCCTACACATGTTCTATGGTATTTATTTCAGGGGAGATCACTGGCCAATTTTTTCGAGTGATATCTTCAACTTCCAGTAGCTGCAGAATATCAGCAGACTGTTCATTGTCATCCATAAAAACGAAGTCTTTTCCAATAGCGCTTTGGAACTCACTGACATGGAGAAGGATCACCTTTTTACAATATCGATCTTCAGTTACATAACTTCTGTCGAAAACCTGGAACCCTGTCCACCCTTTCAGCATAATGCCTCCCCAGACGACAATTCTAGGACCACCGTAACAATATCTTTCCGTGATGTTACTCGAATGAAAACGTCTCCTGATCTGTGCCCAGATCAATTGGCGTTGAGAATCGCTTGTGGGACTGAAACAACTCTTATCCGTAAAGATGACATGACTCCATCAATGAGATGTTCAGTTTTTGTACACCTTACACCATTCTAAATGCTCCCACCGACGACCAACTTTCAAAGGGATGCAGCGTTCAGGAAAGCGAAAGAATAGACCACCTATATGAAGGAGTCTGGTCACTGCAAACCACCTAACCTATAAATCGCCCTGTTTCTGTACACAGTTGCTAAGCAATGGCACTTGCTAACTGATATCGGGAACTTTTCGCCTGTAGGATGATATATCGGTCCTTCACTGCAGTTGTGTTTCTAGGGTTACCACCACCAATCTTTCTAACAGCTCTACTTATGGCTTGAAAATAACTACACTATGGTAGATTTCGAATCCTTCAGCTACATTGGTCAAACTACGCCACTCCTTTAGCTTTCCGATCATAATTTCACGTGTTAAGTTGTCCAGATAACTTCTAGCCATATTTTACGAAAGAACTCACTTTCACTTGCATCGAATGTCTGTCTTTAATTGCGCCTCCATTCTCCCTTTTATTGTACTCTTTTTCTGCGCACGCCGACTGCTTATGTTTTGCGTACACTCACGTCACCTGTGATGTTTTGTTCCTGACATTTGAAAACGCCACTTTCTTTCTACTCAATTGCTTGTTTATTGTACTAATCACAATAAACCTTCTTCTGCAATCAAATGGCTATAAGCTTTAAATTTACATATATATATATATGCATGTTTTTGTGTGTGAGAGTGTGTTTGTGTTGTGTATGATATATGTATGATTTTGATGCATTTCTTTACTTTTTTTCTAATTTAACATTGTTTTTGATTTTAAAATATTTCCATTTTTCTTGGCTTATATTTTAATGATTATATATTTACTGAAATTATGAAGGTTGCATTTATGAATACATTGTGTAGACATAATCTACATTACAAAGTATGGGTAATTATTTAAATCACATTGTCTCCATTTATATTTTCCATTGATTATTTTCTTTCCTTTTGAAATTTTATGTTTTGTGTAGTTTTGTATTTCTTTCGATTTTAGTTTTTAATTACTTAAATATATGTATTTTTTGTATCAAAATTATAATGAATAATTTCTACTTCAATAAACTTATAACATTTTTTATTTATAATCCTTTTTATGAATTTAATTTAGAATAATGGTTTAAAATTCATTGTATGATTCTTTGATGATTTATTTATTTATTTATTTTTTTTTTTTTAACTTTTGAAGACCTTTTTATTAAATGTTTTTAAACTTCTAGTTAGATGTCATAATCTGTAGTTTCGTATGGTTACGTGCAATTTAAGTTAAGTGTAATTGACATTCATGGTTTTTCTCTTTTATATGTACACATTTATATATGTATATATATACACATATTAAAAAAAAACTGAAAGTAAAAGCTGATGCGTTTCACATTGTGGTGGTAAAAGTCTTTAACCGCATTTTTTTTATGTAAGCTTAAACTGTATTGCATTTCTGTTTACAAGGATTTAAAGTAAGTCTTGTTGAATTTGTTTTCTCGCATGCCCCTAAGCTGTGAAATATGTAAATTATATGTCTAGACTGTATGAATTGTTTTGTAACATAACCTTTATTTGTGCATGCTAAATAGATAAATACGATATTCAAAGCCGTTCTTATTTTATAAAATGGTAAATAATGCAAATTTCTGTTAAAATATAAACGAATTGTAGTGCATTTTTTTTATTCTGAATCATTTCTTTTCGAAAGTACAATGTCCGCCTTACAGTTCTTATCATCAAATTTTATAATTTCACTAAAAAGTATTAATTTTGAGACAAGTATTTCAATAAATCTATAAATTCGTGTGATTTTAAGTCATACTTTGAAGAATATATAAAGTTTCGGAATGAAGCACTTTCTGGAATGTTTCTAGCTCCAGGCAGATGAAATTATGCATTTCCAAGTTTCTAGGTCGGTGTCAATGTTCGGTGAGCTGTAATGAGTACAAAATTGTCTGACGAGGCGATTGCGTTAGTGATGACGCTGTAAAGATTAATGGTACAGGAAAGCACTTATGTTTACGGAAAGAGTGTCTCTATTTTGGTGATGACTGAAAAATAAGAAAACGAACACTAAAATGGAATAAAGGAATACATTCATTTACCTAGATTTGTTTCATAAATTATGTTAAGACATACTGGTATATATATATATATATATATATATATATATAATCTATTTCGTACATTTTTTTTTTTTTTTTTTTGCTTTCAGATTGTTCTTTTCCATTGAAAGACATTATTATGTAAAAATGTGTTTCGTTCTTAAATAACTAATTTTTGAGCATAATAATTTTTTTTCTTACTACTTTGATTTATTATATTAGTTTCTTATAAAGTAAAAAAAACCTTTACCTTACAAACCTTACAAAAACATTTTTCCTTATAATACTCTGCAATAAAAAATTGAATGTTCACCAATGAACTTTTCAGAATCGCTTTTTTAATGATTATCGCTTCCCTGGAAATTGAAATAACGTTTATAAGCATCTTAGAGGGAATATATGGTAATGTATTCTGCTAATATAAGCATAAAAATTTATATTTAAATAGAAAAGAAAATTGCAGTGATTTAAATCATTTTTTCTTGGAATCACTGATTAAGAGTAAGATCACCATCTGCTCAAAGACCAGTCAGCGGAAGTGATAGTCAACAAAATAATCATTCGTTCGCCTTATGCTGGATGCTTTGATCATTTGTAAATTTAAAAAATTCATTTTTAAGTTATTTTTAATTTAATATTATTAACTATTATTAGGAAGATTTTTTTTATAATTGGTTTGTCTCAAAATTTTGGAACTGTTTTAGTTTGCAATAGTAGCTGCTTAAATTTCGTATATATTTTCGTAAGCATCTTGTATAGCGGAATATATTTTTAATATTTTAATAAAATGTTTTGAAATATTAATTAAGTATAATAGTACAAATTAGTGCTGTTAGTAAGTTAATTCTTATCTGATGTCAGAAAGTCAGCTACAGAAATATGTTATTCTGAAAACCATATTTATTTTATTTCAAATGGCATTATTACGTTCAGATTTAATTTTAAATTATGTAATAATTATTCGTACTGGAAATTTGTACAGCGTGCATAACCAAATTAACTTTAATTGTAATGAGTTTGTAATTCTATAGCATCCAGAACTAAAGCAGTTTTTTAACATATACACATTTTCATATCCGATCTATTATAATAATTTAAAAAATCCTTTTTATTATGATTTGATATTTAAATATCGATTTTCTTGCATGATTTAATAAATTAAAGTATACACACTATGAATAAAATCTAATATAACACTGAATTATTTTTGGGAAGAAAATAATTGCCTTATGTAATGATGTATAGTGGCGAATGAACTTCATGCATTGAATAAGAAATAGATGTATTGTAGTAATTCATACGTAAATGGATTGGTTTGGTTAAAAACCTTTTTGATAGAATAGGTTTTCATTATTTGAAACAATTATTTGGCTATTCATATCCTTTATTATACATATAATTTTTACAAATTATAGTAGTGCCATGATGTACTTCATTCATGGATGACTTATATATTGAAGATCATGATATTATATGATATAGTATTCCTATAATGATAAGTAACAATTCCTCAATCGGGTTATTACACTAGAATGAGTTTTTCAATTCTTGTAATATTTATCAAAACTGGGAGGCAGATTAATTGTGTGTAGATGTTAATTTAAATAAATACAAATAAAGCGAAAGAGCTTAAAAGAAAAATAGCCCGATTAGGTGATGTATGTAAAATAACTGGAATTTTTTTGTAGCATTAGCTTCATTTCCTCAACACACGTCTTCATCATGAAAAAGAAATATATTTCAAATTTAATTATACTAACTTTATATATAAGAATTCTTCTCTGCATCAAAAATAAAGTTATGGTACATTAACAAATTGTGTTGCCAACATTTATCCAACTTTCTACCTAGAACACCACCGCAAAGAAGAAAGTCAAAGATTCTCGCCGAAATATTAATTATCTCCAAGTTTTATAAAATGCTCGATATTTAATCTAATGGAAAAACAATTATTAGAAAAACTGTTTTGAATTAATAAGATGTTCAGTCCCCTTATCTTCATAAAATCGTCAAAACATTTCCTCAGAATTTCATCATCATTTTCAACATTTCTTTATACACAATAAAAGCAGACACAGACACTTCTTTTGGACTACCGAGTGCTTCACATGTACTTCCATATTTCCTTTTTCTCCACTAACTGCTTGTTTCACTTTTAGTTACTCTTAATTCTATTTTTTATTCTGCGTTGGCATCTCTTGAATCATCCTTTCTAAGGAAAACTTAATTTAGCACTTTGTTTACCTTTATTATTTTTTTTACTGAGAATCAACTAAATTGTTAACGTCTGTATTTTTTTTTTCTTCATATGTTATAACTGAAAAATAGTAAAGTGTTATTCATGCACCGGGGTACAAAAAACTCATATTAAACTGCAACTTTATCTTTTGAAGTACCTGAAACATGGAACAAATTATTTCAGCTATGTAATCTTTGAAAAGATATGAAAACACGAAATATATTCCCACTCATCCAATTGGTAAAGCAGAAAGAGCATGCTGTGCTTTTTCCCATTTATAACCTTAATCTCTCCTAAAATTTTGCTCATCAACAATATGAAGTTATGAACATAAATAAAATGGTTAGTTAAAACATATTTACATTTATTTCGTTGAAAACATTCCATTGATTCATTCTATTTTAAAAATGTTGATAGTTGCGCTAACTATGAGCAAACATATAACTATTTACAAGCTTTTGAAATGAAAATGAAACAACATTTTTCAATTTATACATAAGATAACTTGTTTTCTACTGTTATTTTTAGGCATTTATAATAGTTTCTTAATTAGTACATTGTTACGGAAAGTATCTGCCCATTACAAGGATTTAAAATTACTATTTTAAACTTAAAAAGAAATACCTATCCATTGGCTAGTGTTAATAGCTGAAGTTAAAATAATTTATCAGATAGAACAGAATTTATTCTTCAACTTGAAATAAATAAATGAGCAAAACACATTTATTTTTGGTTAAGGTCGACACTATTTTTATTGAATAGATATTTTATTTATTCTTTGTATTCTTTCTTTTAATCTTATATTCTTACTTATATATGGATGGTGAAAGAGATATTCCTTATTCCTATGCTTTAGCGCTTAAATGTCTTAAAATAGATTATCTATTTGGTAATTATTGTTTTCTTCTAAGTACTTCATCATTTGATATTATATAAAATCATATGAAATCTTAGGAAATAAATTTGAAATTTTTGAATTAATGCAAAGTTAATTAAAATACAAAAATTAAGCAAGTAGAATGTTTCGTTCTATATACCTTGCTTGTTATTTTCTTGTTACTGTAACAAAAAGTGATATTTTCCCTAATTTGGTAAGAAATTAATTACTTTTGAAATGATAAACTTAAATTAAATTATATTTGATAAATATATTCATTCTCTAAAATTCCTTATAAATAAAATTTAAATACCTATTATCATATTCAGTATGCATTTATTTGAATATGATACATTTCGTGAATTTATTATCTTCAGGAAACTATGTTATTTATTAAGCGCCTGAATTGTGTATATATTCATGCTATATCAGGATATTATCACAAAAATCACTCATGAAATATTTATGAGGATATGACTATATAATATATTCATAAACAAGTCCATCAAGATATACGAAACTATGTTCAATTACGTTTGTTTAGTAGTAGACCTTTCTCATTTTATTACGTTATTAGATATCACATTCACAATATTGCTATATACATGTGTAACTACGAGTATAATAATTTAAGCTGCAGATTTAAAAAAACCTTTAAATGAAAAATATTATTTTTAACGCAATTTAATAATTGTCTAAACTATAAAGAATAATCCAGTTTCACATTAAAGGAAAATATAGTAATGTAGAAAAGGGTTAAGATATTTTAAAGAATACATGACAGAATATTACATATAAAAGAGAGAGATGCCTATATATGTTCTGGAATATTACACACTTAAACTTAAATGAATTTAAGATTTCTATGAAAACAATTAAGATGAGAGTCATAAAATTACAAAAACAAACCAAGTAAGATTATGTAACATTATTATCAAATATAATTTTTTTATAAGCTAAGAAAGTGTAAGGGCTAACTAAGTGTAAAAATATAAACCTTTAATTTACATTTAAACTTAAGATCGATTAATAGTATAACAGTATTTTTTTCTCATTGTAATAACAATTTATGTTTCCAAGGGAATGACTCACATGACTTATTCAGTATAATGTTTTAAGATAAATATTACGTTTATATTTAAAAAATATAATGAACATATTCACGGTATATGCGTTGACCTCAATAAAAACACTTCAAATTTTGACCATACCATTCAAAACCAGACAAAAATATTTGGCAGACTTTTATATGAAGTTACAAAAAAAATTAATAATAACCGTTATTTTTACTTTTCAGGCCTAGTAACCGAAAATTATTATTCGACTACAATCAGCTCAAGAAGAAAGAACATACAAAGCTAACATAATACTACGAAACTCTTGTAAGCACTTTTACTTAATTTTATTAAATTTCCTATAAGGAAAAAAAAAGTAAGAAACAACTAAAACAGTTGTATATATATATATATACATAAGCATATAAAAATATATACATAAGCATATAAAATATATACATAAGCATATAAAAATATATACATAAGCATATAAAAATATATACATATAGAAAAGGACAACTTTTACAACACTAGCTTTCACTTACAGACACAAAAATTCAATTTTATATTATTTAGATATTTTACTTCTATTTGATTGACTATGCTCAAGGTTCATATTTCAAAGAAAGTTAGGTATATTTCGTTGTAAGTCAAATTACAAACTTTTCTTTTAAAAAAAATTATCTATATTTTCAGGACACACGCATGTAATTATATATATATATATATATATATATATATATATATATATATATATGAATATATATATGTATATATATATATATATATATGAAAATTTCAAAAAACATGTAAGTCACAAAATTGGATCTGAACTTTTCAGATATGAATAAAATGCTTTAATACACAAATATATTAATTTTCAAGGACTTAATTTTCCATCACTTATTGATTTTTAAATAATGAACAATAAATTTAAAAAAAATGTGTGTTTAATTAAAAATTTCTATTTGGTAAACCTTAACATATGTGGTTATTATAATGACAGATTATTTGACGGTATAAGTAATTTTTAATTTTGTCGAACTTACACACAAACTGAAAATTGGCTTCTATAACTTTCTATTAAAAATACATTTTTTAAGTGTAGTAAAAACTTTATAAATTTAGATTAATTAGTATTCTAGTTCTCGTTATTGAAAACTGTTAACTGTAGAATGTTAACTGTTCCGTGTTAACTGTAGAATTTCAAATATGGAATAAAATAACATATATTTGCAGAAATTAGACATTATATTGATCTAATCATATAAGAATCATGTTTACAAACGTCTAATTTTTGAATAATAGAAGTTCACTCAAAGTTATTTTATTCTATTTTCTATTTACAAAATATAACTCTAGATGCCATTTGTTATTATTGACAAAAGGTATGATTGAAGTTTTTTTGACTTTGTTTAAAATTTTTGTAAAGTTTCATCCTTTCACATTCTTTCATGAAATAACTGGTGATAGATGTTTTCAATAAGGAAAATAATTTTCCACCTTACATGGATGAAAAAAATAAGAGGTATTTAGGAAACTCACAGATCACTTCAATAAATTCTTTTGGCAGACCTATCCGTGATTTTTGGAGATGAGAGTTAAAAATGAATGATTTAACAAGGTTTCACTATATTAAGAATAACTAAATTTGATGAAAAATATTGTAGTATGAAAATATTTAAGAAAAACCTTAATGAAATACTCTTATTCAGATAGAAATGCTATCAGAATAATTTCCTTTTTGAAATAAAAATCTTAAGACAATTTTCAGAGGAACTTTACCCAATTTACGAATTGTTATGAAATATTTAATGTTTTGTAATATTTAGCTTAAGATATCAAAGCAATAGAGCATTTGTGTATTTGTTGTCTAGACTTATATCTGTTTATGAGTATACATTTTCATCGATTCTTCAAATATGATTTCTTTACATGGATTTCTCACGCAACTGTGATGAGATTTTGATTATATTCTTTTCAGTATTCTCAAGTTAAATTTTATAAGTTTAAAATTAGTAGGTTTTCCATTTCTTAGTTTCTTGATGCAGTCATTTTATGAATGAATTTATTTTAAAAACAACGAAAATATTGAGAATCATTGGAAACGAATGTACTAAGATTTTTTAAATATACAAAATTACTTAGTATACTTGAGATAAATCATCAATGCAAAAAATAGATATTGGTATCAGTTGTAGGAAACAAGATGTAAGATCTATAAAAATAATAAATGATATACTTACGTTATGAGCGTAAATAGAAAATAGTTAAATTTTATTCGCATTCATTCAGCAAAACTAAAAATCAAATTTTTCTTATTCCAAGTTGTTTTCCTATGAAATAATTGATGTATTTAAAAAACGAACCAATTTTACAATTTGAAGTTTAATGCGATATGACACGCAAGGTGTTCTCTAAATCGGTTAGAACAAAAATTTGACGCTTATAATGGGAAACAATAGAAGTTTCGGACTTTTCTAAAAACATTGAAGAAGATTTGATATTCCTATCTCGTCGCAGCACAACAAAATATACAGTAACGAAGTGAACAGAGAGACCAAGGGAAACATCTTGACGGTAAGACAGACAGCTTTTTGCTATCTTCTTCCAATAAAAACTTATTTGTCCGTCAAATTGCCAGTAACCAGTCATTCCAATATCATGCTTGCAGTTCATTGTCGATTACAAGAAAGCAAATATCATATTTATCGTAGTATGCGGCGAACACCAATTCTCAAATCGCATCACAGAGAAGCAAAATAACTTTGAGATAATAAAAGTATGCACTGTAAGGATAACGGGTTAACTTTCTTTTCCCCAATGAAAAGAAATTTGCCATATATGACGTAGGTTGTTGAGCCCATTATTTGAAAGACAATCGACGCGAATCTCGCTTTCTTACTAGTCGGCCACATGGAAAAGGTTCTGCCATGGATTGAGGCAAACTTTGCTTTAACGGTTTAACTATTATGTGCTTCCAGCTAGATCTTCTATGTCAGAAGATTATTACGATGTACTTTTAAATCATTTGGGTTTATTTGAAAAAGATCTCAAAGGTGATACCTGTATATTCTAGTAAGGTAATGCTTTAATCCCTCCCTCTACACCAACTAAAATAATGTTCATACAAAATCAAATAACTAATATGGATTGCTCAGCTATTAGTCGAAATATGCTGTGGAATTTAATTTGGGTCTTTAGAACAGGGTATGTCCCCATAGACTTTGATTTTCAACCTTGTCGATATTGAAGCAGAAAAAGCACACAATTGGTTCTCTTTAAAATCTGATTTGTTGCAAAGTTTTGTTCAAAGCATGCCTGATAGGATATTCAAGTTCATTAGAAAGAAAGATTTCAAAACTTAAATTACAAATGGATAAAATTTTTGTCCGTATATTTTTCAGATACTCTACTTTATGTTTAATTTTTTTATCGAAAAACTTTGAACTTTATACGATGTATCATTATTGTAATAAATTGTTATTGTGATTTTTATGTATATTATTATTCTTCGGTCCATTAACTTTAATTAAATAGCTTTTCCCCAAAAAATTCATCTGTCCATATATGTATGAGATTAAGCAATAATGATCAATTAAAAGTAACATTAGTAATTTCTCTGAGTTACATTTTCTTATTTAATCAGATATAATTAATACAAAAATCAACAATTATTCTCATTTTGGTACCTACTAAACTCTTTTATGACTTTTTTTATGATTCTGAAATAGAATTTTATTGACATTAATTTCGAGTCACTTAGTTTAATTATTTTATAATTTTTGTCATCATAGGCATTATATTTCTTCTTTGCTATCGTGCAAACAATATCAATTTTCATATTAATGAAGACACACTGGTGTATCATAATTTCTCTGAAAACAACTGAATAAATATGTATTTTCATTTACAAACAACCTAAAGGTAATAATCTTAATATTAAGTAGTTTTTAAAACAATTAAACAAGCAATCCCACATAATATATCAAAAGTATATGAAATATTTAGATCAAGGAAGAGAAAGAAACAAGTCTTAAAACTGTAATCAGTGTAGAGTTGTTCTAAAATTCAATGCATCATCTATTAAATTTCGTTGTTGGTAAAAATTAACTTATAAAATAGACTGTCTGGAAAATTTATACGGTTGCATCCAAATATTTAAATTAATAGTTATATTAGGTGTTTGAGAATAAAAAAAATGCATATAAATTTAATGTAAGAAATAAAGATATTTTTTTATACATAGCATTTCAGAAATATAAGTATGTGAAGCATACAATCCTAATAATTATAGAGTACTAATAATTATTCGTGACTTTTAAGTTATTCGATTTCAGCCGTGATATTCAAAGTTTCGTTATATAAATTCATTCAAAATACCTGTGCTATATAACAATTTGGCACATTAAAAAAAATGTATGTGTACTCTCCTCTTTCGACACACACGAATGATATTATCTCGGAGCCATTCTATCAATCATCCTTCCATATGTTCTTTTAAGAAAAATATTTTTCTATATTATTTAATTAATTTGATATTTCGTAAAAATTATGATATATATTTAATTGAGGTCCCTTTCTTAAAAAAAGTATGGATCATAAAAGTTTCATAAGGAAAGACAAATCCTATGATTTATGACTTCAACAACTGCATTCTAATCTTTGAGAACAGTTGATGGGTCAATGACGTTTCTCTGCTTCCCTCTCCTTTCTTTATTGTAAATTTTCTAAGAATTTTTTTACTCTATGAATTCACTATCCGCTTTTCCTGTGATATATGCTATTTTCTTGGCTGTGATCCAAGACTTTTTTTATCGTCTGACAATAAAAGAGCTTTACTTTTTATCATACTATTTTATGTCATTGATCCGAGTAAACGTATCCTCATATAATGGTTTGCCCAATGCCAAAATGGTTTTATGCTTCTAAAATATGAAACATTGAGATTCATATTATATCTCGTAGTATTTTCTTTGACAATTAAATGAAAAAGCTCATTTTAGATAATCCCAAAGGAAATTTAGTTATCAATTCTTCACTCTTTCAATGATATGAAAGCTTAATATTTAGTAGTAAATAAAGTAATAATCGCGCAACACACGCCTTTGATACTATTATAAATAACTTTCTTTCGAACGTGCATTTGATACTTGATGAGAAATATAGTTCTTCCCTTATAAATATAAATTCCAATGAAGACAAGTAATACGTTTCAGAATTTTTTTTCCGAATACATCAACAGTTCAGTAATTTTATCAAAGTTACTGAATTATTTGTGGAATAGATAATAAAAGTTCACAGTTGTTTTATGAATCCAACTAAATATTTCATAAAAATAATTAGTGAAGACGAATTACAAACTATAAAATTCGATGCTTATATGTAGCAAAATTGTTCTTTAGGTCTGTTCAAAAGAATTTTCTACGTTGGAAATAGTAAAAGTTCAATAATTTTGCATGCTTCCTTTTTCACTATTTTTGCGGTAAATCCACGCTTCTCTTATCCACCATAAGGCACTCTAACGAAACGTATCATTATATATATATATATATATATATATATATATATATATA
>BMAW01074643.1:0-12500 GCA_019974015.1 Nephila pilipes | reverse complement strand
ATGGCATATTCCACTCTCATCGAAAGACTCCACATCACAGCATCATAGCATAATCCACCAGACTCGGGAACTTGTAAAAATTTTGGAAAAAAAAATCCTCGAGCCCCCCGAACCAGCGGGAGACTCGAATCATCACGGCACATAGCATCATAGCATATTCCACCAGACTCGGGAACTTGGAAAAATTCGGGAAAAAAAAATAATCGAGCCACCCGAACCGGCCGGAGGCTCCGATCCACAACGACATCAGCCCACGGAGGAGGCGTCGACCCGGAAACGTCGTCGCACCACGAACGAGACTCCTTCCTCGGAGGTTATGACCCCTTACGGCAGAGGATTCGAAGGAAGAGACGACGACTCGACGGAACTCAGAACGCCACGCGCCGTTATTCCGGACAACCAGCATGCGAGTCGCACTCGGCACCGGAAGCCCCCGAGAGGACCGCCGACACCTCGCACGCCCGCACCCGGTGCCAAGTGGCCCGGCACGCCCGCCCCTCGCCCCGCACGGACCTCGCTCCCCGACCTCCCTCCGCCGGTCCAGGACACCACCGCCGCACCCGGCACGCTCGCCCGCAGGCTCAGTCTCCACTCATCCGGTCGATCAAATTATGGGCCTCCATTTCAGTCATTACCCGTGCGTCGTCGCTTCTCGGCTCCTCCAGCCTGCCCAGGCGACTCTTTCTTTTTTTTGAACTCTCTCGTCAGTCTCCGTCTGGGGTCGGAGGCATCGTTCAACGAGACCATTACCTCGAGTAGGCCACGGCGCACCCGGCCGGGAAGACGAAAGAGAGGCACGGTCCACTACGACACCGGACCGGCTCGGCATCGGACGACCCCCTGCCCCCGCATGAGATCACCAACGCCTCGCCTATCCGGAGTCCAATATCTCGTCAATTCCTTTCAGCCTCTCAAAACGCCAAACCCGCACCCGATCATTGAATATCGGCCGCCGCAGGCCTCCTCTACGTGAGAAGGATTCTCGGGTCTCCGAGCCACGGGGTCCCGAAGGAGCCACCCCTTCCAGAGTCTTCAAATAATTTTTCCAGTCTGGGGCACAGCCGCCCCTCAGTTCCCTTAGAGTCTTCATGCACCACCGTTCGCTATTCGCTATTTTTCCATCAACCAGTCCGGGGCACAGCCGCCCCTCAGTTCCCTTAGAGTCTTTATGCACCACCATTCGCTATTTTGCCATCAACCAGTATGTGGGGTCGGAAGCATCGTTCAACGAGACCTTTACCTCGAGTCGGCCACGGCGCACCCGGGCGGGAAGACGAAAGAGAGGCAGAATCCACTACGACACCGGACCGGCTCAGCATCGGACGACCCCCTGCCCCCGCATGAGATCACCAACGCCTCGCCTATCCGGAGTCCTTTATCCAATCAATTCCTTTATTTTCCGCCTCTCCCAACACCAAACCCGCACCCGATCCATGGAGATCGGCCGCCGCATGCCTCCTCTACGTGAGAAGAGTTCTCCGGTCTCCGAGCCACGGGGTCCCGAAGGACCCACCCCTTCAAGAGTCTTAGATTTTTGTCTTTGCATCACCATTCGCCATTAGCTATTTTTCCATCAACCAGTATCGGGTCGTCGCTTCGTCTCGGGCGGAGCAGCCAACATCTCCGCCACACGGAGCGAGCTCCGTTCAACGCAGGGCCTTCCGAGCACACCCTCGACCGGAGTCTGGGAGAAGCTCGTTTCGAGGCAGGCCCCGAGCCCCGGGGACAAGCATATTGTTTTCAATGATCCTTCCGCAGGTTCACCTACGGAAACCTTGTTACGACTTGTAATTCCTCTAAGTGATCGAGTTCGATCATCTTTCCGACACCCCTTTTCCGTGAAGGAACGGAGGCGCAGGTCCGAAGACCTCACCGAACCACTCAATCGGTATTAACGACGGGCGGTGTGTACAAAGGGCAGGGACTTAGTCGGCACGAGTTAATGACTCGAGCCTACTGGGGATTCCTCGTTCAAGGGGCCAGTTACAGTCCCCTATCCCCAGCACGAAGGCGTTTCAACGGGTTGCCCGGACCTCTCGGCCAGGGAAAAAAAGCACACGCTGTCGCCTTCATTGTATTGCGCGTGCGGCCCCGGACATCTAAGGGCATCACTGACCTGTTTTTGCTCCTTTTCGTGCGGCTCGAAACCGCTTGTTCCTCTAAGAAGATTATCTCTCCGTGAAACATCACGGAACAGCCTATTTAGCAGGCAAGAGTCTCGCTCGTTATCGGAATTAACCAGACAGGTCATGCCCACGAACTAAAAACGGCCATGCACCACCACCCACGGAATCAAGAAAGAGCCATTAATCTGTCAATCCTAGCCGTGTCCGGACCGGGTGAGTTTTCCCGTGTTGAGTCAAATTGAGCCGCAGAATCCATCCCTGGTTGTGCCCTTCCGTCAATTCCTTTAAGTTTCAGTTTTGCAACCATACTTCCCCCGGAACCCAGAAGCTCTGGTTTCCCGGAAGCTGCCCGGCGTGTCCTTTCTCAAACAGCACCGGATCGCTGGCTGGCATAGTTTACGGTCAGAACTACGGCGGTATCTGATCGCCTTCGAACCTCTGACTTTCGTTCTTGGTCAATGAAAACATTCTTGGCAAATGCTTTCGCAGTAGTTCGTCCTGCGACGGTCCAAGAATTTCACCTCTAGCGTCTCAGTACGAATGCCCCCGTCTGTTCCTATCGATCATTACCTCCGGTTCCGAAAACCAACACAATAGAACCGAGGTCCTCTTGCATTATTCCATGCATCCTTGTGCGGGCGACAGGCCTGCTTTGAGCACTTCAGTTTCTTCAAGGTAAACTGACCGGACCCCGCGCCACGACCGGTTAAGATCGCGGTTCGGTGAACGGCCAGAGCCCGCGAGACCGGAAGGGGCGCTGACGCGCCCCACCGTCCCGGGCTGAGATCCGACTACGAGCTTTTCATCCGCAACAAATTTAGCTTACGCTATCGGAGCTGGAGTTACCGCAGCTGCTGGCACCAGACTTGCCCTCCAATCGTTCCTTTCGAACACTCTTTACCTTGCGATCATTCCGATCACGGGGTCTCGAAAGAGTCCCGTATCGTTATTTTTCGTCACTACCTCCCCGAGCCGGGAGTGGGTAATTTGCGTGCCTGCTGCCTTCCTTGGATGTGGTAGCCGTTTCTCAGGCTCCCTCTCCGGAATCGAACCCTGATTCCCCGTCACCCGTGACGACCATGGTAGGCGCATGACCTACCATCGACAGTTGATAAGGCAGACACTCGAAAGACGCGTCGCCGGGACGAGCCCGTGCGATCCGCCCTAGGTTATACAGAGTCACCAGTCGCTGCCGCGCGAACGCGGGCTGGTCTTGGTCTAATAAAAGCGCTCGTCTCCCTCGCGGGATCGGAGCTCCAGTGCATGTATTAGCTCTAGGATTACCACAGTTATCCAAGTAATCTCAACCGCCAAGGGGACCGTAACTGATTTAATGAGCCATTTGCGGTTTCGCTTCTATTGACGGCTTGTACTTACACGTGCATGGCTTAATCTTTGAGACAAGCATATCACTACTGGCAGGATCAACCAGTTATCCTCTCTTTCTTACCTCGCGAGGCAGAGCCTCGCTTCTCTCTCACCGGCCGGAATTTTTACGGAGGTACCGCCACCCTCCCTCGGTCCGTGTTTCAATCTTACCTTCCGAGGCAGAGCCTCTCTCTCACCGGCCGGAATTTTTTACAGAGGTACCGCCGCCCTCTCTTGGTCTGTGTTTCATTCTACGTACCGGTAGGATCAACTACTGGCCTTCCACTTACGATAGGGCAGAGCGTCCCCCGAGGGGGACGGCTCGCAGCTGGAGTCGAGATGGCGGTCTGAGACACACCCCTACCGGGCAGACCCCACAGGTTCGACGATCGCGGCGCGTCCGACAGCGACCCGAGGATCGCGGCGGCGCCCGCAATTGCAAAGACAGGTTGGAACGACCCCCCGCGAACGGGGACTCCGATGCGGACGAGTCCGCACCCTCGACGACCGGGTTCCTTCACGGCGCGTGTGCACGCCGACCCGATGCGAGAGGAACGAGCCCCCGAACGGGGACTCGACGCGGAACGAGTCCGCACGCTCGACGACCGGGTTCCTTTACGGCGCGCGCGCACGCCGACCCGATGCCAGAGGAGCGAGCCCCCGAACGGGGACTCGACGCGGAACGAGCCGCGTTGGCCTGGGAGGGTTCCTTTACGTTCCTCGAACGAGGCACGACCCACCTTCTTCGACCGCGCGAGTGATGGAAACGGAAGTCCTCGGCAGGTGCTTTAATGGCCGCCGGCCAACCCGCTGTCTACGGACCCCCGAGCCTGTCCTGTCTTCGGTCTTCGGTCCAGTCTTCGGTCCGGGGGGACCACCGGTCCCCTTCCACGCTCCCGGACACTCGGCAGAGGTTCCTGGTCCCGCAGTCTTCGGTAGAGCACGTCCTTCCTTCATCCGGTCCGGACGGACCCCGCGGGCCGCCGGGGGACCCCGGCCGCTCCCGCCCACTCTCCAGTGCTTCGGATCGTCGGCAAGAACCCCGATCCGGACGCGGGCGCTCGGGAAAAACCCGCGCCTCCTTCTGAGCCAATCCTTCCTTCCTCCGGTCCCGAGGGACCCCGCGGGCCGCCGGATAGCACCGGCCTCTCCCGCTCACTCTCTAGTGCTTCGGATCGTCAGCTATAAACACCGATCCGGCCGCGGGCGCTGGGCGACACCCGCGACTCCTTCTGAGCCAATCCTTCCTTCCTCCGGTCCCTACGGACCCCGCGGGCCGCCGGATCAAACCGGACGCTCCCGCCCACTCTCTAGTGCTTCGGATCGTCAGCTAGAACAACCGATCCGGCCGCGGGCGCTGGGCAACACCCGCGACTCCTCATTCGTCGTGCCTTCGACCCTCCGGTCCCCACGGACCCCGCGGGCCGCCGGCTCACCCCGGCAGCTCCGCCCCTCGCCGGATGGAGCCACGTCTCCATCCGTACGCTCGCCGGACGCTCCCTCCCTGTACGAGAGCGCCGGCGAGCCACCGCCTCCCGCGAGTCGCTTGGCTCGACCCGCGGCGGCACCCCCCCCCTTGGATAGGGGGGCGCCAGAGGCCAGGGAGCAACCGGGCGGGACCAGTCACCGGATTTAGCACAAGCGCGTCGTAATCGCTCAAAAACACCAGATAGAAACCCTCGAAGGGCTTCAGAGCGATCTCACACACGACGCGCTTCCTCAACACTCATGTAGTGCACAGAACACAGAATCGCGTTCTGCAACATTCGAGAGAGAGGTGCTCCCTATATAGGGAAATGGAGTTGGGGAAGAGGACGGACAAACACACCCCTCGACGGTTGGTGCGGCATGTTTCGGGCGGCTAAGCCTACCGCGTCGTGTGGTGAACGTGCGTCGTCGTAAGGTGACATTGCACTTTGGACGGCATCTCGCTAAGCCTATTTCCGGTGGATTTTGGACCTTTTTTTGGCAAAGTCCAAAGAGATCTGGGGACTTAGAAATTATTTTGGACTTAGAAAAAATACCGAGATTCGCACATAGGATCTGGATCGAAACAAGGGATCTGGATCAACACAAGGGATCTGAATCGAAACATAGGATGTGGGGACTTAGAAAATATTTCGGTGACCGGACTTTGAAAATTTTCGGGACTTTGAAATTGTTTCGGACTTTGAAAAACTTGCATTTCTGCCTTTTTGGGCACCCCATTTCGGGGACTTTGACGTTTTTTTCCACTTTTTTGGAATTTTTTATTTTCGGGAAAAACAGCTCCCCCCCGCGTTCCGGACCCCGGGAAGGGGTGGGACACGTGACCTTTTTCCCGATTTTCCCGATTTTTCCTTTTTTTGGACTTTTTCAACTTTTTTTTTTATTTTCGACGTCCGAGGTCCCCTTCGGCTCCCGAACCCTCCCGGACACTGGGGAGTGGCGTTTTTTATCTTTTTTCATTTTTGGATTTTTCGTTTTTTCAGGAAAACAAGCTCCCCAAGTTCCGGACACCAGGGAAGGGGTGGGACCAGTAGACCTTTTCTCCAGTTTTTCCTTTTTGTAGACACTTTCAACTTATTTTCTGAATTTTTCACTGTTTCTTCTTTCACTTTTTAAAGTTTTCGCTCCAAACCATCTCGTCTCTCTCCTCTCTCGCGCACTGGACCGTCATTCCGAAGCCGTCCTATTCGCATCAGAAAACGCATCTCTTCGATTGACTTTCACGGCATAGCTTTCGACGAAACCCACCCAAAACGCCTCCGGAGAGAATGGTTATTTTTCGTTCCTCAGCTCCTCAGGTGCCTCCGAGTGAAGAGGCGGAATCCAGGAGAATCTTTTTCACTCTCGAGGCGGAACCCGTTTTCCCGACAGGAAAGTCGTCCGCGACGCCCGGGCACCGCGAAACCTTCGGGAACCTCCCCCGCCCTTCCCCTCAGGACGTCCCACGATTTCGGAGTACGTTTTTCCAGTTCTGGAATTTTTGGAAGTTTGGGAAAAACCCTTCCGCGTTTTTCCGGAAGGTCTTTTCGAGCGGAACGCGGCGGAAACGTCTCCGCGTTCGGGGAGGAGGCGCACTCCCTCTGCGGAGGAAGCCAGGGCCGCCACCCGCTGGCGCGGTGTGGCAGTGGGGCGTGCGTGCGGAAAAAGCGACCGCCGCGAGCTTTCGGAAAGAACGTCCTCCGTTCGGGCGATTCTCACCTAAAAAGAAACATTCGGAACGATTCTTCTGGATTTTCGACTACATCCGTTTCGGGTCCGTTTTCAGGTGGATAAAGAAATTACGAGCGGATTTTTCAAATTCGGCGTCGAGGGTCTCCGACAGCGCACTTCGCGAATCGATGCAGTTTTCGTTTCAAAACGCGTTCGCGAGACGTTTTCGGCGAGGAGTGAAACTGGCCGTTTGCACGCGAAACTCGAAGCCCTCAGTCGGATCCGACCCTCGATTTCGGCAGCGACAGGATTCCGTACCCGCGTCCAGTGGACCACCTTTCGGTTTTTAAGAGATCGCACGGTAGTGGGAGAAAAGTGAGAAGCGGGAAAATGGACCTTTTCTCGGATTTCGACCCCGGTATTCCTCCAGACCAGGCCAGGGTCGTTTCAGACTCCCAAGAAAACCTGCACTCGAAGAGGGACTCGGACGTCCCTCCGTGCCAGTTCGAAGAGGAATCGAGTCCGTATTCGGTGGGGAGTAATTCCTGGGTCAAGATCGAGGAATTCGGGATTTTTCGGAGAAAGAACCCCTCCCGGGAAAAAAGGGATCGAACGCCCTCCTCGAAGATTCAGACGAGTTCGGGAGAGGAAGAGAGAACTCAGATCACCGAGTTTGGAAGGGAATCAGAGCCATGCTTTTTAAAAATCTGAACGAGTCGGGAATCGGAACGAAAAAGTTACCATTCGTTCGGACGGGACTCGTCATTCGCCCGCTCCCACAAAAACTTTACACATTAGGGTAGGGAGGTCGAGGACAGGCCCTTTCGGAATCGAGAGAATCGGCGGATATTCAGGTTCAAATCAAAACAAAAAGACGACCAGCGCCCTGGCGGTGGAGGCACCAGGCGGAGACCCCGTCTTTCAGCGTTCGGCCCCTTTCCTTTTCCGATCCCTTCGAACTCCACGGGGTCGCAGAGACCCTCGGGCGATCCCTGCCGAGATTTCGAAGAAATCGGAGGACTTCGAGCACCTTCGACGCTCTCAAGTCGGGAGTCGGAACAAGGACCCAGTTCGTTCGTTTCTCCGGAAAAACGAACCGAAAACCCTTTTCGAGATAAAAACGGCCAGTTTCGTCGGGGAACACCTCGGTGGACGTTTTCGTCCATTTGGAAGAGGTCCATGGAAATTGGAAGAAATGAATTTATTGAACGGTTTTCATTTTTGGAACCAGTCCGGTTCAGGACCATTCGAAGTGAATCCACAGAACCACGAACACCGGCATTTATTCAGGGTAGGGCTCGGACAGACGGTTCAGAATACAAAATTGAAGGAGAATCGGACTAATTGATCACTTTTTTCGAGAAAAAGTTCAGAAATTCGGATTTTTTTAAGGGAAAAAAGGTCGAACTCCGGATCTCACCTAAGGGTCCGAGACCCCGCTCCTCGAAAACTGGGACGCGGGAAGAGAGGAGGAGAAGGACGAAACACCAGGGTTTCGTCGGGATCCGTGCATAACTTTTCTCAAAACAAGGACGGGTTTTCGAAGGAAGAGGATGAGTTGAAAAGTTACTCAGATTAAAGCTTCAAGGTCGGAGAAGAAAGGAAATAAGAAAAATCGATTTAATTCAAAAGGCAGTAACCCCGGAGTTAGCTTACGGACACCTATCGGATCATCATCGAATTTGGAAGAAATCGACGGTAATTACGAAAGATATAAAACTTTGAATGTTTTTCATGCTCGAAAACCAATTCGTTTCGAGCACCGGGCGTTCAGAACGTTTCGACGGTGTCAGGACAACCTTGAACGCGTTCGGACATGTCGGGGCAAGTTAAATTCGCGTTCCGACATGTCGGAACACGTCCGGAATCGTCCGGACACGTCAGAAGAAACATAAATCAAGTCGTAAACTTGTTCGGGGAAAATAAAAATTAAAAACCTCTTCCGCGTTTCTTCCGGGAAAAGGGTCTTTTCGTCGCGAGAACGCGGCGGAAACAGGTCTCCGCGTTGGGTGGAGGGAGGCGCAGCTCCCGCTCGGAGGGAAGTCGGGGCCACTTCTCCCCGAGGCGCGGTGTGGCAGTGGGGGCAGGCGGTGCGGAAAAAGCCGATCGCCAGAACTCAGAAAGAACCTCCGTTCGGGCTTGAGTTCTCACCAAAGCAAAAACGAAGAATCCGAGCACTCCTTCTACCGGTTTTCGACAAATCTGCGTTTCAGATCGTTTCAGGTGGAATAATAAAAAGAGATACGAGCGGATTTTCCGGGGGCTCGATCGACGTCTCCAAACGCGCACTTCGCCGAATCGATGCAGTTTTCGTTTCAAAGCGTTCGGGAGGAGAGCGATTTTCGTGCAGGGGAGTGAAACTTCGCCTCCACAATGCGAAACTCGAAAAGCGTAATAATAATAACGCGCCGGGGCTCGCGCGTTCGGGGAACATCCCCGCCCTTCCCAATCGGAACGTCCCACTCGATTTTCGGGAGAAACGTCGTTTTTCCCGTTCTGAATCTTGCTTGGAGATGGAAAAACCCTTCCGCGTTTTTTCGAGGAAAAAGGGGTCTATCGAGGCGAACATGCACGGGGAAAACCAGTCCCCCGCAGTTGGGAGGAGGCTGCGCTCCCTCTGCGGGGAGGGGCTGCAGGACTGCCACCCCGCGCTGGCGCGTGGTCAGGCGCGGTGCAGGTGCGCGTAAACTGGAAAAATTCCGCCGCGAACTTTCGAAAGAACGTCCTCCGTTCGAGAGAGGGATTCTCACCTGAAAACCATTTCGAGAACAGTTCTTCTACCGATTCGACTTACGACGTCTGGTTTCAAGCCGTTCTTCGGAGTTGGAATAAAAAAGAAATTACGAGCGGATTTCTTCGAAATCAGCGTCAGGGTCTCCGACACGCGCAATCTTCGCGAATCGATGCAGTTTTCGTTTCAAAACGCGTTCGCGAAGCGTTTTCGGGCAGGGAGTGAAGCTCGGCACCTGTCGTGCGAAACTCGAGCCACTCGGTCCGGATCCGAACCTCGATTTCGACCGAAAACTCGACGGAATTCCGTAGCCCGCGTCCGAGTGGACCATCGTTTGGGTTTTCAGGAGGATCTTACGATGATCAGGGAAAAGAAGAAATTGAAAGCGGAAAAGAGTCGGGACCAGCGCACTGGCCCTGGATTTCAGACCCCGATGGATTTCGAGACCGAGCGGGTTGGATTTCGACAGCTCCCCCGAAAAACCTTTACATTCCGACGGAAGGGGACTCCGGGGACCGTACCTCGATGCCAGTTCAATCGGTCCCGTATTCGGGAGGTCAGGATGATTTCTCGGGTCAAGATCGAGAATTTCGGATTTTTCAGGAGGGAAAAACCGGACCCTACTGGCGGAAAAAGGGTCGGAAATACTTCCAGCTCCCTCGAAATTCGAACGAAAGAGTTCGGGGAGAGGAACAGGGAGGAACACCAGATCTCGGTTCCCCACGAAGGGAATCGAGGAGCCATCAACTACTTTTTAAAAATCATGAACAGATCGGAGATCAGGACAGAAAAGAGAGGGTGCTCCATTTCGTTTGCCTTTTCAGGGCCGGGACTCTCGCACATCCTCAGGTCGGTACCCGCTCCCACAAAAGGCTTTACATTCAGGTGGGAGAGGGGAGGATCCAGGGGACCTTTCGGAAATCGGGAGAATCGACGAATATTCAGGGATCAAAATCATAAGAACAATAAGAAAAAGACGATAATGGCATCCCCCTGGCGAGGAGTCAGGGCACTCAGGACCAGGGGACCCCGATCTTTCCAAATGCAGTTTCGACCCCTTTCAGCAGATCCTTCAGGCCTCCACGGAAAATCATGGAAGAGACACCCGCGGGAATCCCTGCCAATTTCGAAGAGAGATCAGTTAGTTTCTCACACGCACTTTTCGACACTTCGGAGGTCGAGATCCACCCAGGAAAAGCAGACCGGACGGCTCCTTCGGGTTTCAGGAAAAACAGACCAGAAAGCCCTTTTCAAGATAAGAAATTAACCAGGTCAATTCGTCAGGGGACACCCCCTCGGTAGATAATTATTTCGATTTATAGAAATCCGACAGAGATGTGTGCAAACAAAATTCAACGGGAGAGAATTTTTCAATCTTCAAATAAAAAGTACTTTTCCGAGACCAGATTTTCTAATTCAGATCTCACACACCAAAACGCTACATATTCAGCGGAGGGACTCCGAGACGCAGCTCTGATTGCCAGTTCGAGAGAAGAAATCGAGTCCGTATCGAGCGGACTCACCGGGTGAAAATTATTTCGATTTTTCGAATCGAAAAAAAAAGAGCTCACTCTGCCCTCGGGCAAAAAGGGGTTTCGAGGCTCCGCTCCTCGAAATTCGAACGTGGGTCGGACGGAGTTCGGAGAGAAGCACCGAATCACCGAGTTTCGAACGGTTCCGTCCGTATTCGGTTTCTCGAATTCGCACCGCAAGTGACTTCGAGCTCTTCGGTGGAAAAAAGCAAGCGAAACGTCACTCCCCGTTCGAAAACGCTCTCGGAAAAACGTGTGAAGAACGAAAACTGCATCGCTTCGCGGTGGAACGTGCAGGTACACTCGGTCCGATTTTCAGAAAAATCGCTCGCATTCTCCTTTTTCGTTCCACTCCGGAAAACAGACCGGTGACGGACTCCGAGTCGAACGTCCGGCAGAAGAATCGTTCCCGAAGCGGTTTTACCAGTCGCGTCCACAGGCGGAGAACGTCCTTTTCCGAAAGTTTCGCGGCAATCGGGGCTTTTTTTCTGCACCGCACTCCCGACTGCCACACCGCGCCACGCGGAGGCTTCTTTCCGCAGCGGGAGCTTCCCCTTCCTCTCCGGAACGCAGGAGAACCTTCGAGCCAACAGTTTTCCAAAAGAAAAGCGGTGGAAAAGTTCGATTTCGATACGGACGATCGATTCGCCGGTCGAAATCTTCCATCGCGTCTTTCCCTCTCGCTCGCATTCGGGTTCACTACCGTGGCGCCGTCCTTCGGAAAAAGGTTTCCGGGGCAGGATCGGAAAGACCAGTCCGGACGCCCGTGCCTCGTCCGTCGAGATCGGACCGTAATTTCTCCGGAAGGAGCCTCGGGAGTGCGGGGCGGGGCGGCTCGGCCGGACCCGAGGACGGTTTTTCGAGTGACTCGCGCTCCCGGAACCCTCCATACAAAAAGCGCAAAATTTTTCTCTGATGTAACGATGCTCCAGAATTGTCTCCTCTTTTTCCGAAAACGCGCGATCGATTTCGGATCCGCCTGTCGAAAACTTGATCGTTCCACGGATCTACTAGCCGCAATTTTCAAGTCGAACAGGCCCGTCGGCTCGTTTTTCACATTCAGGTTCATGTCTCTCACTCTCTCCTCCCGAGCTTGGTGCCCCGGGTAGGGGGAAAGACAGAGGAGAGATCGGGACCGTCCCGCGGCTCACTTTACTCCTCGAAAAAGGACCGCAAGTTTCGGAAACGGAGCCGTTTCGGTTTCCGGATTGCAGAAAAAGCGAAAGTTTCCCTCGCTCGCATTCGGGTTCCTCCGGCGCCGTCCTTCAGGTTTTCCGGGCAGGATCGGAAGGTCGAGGAAGGTCAGACGAAAACCGCCCGTGCCTCGTCCCGTCGAGATCGAACCTCGTTTTCTCCGAGATACACTCAGGAGGTGGGTGCGGTGCAGGGCAGCTCCGGGGACACGGTGTTTCTAGAGAGTGACTCGCGCTCCCCGGAACCATAAAAATACTAAACGGGCGTGAGAATTTTTCTCGATGGCGCTTTGATGCTCAGAATTGTCTCCTCTTTCCGAGAAAGGCGATCAGATTTCGAGATCGCTCGAGTCAAGCACTCGTTCAGTTTTTAACCCGCAATTTCGGAAAAACGAGCAATACACGTAACTAC
>BMAW01074626.1:0-22413 GCA_019974015.1 Nephila pilipes | reverse complement strand
AATTTATTATTTAGGGTAATTATTGAATTAAAAGTTAAATCATTACAATTTTCCCCCCTCCGCATGACGCGGATGTGCGTTGGGCCCTAACACACAACCTTTATCTTACAGGGGTGTCAAAGAAAAAAAATCGAAGTTTAAAATTTAGAGTTATGTTTAAAATAAGTTACACCTAAATAATTCATATTTTAAAATTTAAAATCTAAAAATTTTATGCCTTGGAATCCCTTCATTCTTTTAGAACAAATACAATTTTAAAAGATATTCAAAATATTAAATACTAATTAAAAAGATAAATTTGTTGTGTGTAGTAATGTGCTTAAACATCTAACAAATTCTTGAACCTGTAAAAAAAAATACTTAAACAACAGAGATATGTGGGTGACATTTTGTAAATCAAAAGCAATATAAAAAAAAGTATAATATTTTAAAAAGATTAATTTGACAATTCTTAAATTTAATTGCATTTTGATCACTGATGACAAGACTCTGACACAGTATCCAATACGTTGTTTACAAATTTTCCACATGCATCTCTGGGTGAAGCATGAACATGTAAAAACTTAAAACTCTATTTTTCCACAGGTACAGGAATGTCAACGGACATGGAAATGCAAGTTTTTTAAAATTGGTTTTACAAATATTAATAAAATTTAAAAAGTAGTTATAAAAGTATGTTTGTATTATTTATTGCTTTCTTATTGTCTTAGTCTACAACAATTTCTAAACCAATCCTTTTTCAAAATTAGCTGAAGAAATGTGGTTGACAAAACTGTGCCACACTTGTTCGCATGTCAAACTAGAACAGCTATTCTATTTTAATTATTTATTACTTATACATATTATTCATCATTTAAATTAATTATCCACCTTCCTTTATTAATACCTTCATCTATAGAAATCATCTAAACTAGACACACATTCTTTTAAATACAAAACATCTTTTAAACTTAAAATAGTATTATTGATAATTAAACATTCAAAAATTTTCTTTTACTTTCATTACATAAAACACATTGTTGGTTTTCATTTTAAAACCATATAATATTCATTTCATAAAGTATATAACATTTCTTATTTCAACAACAACTTCATTTAAATCAATATATTATTTATCATTTCTCAAGTAATGTTTAACAACAATATGCTTCATTCAAATCTAAAATATTTCTCAATAATTATTCAATTCAAACTAAAATATGTAAATTCATAGATATTTCTTATAATATTTTAGAATATCCACCACACAGATCTAATTAAACATTGTTCAAATATTTTTCTTAATAAAGCAAAAATTATAAAATTTAAATCATATTCATTTATATAGCACACATTATTTTTCTAGATTGTTTACCTTGTAGCAATAATAAGATTTCAATTTGTGGTTTCAAAAAATGTTTCACTAAAAATATTCTGAAATATTAAATATAAACAAACTTTGTTTTACTACACACACAAAATAAAATGTTATTTCTTACATATGACTGTGGCCTAAAAATCCATTTAGAATTAAATTCAAAAGCTATTTCATCTATGTATAATAATATCACTTTTTTTTTTTTATAGTTAAAAACTTTTAGAAACCAGACACTTTTAGAACAATTCCAAACTTTGATAATATACACAACACATGGTGTAATATTATTCAAAAAACACTTTTATAACATTTAATCAAATTCCAAAATATGTTAACTTTTTATATTTCATAAGAACTAAGTATCAAAATATAAATGAATACCAATTTCAATTACACATCAGGCAATGTTATCACAAAAGTCAATTTACAGGAATAGTGCTTTAAAAATTACTAATTAAAAATTAATTTAATTTTTATAAATTTAATAAATCACTGAAAATTCACTAAAAATTTAACTTAGCTGACGCAAACCCAGATGAAATATATATTTTTCTTTCTAAGTTCACATACATGGTAGGGCTTGCACTGCTTCCTAATTAAAAGTCCACTTTGTTTGTTTCGAATGATATAGGTCGGCCATATTGGAACATCTCAAAAGATACGTATTGAAAAAAAAGTCCTTGAAAATTGATGGAGATATTTAATCGGCATTGCAACGGTATCGATGGTCGTAAGTAAAGACTGGCATCGCTGTTGATTTCTGCTGGCGGCCTTCATGTGGGGTTTCGGTATGATTCCTGGTCGTCGGAAAACGGAATTCCAGTAGAATTGCTCGGCACGGTCTCACTCTCATGTTATCAAAATTTAAATCTCACGTTTCCACCAGTGAGGAACTCTTATCCTACCGGCTAAATGTAACATTATTCCTATCGACTTTTGTAATGCAACATAATATCAATAACATTCGAGGTGTATTGAATTTTCACTTTTATTTAAAGCTGTGAGAGAGAGACCATTTTCATTAGGTATTTGGTTACATCATTTTGGTAAGAACAGAACAATTGTATGAAAAAGAGCAAGCGCAGTATGAAAGAGAGAACGTTTTTCGTTGCGTTTTTGCTTATATACTAGGGAAAATTCCCATCAAACGTCATAAGCACGTGGTAAGAATAAGGGGATTCCAGGGAAATATAGTAGATAGGGAATTAAAAAGGGATTGTTTTTGATAGATTTATAATTAGTTTAAGCAGAATTAATCCTTTTCAAGAGCGCGTGATGTAATAAATTATAGGATACTTTTGGAAGGGGATCAGGAAATAAGAATGAACTCTTTACTTTTGTATTAGGGAATGAGATAGAATAGAAAGTTAATTTATTATTTAGGGTAATTATTGAATTAAAAGTTAAATCATTACATATATATATATATATATATATATTATGATCAAATATTTTATTTCAGGCATGGTTTCAAGTTTATTTGTTTTTAAGTAAATGTTATATAAAAAAAAAATGATTTCTCATGGAAGTTTAATATCGTCCATTAAATTCAAAATATTGATCTTTTATATATTATCTATATTAATATGTAATCGTTGTTGCATAATACTTTCATACGTTAATGAAACCTTAAACACTTTCTAGAAACAACTTTGTCATACATTCTCATTCTTGAATTTTTGAAATAAACCAAGCACTATCTTCTTCAATGTCTGTAAAATGATCAACATATTGATTGGGCACTATAAGCTTTTCTCTAAGCTACATTTTCAAATTTACCTAGCCAAAAGATCTAAGTTTTCTACCGCTTTAACTTAAGAAAAATATGATAATTAACTGAATCACTTATTGGAGTGCTGAGAAATCACCGTATAAATAGAAACTAGAGTGTCTCTCTATGATTTAATTTTCTTAGTGAAAATATAATTAACTCTTATTAGAATGCAATACTTGATAATTGATACAAGTAAAATAAATTATGAGACAAAGTTACATAAAAATGAAATAAAATAATTCATTTTATTTAATCCTTCAATGCAAATATGTAAAGGAAAAAAAAATATCTATGATTATTTTTCATTACAGCAAAAAGTAACTAAACACCTTTGTATGTTCCAATATTTTAATTTTTGAAAGTATAATTAAAAATAAATATTAGGTTATCAGGTTATTTTATACTTGTTATGGCCGTAAATTAATATATTTATTTGTTAAAAATAATTTTTAAGAAATGATAAAAAAAATTTTTCAAAGAGTCTAAAACTTCAGCATTATAACTATAAATCCTATACAGATCATAAAAGACCCAGAAACTGTTTTCCATATTTAGCGTGTTTAAACGAAATTGAAGATGTAAAGTATCATATTGAGAGATTATGTTTGAGAGACTTAGAGCTTAAAGATACATTTCTGGCTCTTCATTGTTAGTTTATTAAAGTATCTAAAATTTATTTTCTTTTTCTATTTTGAATTTAATTATTCTTGTACAGGAATTTTAAATCACACAGAAATGTATGCATTTTTCAATTATAAACTAATTTTTAACTCGTTTATTGTTTAAAATTGAATTCTGACTTAGATTGTGATCAAATTCCAAAAAAAAAAAAAAAAAAAAATAGGGATAAAATGTTTGTCTGAAATTGGAAAAATAAATTTAATGATTTTAGAATTATTTCTATGAATACACAGTTTAATACCATTTCAAAGGGAAACCATAAATTTATAGAATTATAATGAAACCCTTTTAGCAATTTATTTGAAATATTATTAGCTCTTTAGTACAATTTGAAGATATCTGAAATCACTCTTCCATAGTTCACAAACAACTTTCGATTAACTAATTTTCACAAAAAGTTATTTTAAGAGATTATATATTTAATAGATCAATATAAAAACGCTTTCGGGTCTTTAAAATTTACATAAAGAAATAACTTACGTTGCAGAATTTGAATTGATTTATCTTTTTCTGATACTCTGTTCATTTTATTTTGGTATCCCTGAAATTTGAATGCAATAAGAAGATAAAAAGTTGCCAGAAATAATTATTTTTCTTAACCAGCCTGTGCAGTGTTATATAGTGAAAGAAATTTATGAACACTAGTGTTCTGAAACTATTACTTACATTTAGAAACTTTTTTCTTGGGAATACAATATTTTCTTTAACTGAATTATTTTAGTAATTGCATGGAATATTTTCTAAAATAAATGATACCTTAATTTGATTCTCATAATTTCTCAGTAATTATGCAGCATGTTAAATGTATCGAAAATAAAACGGGATATAATTCAGATTTTTCTTTATATAAGTATAATGTAAAAACATTTTTATAACAGAAAACTAATAGAAGTTTTCCTCAATTTAATGGAGTCTTAATTCCGTTCTTACGATTAATATCAGCTGTCGTAAAATAATTTTATTTTTCTTTTCCAAAAGGAAACACAAATTAAAAGAGTATGTTTTTAAAGAAATTGATAAAAATAGTTTGGTGAGCCATTGATTACTAAGTAAATCAGTGAAAAAGTGTACTTCGAATATTAGAAGGAATTTACCAGATTTATTTAATTGAGTTAATATTTCTTTGATTTAATTAGTGTCTTACAAGGCCAATTGGGTCGAAAATATGAAATTTTGATTTGAGGTGAAGTATCAAGAATAACATTGATCTGGTACATATTTATTTCATATATTACAACTTAAATTTCAGCACTTATTTTAATTTTTATGTATATGTGATAGCTACTTATGTTCAATTAAATATATAACAAAATTTTAATTATTTCAAAGCATTGTTTGTTTTTCATATTAAACTAATTTTTGCACATAAATCAATAAATTTACAAGTATCCAAATAATTGGCAAAAATACATTCAAAAAGATAATTTAAAAGGCTAGGCAATTTTTTTTTCAGTTAAATAACTTAAATTGATTTTGAAACTTCGGAATTTACATTATGTAGCAATTGTCTTGTAAAATATCTTTAAAATTTATTTTTGAATGGGAATCATATAAAATAAACTCTAACTGAAATCAATGTTATCGGATAAAATGGATAGAAATACAAAAAGAATTATTAAAAAATGAGACAATCAAATCAGTAGTAATTTGTTTCCTCGTTTATTCTTAAATAAAGAATCTCTTGAGACATCTAACACATAAATAACAGTTGTTAAAAATACTTGCATTCAATTTTAACCAAATTCAAACTTTTATTTCAATACATGTGTACCATAGTTAAGATTGCTTAAAATAGCTTTTTAAAAATCATTTAATATTCATCTTTCATATCATATTAGGAATATAAAACATCTCTGTTGCGAAAACTGATACAGAGCTTGAAATATATTTCTTTCGTATGCATTTAAATTTATTGAAATCATTTTAATGAAAAAGACAACGTCTTTAAATATAAAGATGGATTTTTTTATTTTCTTTAAGAAATTGATTGGAAATATTTTTTTTTTAAGAATCAAACAATGGAATGTTATTCTGAATTCTTTGAAAACATAACAAAAAATTAAAAGAAAAAGAAACTATTAGAATCAAACATTTTCTAAAAGCATGTTTTACGTGATTAAAATTACACATGATAGCATTATGGTAAAGAATACAATTTTCCTTTCTAAAATCACTAACTCACTATGTTGTATCTCAAGAGACGACATTTAGAAAAAAAAAGATCAATTTTGTTGCATATATATTATTACTGAAAGAACACATATTCTTAAAGTATAATATCATTGATACTCATCTTTATATGAATTGTTAGACAATTATGCAATGAAATTGAAAGCAACTAGTCCATTCGAGAAAATAATTTAACATGTACTTATGAATATATTTATAAAAGTCACTTACAAAAATTAAGTTTCTTAAAAGATATAAATATTAAGATAAATCTTTTTTCCAGGTACATATTTAAATGTAAGTTACAAATCAGAAAATAAATAAAACATTTTTGAATAAATACATTCTAAAAATATTTAAATTATAGGTATTAATTAATATAAATGTAATTTTAAAATAATTAATAACGCATTAGGTTCAAAACTATGAGGTCCGTTGCTAATAGTCTCGTGTTGCTTCTAGAATGTCTTTAATAAACCAATCTAATCTAATAACTCACATTGTACAGCTAATATTATTTTGCAATTATCACGAAATAATTAGTGACAGGAATTAACAACAATTATTTTTTAACTTTCAAGCGAGGAACTTCGAAAAAAGATTTGTTTGTAAGAGACAATAAGATGATATAACAAAATTTACCACATTTTTATAAGTACTGAAAAAATTTGAAATCTTATAAAAGGCTTCTAATTGAAACTAGACTGTGAAATAATTTTTTTAAATGCTAATACAGGAGTAAATAGCTTTTAAAATAAATAATATAATCATACTTAACTTACTCTAAAGGTAAAATGAAAAAAAAAATTCCATTTATGAAATAATACTGTGAGCAAATGATAAATATTAAATTTCTTTCAGGCTTATTCACGATTTGTGGATCCATTACTGATCTATTATTAAACATGTAGTAAACTAAAATTTACAGTGCATAACAAATGAGGAATATAGAATGAATTTGTTGAAATTCTCGTAAGCTTTCATGAAATATTTCAAGAGTTTGGCTAAAAGTTTGTATAAATATGTATGAGAATGTATTAGATGTTTTATACAAATAATATACATACAGAAACAATATTTATATTTGTCACGTCCTTTTAAAAGACTGTTTTTTTGGGACAGAACGGAAGCATAAGCGTAAGCTTAAATTTAAATGTGATTCACATTCTATTTTAATGTGTTTTTCATGGAATAGTATGTTTAACTTCAATACATGGTAAAATGAATAATAGAAATAACTTTTGCTAGTCTTTAATAGGTTTTATTCCATGTCTTCAAATTTGAATACATGGTGTATACCCTCAAAATTTAAGCAATGCATTACATAAAAGCAGTAAGAGTTTCAGTCTGCGAAACAGATATTTTTAAATAAATTTCATTTTTTTGTTTGTTTTTTCAAACAAATGGGCAAAATACACGGGAATGTAAAATAGTTTAACTAAAAATGATTCAACTGAAAAAATAGAGTTAAAATTATAGAACTATTCTGACTGTGAGATTTATAATAGAAAATAATTTATTTTCTATTTCTTTCACTAGTAGTTTAAATTTGCCTTCCGCTAGTGTTTAGGAATGTGATATAAATTCCGGATACTTCTTTAGAGAAAAAAATGTATTTCATTAAAAACGTATTTTATAATCACTATTATGCCCAAAGCATTATGTATTTACTGTACTTGTAATTACAATTTGATCCAATCAAATTTATCTTGAAAAATACATGCAGCTTATTTAACATTTATATTAACAGTAACTACATCTTAAAGAGTGATACGAATTTTATGTGCTTTAACAAATGAAATTTCTAATAATAAAGTGATGAATTAATTTCAAAGTTAGCGAGTATATAATATTTTCTTTAGTATTCTGTAATAATTGGATCGTTGGCATTATTTTTCCTTTATCATTTTTTGTATTGAAAAACCATTAATGCTATATTTCATTATAAAGCTCTGTGCGTCTTAAACATCACTTCGTTTAAACATTATAGAAAATGATATGCTACTAAGCAAAATAATTAAAATGTCTAAGGTGCCTGAATATTCATAATAAGTAATGTAACAGAATTTTACCAAAATGATCGCTAATATATAATTTCTAAAATAGAAATTTTACAAATATTCACTCAGTGGTAAGAAATAAAAATTTAAAATTAAGAATTAAATGAAATTGTTTACTTGTGATTTTAATGGGAAGTTCTCTATTCCTCTTTATTCATACATTCTTCCGTCTGAAAATATATTTGCTACCAAATATCACGTCTTAATGGTAGAGGTAAGTATATTGAAACCACTGCAAGTTTAATGCTAGGCTGAAAGGGGTATTTATTGTTATTTGACTTGAAAATTTTATTCAGTTTCAAATAGCCTCATGTATATGTGTAGCCTTAGCGCAATTGACTTTAAAATACATGTAGGTTCGTTTTATGCCATTTCCTTCGGTATGAACATAGCGCGACCACCGTGACACTCTTTTCTCTCTCGAGAGAGAGATCTTCAAGAATATAGAACTGACTGCTGGTGCTGATGAGGCACCGGAACTTGTGGTCTGCTTAGCTTCCCACTGACGGTAGAGTATGCGGAAGAAGTTATCAAGTGGCAGACTAGAGAAGTTGATGGGATGAGAGAATCTCTTTTGTATGATGAGCAGGAAAACAAAGGCGTGGATCCCTTGATATTTTTCTGAGTGAATTTAGCTGCAGGAGTGAATATCCCACATTAAAATAACATTAAAAATTGAATGATATTCATTAATAAGACTGATTCAAACTAGTTACTCCACTAAATCTTATAATTAATTCACAAGTGTACAGAACGCCGAAATTTCAGGAATCTTGGCTGTGATTAACGCCCGCCGACATATTAACATACTTTTCTGGGTAGAAAATGATTACTTTATATTTCATGACTATACAAGCGTGAAGATTATATGGTACATATTGAGAATTATTGGGTTCTTAGATTTTGGGGACTCTAAAACGTTGTGACTCAAAGAGACAAATTGTCAGTGTGCGAGTTTGTTCCAGAACTTGCTAGTCGTGAAAGTAATTGGATTATTTCATCAGAACTGTCATTATCCGTGTAAACACAGGAGCTGCTGGAATTTATCTTCAGAGATTTTTTTTTTTATTTAAACATTTTTTTTCAATCACTTTAAAGATAGCAGATATTACTAACTATATTGATAAAATTCAGACTGCTTACGTAGGATTTGTAAAAGGCATTTACAGAATAATTTATCAATTGAAAGGCAATTGCCCAATTCGACAAAGATTAAAAAAGTTCGAAGCCATAGATTTTTATCTTCTAGTGACAAATATTAAGAAAACCAAATTTCATTGTAAATGAATTCGTTATTAGAAAGATTAAATCAATTAAAGTAAGCCTGTTATTTATTTATTTATTTTGAATTTAATATTTGAAGATTCCATTTGAAGAGAAAGCCGAAATAATAATTTTAATCTTTCTAATCTTAAAATGCTGGAGAAAAATATTAATATATATATGAAGAAAATGAGGACCAAGAGGAAATTATCTCTTTAGAACTGAACACCAATATTTCATAAATAAGATAATTTTCGAAAATGAACAAATCAGGTATTACTTTTGAAGTCGTAGAAAGCTAAGTTTGGAATTTTAAAGGGAATTAAATTGTTTCATTGATTAATGAATAAAATATTTTGTGGAAACATCCGAATTACTTTGTTTCGGTAGTTTGAAAAATTTCATAATTCGAAAGAAACTGCTAAAGTGTAAAGCCAAAGAGTTTTTTCAGGGTGACTCGAAAATAAATTCATGGCAAGTCCTAAAAACTTAAATGATGGAGAAATTTGATTGCAGATGCAATTTTGCTAAATTACATCCCACTCTAATTAAAAGTAAGTAGTAAAAGTCTTAAAAATAAGTAGTCTAAGTGTACTTCGTTATAATAAAGCATATAGGAAGCAGAAGTAGAATTGAAGGTTAAATTTTATTCCCCATATAATTGAGAGTATAACTGAACTCCGTCTGCAACAAAATTATTTTACTATCAAGAAAGGAAACAGATCTCAGAAAAAATTTGAAATTCATGAAAAGATGAAAAAAGATGTGACAAATAATTATAGGTAATTTGGTGACACAAGTATTGTTAGGCTTGTTTAAATTTACAGTTAGAGATCTCTAAGCAGCCGGTAAATTAGGAAAATAGATTTATCATAGATATAAATTTAAACCAATGGTTTTTACTCTTAAATTTTAAATTATAATGAATACGGACATTGAGGTATTATTTGCAATAATAATATTAATGCTACTTCATGTTACAATTATAATGAATATTAGCCCTTAATTTTATTTGAAGTGGTATATTTTCTTGCTGAGCAATCAAAATTATTTAATTCATTATTGCGTCAAGTGTGGTTATTTAACAATGTAATAATCTTTGTATTCTTGACATGGCTTTAAGAAATAGACGACGTATGCATTTTAATCGACTACCATTGAAGGGTGTGCTATGAATACGGAACTCCGCCAAAAGCTCCCACTTACTTCACCTGTTTAGCAAAATAAATAAGTAAATAAACCGATTCTTACCTAACTATTGTTGGTTATGAAGACTCGGTTCACATGACAGATGTTCAACAATCTCTGAACAACATATGAATTTAAAAAAAAACCCAAGAAAGCATCAGCGTGAGAAACTGTGCAACATTCTTTACAGGATATAGGTTTTAAGAGCTGATTGGATCCCTCACCATAAATGTAGTATTCTATTTAAAGTAAACATCTCTTTTTGATATTCAAGTATCGTAATCAGATATTTGACAAGTGGACAATTAGTATGCTCTAATGAAGGATGTTTGAATCTAGTTTGTGTTTAATGGAGAGGTGGAATAATTTGAATCTAGCTCAAAGCCAACAAAGTAAAGAATTGGTCAGTCAATTTGAAATCATTCATATAGAAGAGGGAATTTCTTTAATGGTTTGAGATTCACTTAATTGAAAATTATGGATAGTAAAGTTCGCGAATGACTACATTTGATGAAGATAATTTCCTAACGTTCTTATGATTACATTGTTATTCATATAAATTTGGAATATTGTCATTCCCGCTCAATTCCAAAGACAAGAATTACCTTGAATGCATTGGATTCCAATAAAATTCACTATGTCCCAAATAAATAGAAGTCCTCAAATTTACTTGAATTTCGGAATACTTTGCAAACCGAACTAGGAGTTTATATTACACATTTTTGAAGTATTTCTCTTTCGCAGAAACATTCTACCATATTGTCTGGTATTTGAGTTTGTATATTTGAGCAACCTTAGTGCTAATAACTAAACTAACACTACGTGTGTGCAAAATTAAGCACATAGTTTTGAAATTATGATTTTATTTATAAACATATATTTTTTTTACTTTATTAAAATTAAATTAACTTATGATATATTCAACAGCATCCTAAGCAGTTGAAGCACATTAAAATTATTTTAAACTTCATAATTACTTTTCAAATTCGATGCAGTTTAATTCTTTTATTCTAAGTAATTTCGCCATACGAGAGTTATTTGCGTATGCTTTTATTTATTGTGTATTATTACTTTGTATTTTTTCAAACATTATTATCAGAGATAAATAACATGTAGTTCGACTTAAATCCTTATATATCCGACAAATGCTTATTTTCCTTATTATGAATCAAATTGTTATATAACTGGAAATTAAAGTTGCACGGTAACATTAATTTACAAAGTTTTGCAATCCACTATAAGCAAATTAAATTGATAACGGATAATGTCATAGCACCAATAAAATTGTGCTTGAATTTTGGAATACATTTTAAAATAATAAATATTTCAAAAACTTAATGTAAATAAAATTATGTATTAAAGAAAACATATGTGACAAAAATTCTTTCCTAAAGGTAATTTATGTATATAGTATCAACTAGAATTAATTTCAATTTCTTAAACTATAACTCTTAAAACGCATACCATAATTAACTTTTCAGAGAAATCTTTACATTTAAGAAACGTTTGAGAAATTTTAGTTGCTTGACGTGTTTTCCTGTAAAAAGTATTTACAATGTAATTTTATACAATTTTTTTAACATCTAAATGGACAGTATAAGGAATAAAAAAGAGTAAGAGATAATAAACAGTTTTAAATCTTTTAAAAATATACTAAGCAATATGTTAAATCTTCTTTTTCTTAAAAGTATATACTTTTTATTCTAAGTAAAAATAATGAAAAAGAGAAAAACATAAATTTGAAAATGTTGCAAATGATTTTCACTCTAAGTTTTGATCACGCTATTAATTTTTCCCCTTCTTCTTAATAATACTGAATTTATAAACTGATAATACTCTTTCAGATAAGCAGAATTTTTTCCAATGCATTTTTCTTCTATTTTATGCTTCTTAACCACTTCACCTTCAGTAGTCGAAGAGTTATTTAGTTTATGTGCATCTATTGATCAAAAGGTTTACTGCTCATAGTGTAATTTTACCTGAAGTGATTTAATGATATGACTAAAATCGTTTAACACGTATATATAACAACAGTATTATAACTCGGAATATTTATGGTGCCTCAATTTAATTTTTTTCTTTGATAATAAGTTATTTTGAGGGGGAAATAGGTTAATTGAATGAAAGCTTCAAATATTTAAATGATGGTTTACATGTATTATTACTAGCTACTCTGCAGTTGATGTTACTTGCGATAAAAATCCATTTTTATTTTACATTAAATCAACGGAAAATGATGTTTATTGTAATTATAATGATAACTCTTAAAAGCTTAAAGATAGAATATTTAAAAAAGGTTTTTGGCTCTATAGAAATTTATGACACAGATAACTGTATCAGTTTATTTTGAAAAAAAAATAGATAAAATGTAATTTGTAAAAAAAAATGTTTAACTCTAAATTAGCATTTTTATGAATAGAAAAATATTACTTTAATCAGGTATGCAATTTTTGCATAAATGAGTGTTATACAAAATAAACGAACCGGTTAATTTATAAACACATTTCCAAACACTTTACTGGTTAATACTTGTTCAAAGAGCATAAGGTATTTATGGAAATGAGATATTTGTCCCTTATTCGAAAAGTATTAAATTTTGAAAAAAAATGGAGTAATACCCCTCTGAAAAAAATTGTTAAATTTCAGAAGCATTATTATGACAATTATCCTAAATACCTGTTAGATAAAAATATAGGTGCTCTTACTATTTACCTGGCAATTATGAAATAGCAATTCTTATTGGTTACAATTGTTTTTTCAAAAGTTTGGTATTTCTTACATACATTTTTCTTCTGCATGTTCCACAGAAGGATTTTTGATTCAAACAATCTTCACATTGCACATACCTTCATAATTCCATTTTCAGAATTTTTTACAATATTTCACTGAAGAATGAACGATAATTTCTGTAAAGAAGTAAAAAAAGGCAACAAATATTTTACCTTAATAGTATGAGGGTGCTTCACAAAATAAGCATGTTGGGAATAGGAAATTAGATAATAGGAATGGGAAACGTAAGATATGTGAGAGCTCGTAACTCACTATATCATTATTCAGGGAACTGTTTTTCTAAAATTTTATGAGAATATGAATCCATTCGCCCCTCAAAAACCTATATTTTCTTTTACCCAAAAATAGCGTGTTCAATTTCTTCGGAGAATATTTACCAAAAGCAACCCATTATTTATATTATTTCTTGCTTCTCACATGGATCTAGGTGTCATTTACAGTAATTATATATTGCAAAAATGACAACTCCAAACAACAACAATAAAAGTTTGATTTGACCTCGAATGGTTGCTCAAAGAAAAAAGTATTAATTAGTATAAAATTTGTTTTACAACTTTTTAACATACGGAAGTGAACAACAATAGAAAAATCTGACTAGGAATGCATATGATGTGAAAAACATGTGTTTAAAACGCAATCTTCGTTGTTTAGTTATTATTACTTGAAAATATAGTTTCTATTCATTGCTATAAAAAAATTGTATAAATCAGAAAAATGCATTGCTGACCCTTGAAATTAGATCACAGTTTATACACTCTATAAAAAAAAACGACGCACCAAGAAAGAGTTGTCTGATGGTGACAAAAAATGGCGGATAGGAAAATTATGTACATAATATAAAATGATTAAAATTTCGAAAAAATTTAATGATTTATTTTAGTTACATAGTTACAAAGTATCGAGCTCAATAAAGTGTTGGCCTAACTCTATCCTAGATTCAAACTACCACACGACGTGTCATAAAGTGTTAAAGCTCCCTGTTTGTCTGTTGCAGTATTTCTTGCCAAATTTGGTCCAATTATCTGCTATGTCCTTTATATTCCCCGATAGATGCAGTCACGTTCCAATAATATCTCAGACATGCTGGATTGGAAAGAGATATTGCAGGCCAAGGAAATGTTTGACAAGCTGTAAGACAATTCATAGCAATACGTGCCGAATGTGATCTGGCATCATCTTGCTGAATAATAAAGTCAGGACACTGCAAAAGGAACGGTAGTAAAACAGGTCTCAGAATGTTGTCGACGTACCGCTGTGCTGTAAGCGTGCCTCTAATGAGGACCAAAGGGGTCCAAGTATCAAGCGAAATGGCACCCTAGAGCATAACTCCTGTTTGAGGGCCTAAATGGTGTGCAATAGTGAAAGTAGGATTGGCACGTGCCCCTGGAATTTCTAGATACATCTTCGATGATTGTCAGGACACAGTTCGAAGTGGGAGTCATCGCTAAACACTAAGCACTACTGTAATCTGGCTCGACAGTGAGCAGGCATGAATGGCAGGTGGCGTAGAAGTCAGCACAAGTGAAGATTTCGCTCTATTAGACGTCTGTGAATGGTCATGGTGGATACATGTGTGCAGGTCGCACTTCTGATGGTTGATAACGAAGAATAAGGCGCTGTGACAGCTGATCTGACTATCACTCTGTTCTCCCGATCTGCTGTGGCCCTACGTCGTTTGCTACCATCCTGAGGCTGAAATCAGCCATTATCCACGTATTCTTGCCAGCATCTTCTTATCTGCGCATCGCTTCGACCCATATGACGAGTAATTCTCCGATGTGCTTAACCTACCTCTTTCCCTCCAATGATACGACCTCTTTCAACCTCTGAGATTTGCTCGTAAGGAGCTCAAATACAACAGCGAGGCATTTTTTCAGTCGTTGAAAGTTATCTTAAGCCGCAATGCAACAGAAAATTTGACCATCAGATTGAGAATCGATTCTTATATACCTCTTCTATGTACGTAGTTCCGATGAGTTGTAGTTTCCGCTATTTATTCATTGGACACCAAATTTTAGTCGTTTGCATGTTCAATATAAATGTCTATGCATACGAAATTTCATTACAATATTTCTACTCTTTTTTGGTGCATCGATTTTTTTTTCTCACAAAGTGTATTAAGATCCGCTTGTGCATATGGCGCTAGTAGTCACCCTTTTGCTTACAATTTTAGTCATTGTTCTAGTAGACGTGAGTCATGGAGCACAACGTACCAACCGTAGCTCAATAAGTCATCATTTATTTATACAGTCCCCAGCCCTTCGTTTGAATAGACAAGTTTCAAATAACTTAAGGTTCTATCAACAAACCGTTCAGAATATTTGTAGTTGTACGATCCCGAAAATGAAAATGATAACATGGCTTCATAAGAACAATCAGAGCTCACTTGTAGAGCAGAAGAGAAACGTATTTTCTTTGTGAAATTATTTGGTATAAAAGCTCTTCAGAAAGTGCGGATTCACCATTAAATCAAGTGGAAGTAAAAATTAACTAGCATCGCTTTCAAAGGTAAAGGCGGAATTAGACGCTTTGAGAAACAAAAATTACAGTATTCTTTCGAATGAAGTATTTCTCAATTTTGAAAACATTTTGGATAAAATGGAGGAAGATGTTAATTTAAATTTGAGTATCAATACTTTACTTAAGAGGACTAATTTTTGGCGTAATTAAGCAAATTATTTATTTGTAAACAGACAGACTTTTAGTTCCTCCTAATTATTTAAACCTATACTATATAGTTTCGTAGACACAATGAAAATGAATAAAAACAAGTTATCTTCCCGGGAAGAAGGAATGAGATTTTGTAAAGATATCATCTACTCCTTTTTATTTGATACCCTTGAGTTTTTGAAGTCATAGAAAGGGTAAATATATGTGAACGAAATAGCTTTAAATAGGCACACTAAAAAGTGAAGAATTACTATAGGATTACTTGGAAAAAATACAATTTCCAATTCACAATGAGACATTTGCTGAAAAATTAGAGTCAAACATTTTTTTTTATTGAACTATTATACTTATTTTCTTATTCTTTTTACCTATAAAAAAGGGATTCAGTAAATAAATTGGCAATATAATAAATTATTATTATCATCTTCTCTAAAATAAATAAACTTAAATATCTGTACAATAGGAACTTGAATTTTAACTCCATCAACTATTGGAACTTCTAAAATAATTCAAAAAACATTACTTTGTATTATTTAAAAATGTGAGATAAAATAGATTTTAAAAAACTGAAAACAATTTGAGCTAACGTACTCAATCTTTCACGTGTATTACTAGATAGACTGAGTCATCTTTGTATTTAAAAAGCCATAAACACTGTTTTTTCGAACTATATTGGTATCATAAGCTGTTATTATTACGATTAAAATTGAAAGCCTTATTTGGAGAAATATACTTTCAATCAATATTAATGAAAGAGAACACAAAACTCAACTTTCGTAAATTAGGAAGTTTCACCCAGTCCATCAAATTTCAAGGTTATTTTGATAGGATTGTGATATATATTAAATCTTTTACTAAATTATAGTTCTATGTGTGAGTTTGAGACAAATTTGGAATATTTCTACTGCATTAAAAATGTCTAACATGCATCTCTCATAGCTTTCTTATTTCTTAAATTAAAGCCTCTGTAAATGATATTGTTTCAAGTCCAGAATTTTAGGAAGACTGAATTTCGAAGTTATATCAAACCACTGAAATATTTTGCAAATGTAGAATATTTTTCATACTGGTAAATGAAAACCATCCTTCCAGCGTAAATCATGAAATACGCATTAAGTTTTCTTAAGACTTGTATAAAGTAAAATGATTGAAATTAAACTTTCTTTGTAGTTCTTCTCTCAATCATTTTATTTTAACTAGCTCAAACTATTACTAGATTTACGTTTGATTTACTTTAACTAGCTCAATCATTTTACTCAAACTAGCAATTACTTAATTAGGCTTCTAAATGAACTGATGAAAAGTCAAATAATTTGAGTACGATTATTGTCTGAAATAAAGTAAATATTTTTTTTTTTTAAATTTTGTATGAATATATTTTCATGAAATAATTTCTTCTTTGAAACTAGGCTTTGAGTTTCAAATAAAATATAGGGAAACAGATTTTAATCCTTATTAATATCTTAAATTTAGAAGCAAAAGAAAAGCAGGAAATCAATTTTTTGATAACTTCTTATTTTCCAAACAATTTTTAAATAATACGGAAACGCTGCACATTGTTTAGTCTAAACTGTCTGGAGGAAAAAAATATTTTCTGCTTTGGAATCAAACACTCATTTTAAAATATTCAATTTCTTTACTTTATTCCACTCGTTTTTCGGGCTTTTATTTTTATTTAAGTAAATTTCTCTTCTGTCTTTCTTGTTGGAGAAATTCTTTTTGCTTCAGAATTTTGTATATATCAAAACTTGAATTTCATATCAAGTATTTTGGATGTGCAATCTATTTCAGATATAAATTGAATTTATCGAATATGTAGAAGGGTTGATATAAAATGGATAATATTTTATTTTTGGGCAAAAAAATATTTTAGAAAAATCTTTTTTTTTTTTGGAATATCAAAACCTTACTCTAGATTATCACTTCACTGTAAAGAGAAATAAAAAAAATTCACTAAAACTATTCCCAAAATAAAATGATTTCAGATGAATGTATTTTTACAAATGATATAGATTATTTCTTGTAATTCAAATATTGAATTACGAAAAATAATTTTTTAAGTATTGCTGGTGATAGAAATTAGAAACTTTCTAGCCAATGTATCGAAAGATTATTTCCCATAGCAAATAACTTTGAATTAAAAAAAATAGTGACTTACATCTGAAGCAAAATCAGAATATGTATTTCGAAATTTATAGCTTACCTTTAGAACAATAACAGGAAACAAATTAGGATTAGATAAGTTAAGTGTGTACTGAGTTTAATTTTAATTTATTTTTCTGCAAGGAATGAAAGCTTTCAGTTAAGTTCTTGAGTTCAAAAGTTGTTACTTTTATCACTCCAAGAAAAGTATTTTTCACATTATTTGTATATCATTCTCCTATTTTTTAAGTAAGGGCTAAATATTATATGAATTATAGAATTTCTATAAATTTTACATATTCATTCGTGAAAAGCTCTCTCTCTATAATGATAGTTAACTATCAGAATAATGGCAACAGATATCCAGTCATATTAGCAATATGACTGGTGTTTTAAAATGAAATTTTCATATTAATTAAACTCAAGTGTACCTGCCAAATCTCTTAGAGCAAACGATGTATGCACTATTCTAATTAGTGAAGGGTTATTAAACTATAGGTGTGGATTTTTTTCTTTTGGTTGATCAGAATGCCAGAAGCCACAAGAGTATAGATCGGACAAACTGTTAGAGTGCATCTGTATTGAGGTTCAGTAACTTCTACCATTAAATTTTTGGATGTATTTCAAGCTACGGTCCATACATTCTGGATAATATCAATAGGAAAATGACATTTAGGAAGAAGTAATTCTGATTAAAAAATGAAATGAATGACATGATGGTCAGATCCTGAAGTGGTTTATATGTAAAATGTGAGACAGCTACAATAACAATGATCTGAAATATTATTATTAACTAAAAGTACCCACTTTAATAATTATCGTTTTAAGCGAATTACACAACAGACAAATCTAACTAATACAGCAATGCCGAAGTCACTTTATAGTCTTATAATTCTATGTGTCATAACTATAAAATTACGAAGCACTTAGTGATATTTTTCAAACTGTCATTGTTAGAATTGTCATCAAAATAGGACTTCTGTATATCAGAACTGTTTTATTTGCTTATTATTTAAAATGCCTTCGTCCAAATACAAAGTAGAAAGAAGGCAACGAAATGATTTGGGTAGATTAAGATATGGTTTGATTTAATATCGTTCTATGAAGATTCTTTTATCCTGTTAGATATTAGTTTAATATCGAAAGATAACATAGAGATTTTAGAGAACAAGGTGTACCCTGCTTCATTCAGAAAATACCATTTTCTAGTACATAAGTGCTTTAATGCAGACTGCTACATCAGTTAAGATGTGATTTCAAATAAATACAGATAAAATATCGCTTTCGATAAATTGTCTTTGTTTAGAATGTTGATAAATTGTCTAGCTTTCTGCTTTTTAAAAACAGATTAAAATACCAATTATATATATATATATAAAGGGAAAGAAAACCGTATATATAACTATATATAACACTTACATGTATTCTCTTATATTTTTGTGTGTTTTCCATTGAATTATAACTTTCCCTACATGTGTTTTCATGGTTGTGTGGTTCAAAACGTTCTATTGTTATTTTGCAGAAAAGAAATTTGGCTTCAAAAGTTATTTCTAATAAAAATAAATAAATTTTTATCGGTATGAGTTTTAAATATTTTCATCAAATGTAAATGTATATGACTAAATAAATATGAGTTCTTATACAATTTTAATTAAAGCACTACATGACTACACTATTCCTGATAATAATACCTTAAATTCACATTTCCAATGCACTAAAACAGTATTTCCTTGTACATAATCTTTAATATGGATATTCTCGCTATCTATTCAAAATTAAATATTGCCTGAGGACCTTTAAAATCCAAATCCTTTGCCTGAGTAAGCATCTCATTGGCATTACAAGTCTTCAGCGACCTTCTTAATGCATAATTTCTGGCTAGGCACATGTAACATAAATTCACTTATATAAGTTGTATATATACTTTTATAAGCTGAATATTCTAAGATATGAAAGACTCTAGTATTACTTTAGTATTTCTCCCACATTATCAAGAAGATTTAATATCATTATGACGTTTAAAGTTCCAATTTTTAGAAGACCTTATCAAATCAAGGTACAGAATAGTTAGTAACATGTTTTCATTAGGCATTAGCTCAAGAATCTAGCAAGATTGATGCATTTATTTGAGAATATCCCTTTATCCTGCGTTTTCAAGATACTCTATCAAACCGTCTTACTCATTTAAATATGTAATTAACAACCGAAAAAATATCTTGAAGAGGACTTTTCAGCATAAAAATGAAAATATATATCTTAAACTGATGTTTACAGTGTTTATTTTTACCAAATCTTAAATTTACATATGTGCCGTTAAAAAATATAATGTCAAAGTAGAAGCACATTTTTGAGGTAAGTAAAAAATTATGTTTACTGATCAAATTACAGCTTCCTCTATAAATGTGTGTGTGTGAAAGTACATAAAAATTCATTATATTAACTGTTGATTTCCTTTGTTATTTATTTTTTGTGTCTAAAAGTGTTTTTAATAAAATACCTTTGCTGAAAAACTGATTCCCTACTTGCAAGAGTATGTTAATGAACACTTCTTTTTGAATATGAAATATACTTCTTTACATAAGAATATTTTTAAATATATAATTGACTTATAAGGCTAGCCTTTTTATTTCTATAAATTAATATGGATTTCCGAGAAATTTGTTCAAAATATAACCACTTTTATTTTCGTAATCCAAAATGTTAGATCTTGTAAGAATAGTTAACATTTAAAAAAATGCTTTCATTTACAACTTAAGATATTATTTAATCTTTAAGGGAATTCTAGTTACTTATTGAAAAAAAACTTATGTACTTTCAAAATTTAATGGAACATTATATATACTTTTTCATTCATACTACTACACCTATATATATATATATATATATAAACTGCTGTTTGTAGAAAATGCAACACCATGAAGGAATCATCAGAATCAAATGAAATTCGCAGCAAATGTCAATTATAAGATATTATGCAAATTAATAAAGTTTCAGAGCCATCGCGCGTGCGCGGCGCGCGCAGCGCCCTCTGAATTGATGCTGAAAGCGTATAAATAAAGTGCTGTAGCGGGACGTTGAAAAAAGTCTATGATTATTTGTTAGTGGCAAACGTTTAGTGAGACCTGAGTATGCCTCCACGACGGAAGAATAAGAAATTCAAGCAACTTACGGAGTTTGAACGAGGGAGGATAATCGGCCTTCGAGAAGGAGGATTTTCCTATCGCGCAATAGCAGCTCGTATGCAGCGGAACAGTTCCACAGTGATGCGAGTTTGGAAGCAGTGGACCGACGAGCACCGAACAACTCGAAAAACAGGCACTGGACGGCAGAAGGTGACGTCAGAGCGCGATGATCGACACCTGCTCCGCATGGCGGTGAATGATCGCACAGCTTCCTCCAGGCAGCTGGCAGCACGTTGGTCTACTGCTACAGGTGTACAATTGTCGGCTTCGTCAATTCGTCGTCGTCTGCTGCGCCGTGGATTGCGTGCAAGGGTGCCTTTATACAGGATTCCCCTCACGGCGAATCATCGACGGCTGCGTCGGCAGTGGGCTCTTGAGCACAGAGACAGGCGAGCTGATTGGCACCAAGTTGTCTTTTCAGATGAATCACGCTTCAATTTGTGGACCCATGATGGCCGTGTTCGTGTTAGACGTTATGCCGGTCAACGCTGCCTTCCTGAGTGTATTATTGAACGACATAGTGGTCGAACACCCGGAGTTATGGTATGGGGTGCGATTTCGTATCATGGACGATCCAATTTGATACGAATTGAGGGTAATCTCAATAGCAACAGGTACGTCCGTGAAGTGCTACAGCCCGAAGTCGTTCCTTTCCTTCAAGGCATCCCTGGAGCTATCTTTCAGCAGGATAATGCACGCCCACATGTTGCGCGGACTGTTCGAGACTTCTGTTCAGCACAACGCATGCAACTTCTTCCTTGGCCTGCTTATTCACCGGATATGTTGCCTATTGAGCACGTGTGGGATATGGTTGGTCGGCGTCTCGCTCGTGATCCGCGTCCTGCAGTTTCCAAAGACGAACTTTGGTTGCGCATACAAGCGATATGGAATTCTCTTCCTCAAGCAGATATTCAACATCTGTTTGACTCCATGCCACGTCGTATAGCAGCACTTATTGCAGCGCATGGTGGCTGCACCAAATACTGATTTCGGACGCTTAATTTGTTTCTTTTGTTTTGAAAATTTCATCATTTATTTGTATCAGTACAAGTCGTTTCTGCATTAAATTTCATTTGATTCTGATGATTCTTTCATGGTGTTGCATTTTCTACAAACAGCAGTATATATATATATATA
>BMAW01074621.1:71535-91100 GCA_019974015.1 Nephila pilipes | reverse complement strand
CCCCCCCCCCCCCCCCCCCCCCCCCCCCCCCCCGCCCCCCCCCAGCAGGATTAGAATGGAGTATGAGAACTGCCTAAAAAGTTTTCCATATTTATCAAAATTACAGAAACATAAAGAACTTTACTCAAATTTAATTTTGCCTTATCCTGGTGTACATCCTGAGTGTAATTGTAAATTTAATGTACTTAACACAGTCGTTAACACATGTAATAGATATATAACATTACGAGTGGTGTTTTTTTTTAAGATAAGTTAAGATTTATCATGGCTAAAAAATGAGGGAACTAGAACTTTTTCTTCTTTTAAACTTACTGGTTATAAAACAAGCATAAGAAACATTTATTCATATTACAGTTGTCGATGTTTTAAACCCATAACATCAAAGCCATATAATAGGAAAACTTGTCAAAGATGTGTCATAAGCTTAATACCACCAACTGAATGTCCTGCTCGAGTTATTGTTTGTGAGGCAGATGAAAATATCAGTGTTAAGTACTTTTCGAAGCATAATCATGAATTAAGGCCACATAATATAAAATTTCAATCAATTAAAAAGAATTTATTAAAGCTAATCTTTCAATGGGTATCGAGAAATCTAAAGTACTGTAATATGCTCGCGGTAACTGAGAAATGATTGAGATAAATGTCTTTTGTGTGTGTGTGTTGAAGAATCCCTTTTAACAAACAAAAACCTATCGTATTACGTGAATTCTTTGAAATTAGTTTAACTGCCCATAAGTGGCAGCGGTAGCCTAGTGGTCATGGTTTCAGACTCGTGGCCGGCGGTTTTCGTTGAGTCGCGGGTTCGAGCCTTGGCCACTAAAGACCCGCCGTGTAGCCTGCACGTTAAATCTGTCGGGGCCCAAAGTCCTCCTGTAGGCGTGGTGTGGAAGTTAGGAGATGGGGGTGCCAGCTCAGGTATCGTCCTCGTCACTTGACCTATGTTCAAAATTACGAGGTCCGTTGCCAATAGCCCTCGTCTTGCTTCTAGTGCGACGTTAATAAAAAACTAAACTAAACTAATTGTACACACATCTCTCTAAATACGAACATTGATTATAACAATGTATATATAGCATAATTTTGTGGCCTCGGTAGCTTAATGGTCATAGTTCCGAACACACGGCCGGTGATTATCGTCGATACATGGATTCGAGCCCTGATGCCTCCAAAGATTCGCTGTGTAGCAAGGACTGATTCATGTTAAATTAATTGAGATCATAAGTTATCCGAAGGGCGTGGTGTGGAAGCTTGGAGAGGGAGGAATCAGTTCAGGTGTCGTCCTCGTCACGTGACTGAGACTCAATATTATGAAGTCCGTTGCACTTAGCCCTAGTGTTGCTTCTCAGCGCGACGTTAATAAACAATCATATTATATAATCATTATAATTTCCGTAAAATCATTTTATTTTAAGATTTTTTTTTTACATCCTGGTGGATAGATTATGGATTTTTAAGGTGTTGGAAGTGCATATATTCATGTTAGAATTATTTCAGAGGCGACAAAAACACTTTTAATGTCTCGAAGTAATCTAGAATAACTTAAATGATGCCCCGCTTTGAATGGGACCATCCCGTTTTTAGGTAGCTTGTCCCGTTATTCCCAAGCACAGAACCAGGACATCAAAATATCCTGTTTTCAAAAACAGAGGAATCCACTGTAACAATTTCAAGGCGTCAGCCGCAGCCGAGTGGTCTTAGTCCCGAATTCATGGCTGCAGTTGTTTCCATCGAGTAGTGGGTTTGAATTCTGATGAGTCCTCTCTTTGGCATGGTGGTGAAATAAGGCGAGGGAGGTGCTAGCTTAGGCGTCGTTCTCGTCACTTGACCGAGGTTCAAAATTACGAGGTCCGCGCCAAGAGCCCTCGTGTTGCTTCTAGTGCGACGTTAATAAAACCAAACAAAACTATCACTGAGCCATAAAAAAGATGCTGTTTCGGTCGATGTTGTTATTAATAAATTGCAAAATGAAACTTAGAATTGTGTTCTTTTATAAAAAACCTCAAGGATAAGGTATGGTTTCAGGTTCTACAAGCTTAAAGACCCGTGTGGTGACCGGGGATGACAGAATAGTCTCACTGTAGCTCATGCATGTCGTAAAAGGCGACTAAAATGGGTACCCAGCGTCTGGGGGTATAGCCGGGCACCCTGCCCCTGGGGATTATATCAGGGGATCTCAGGGACTTGCCTTCTTCAGGTAAGTATGGGCTTCACGAACCCGAGGTACCCTAGTGATCTTTTTCTTTCCCATGGGGTTTACTGTCTTTGGTAAACACGGGTGACGCACTCCCGGGATACCCTAGCGATCCTTCTCTATTTTCGACCCTCCTTCTTGTCAATCACTTATCTTTTTTTTCAACTTCACGTCTAGACCACAGTTTAATCTTGTTTGGCGCAGCATAGCCATATCTGGCTCTTGCGCCAATAAACCTTACATTCACTCACATTCACTCACTCTACAAGCTTAAAAAAAAAATAACCAAATAATTCGTTAGTAATTGGCTTACAAACAGCTGAACAAAAAGAAATGATGGTAAAAAGCTGTAATAAAATATTATGCATTGATTCAACTCACAAAATCAACGAGTACAATTTCTATTTAATAAATTTATCGTACCTGAGGAGTATAGAATAGGTTATCCAATTGCACATTTTACCACAAATAAATTAGATATGGAAACTATGCATATCGCGAGTTCGAGCCTTGACCACTAATGACCCATAGTGAAGCCGGGGCTGATGCACGTTAAATCTGTCGGGGGCTCAATTGGCGTGGTGTGGAAGTTAGGAATGGGGGGTGCTCGCTCAGGTGTCGTCCTCGTCACTTTACCGAGGTTCAAAATTACGAGGTCCGTCGCCAATAGCCCTCGTGGTGCTTCTAGTGTGACGTTAATAAAAACTAAAAACTATATAAAAAAAAAAAACCTATCCTTTAACATATCATAAACAGCACAATCCTGGATTAAAAATTCCTGGTGGAGATGTTTATGTGAAGGTGATAGATTCATGGTTAGTAAAATCACAAACTTATAGAGATGCATTTTATGAGGTTAAAAAGATTGCAGAAGAATGTTCAGACCATAATAAATGCTGTTGTAGATGCATAAAACAATCATGTTTATACTTAAGTATGCATTTGTTTACTTCTGAATGCTTGGATCATTATCCATTGTGTAATCATATTCATAAAGTTCACTTTTTATGTGTTCGACAACTTTCGTATTTTGATGGTATTTTTAATAATGGAATTGTTGAAAATAAAGAATGTGACCTTAATTCAGTTCCATCAGTTACTTATGTAGAAAATTACGTCCATTCTGTAATTAAATAAACATTCAATAAAGTAAGAGATCCAAGAAACTAATATTTTACTTGCCAAATTAAGTTGCTTATTGCAAACTTAATTTGTCAAAGTTGCTCTGTTATCTTATTTAAATAGCAATTTAAAAACTATGGCTTCAATGTGTGAATCAATAGCAGAAAGAAATGGGGAAATGAAACTAGAAAATAATTTTATTACCTCCCAATCAGCATTTAAACTAGCAGTATGCATTTAAACGTACTATTACAATTAAAAATTGAAGAGAAAGCTTCGAGATATCCTTTAATTGTCGAGAAAGAAGCAAAGAAGTATTTAAAATCAGAGCAATTAATATTATGTAATGCAAATAGCTTGTTTAGGAAATCAGCTGGATCTTTTTTACACCCCAAATTAGTGATGTACCTAATTACAGTCAAGTAGTTTTACATACTGAGGACATTAAACTACATTTTTATGAGGTGAAATCTTTGGATAGTTAACACATCGATCAATAACTCCCGAGTCTAACATTGAAAACAACATTTTTTTTGCAAATTTTTTTTTTATTCATCAACATAACACCTTTTGTTAATCACCTTTTAGGGTGATACAATCGTTCCAACGCTTTTCCAAATCTTTTTTTTTTTTTTTTTCCCGCAAGAAATCTTTTTTGTTGCGAGTAAATAGCGATAAACAGCTTTCTGAATCATCGACTCGTTGCTGTTTTTGTTCCATCGAAAGCAATCGCGGCACCCACTTGGAAAAAACCTTTTTCACTTCACTTCAAAAAACCTTTTTCCTGGTCCGATCGACTTAAAATTTTGACACGTTTCAAGCAAAGGTTAGTACTCTAGAAAGACCTGGTTACTGGTTTACTACGAGCGCCATCTCTGGGTTAGTCTCGGGAGTTATTGATCGATGTGTTATATACCTGATGAGGAAGTAAGTATTATTTCAAAAAAAGAACTAATTTTCATAAAGAATGGCTGTAAGATAGTATAATTGATGCACTCAATTTAAAAATCATATAAAGTAGAGATTCCATCGCTGCAAGATGTTACCATGCCCAAAGTCTGGAAGTTGGAAGTAATCTTGGAAACTTCTTAATTTTAATCAACTTAGGAATGCAGAATTCGTTTTCATTCCCAGTAATGTGTCTTGTCATTGGTTTTTATTAGTGACTTATTTAAATGTCAAGAAATTATATTTTTATGATCCTTTAGGTTTCGAAAATGAAGGTAAAAGTCTACTTAATTAATAGATTTATAGAGAACGTTAAATACTTTGTTACGTGAAGAACAAGATTGGCATATTTCATATCCTATTCATCTGAAACAAATTAATAGCATGGATTGTGTTTTTATATCATACTTTACAAAGAGAGTATTAAACAGAGAAAACGATAATTTTGATATAAATGAATTTAGAAGGTAAATGTTTGATTCTATTGCAGGTAAGTGTTTATATAATATCTAATATATTGTATCAGATGATATTAATGTTTGTTTTCACTGCAAGTAGAATTATATACATTACGTAAGTTTATTCAAGTAGCTTTTTAATTATTTAAAGTACTATATAAAGTGAGAATATTGTAATTTTCTCTGTTTCATTAGTATACTATTAAAAGATTTTTTTTATTTCGTGTAATTAAAATAATTGTATGAGTTTTAAAGTGTAAAGGAATATATATCTACTGGGGAACCTGCCTTTTCTTGTTAGAAAAAGGGTTAATACGTTTATACACCATATTTCCTGGGTGACATGTGTAAAATGGTGGAGATAAACCAACTTTTCATATGATGTATTACTTTAGGGAACTATTTTTAATAGCTCTTATTTTCCAGGCTATTATCTATTTTATTATGTGTGTCAATCAATTCAGTGCTGGAGACTCTTTTGTACATCGGAAGTTTTTGATATGAAGAGAATGCTAGATGGGATTTCCATCTGTGGTGACATTATCTATATTATAATTGCATCACAGTTGTGAAAGACTTTCTGAAGCATTCAAATTTGTAAAAAGTAAAGGTAAGTTATATTTATGTGAAAAGCGACACAGTTTGAACTAATGTTGTTTAGCTATAATGGAACTTTGCTTCAACCGTCTACTTTTTAAGACTAACTATCACTTTAGAAAAATTGATCTCTTTCTGTATCTCTATTTATTTGGTATTATTTTTAAACATTAGCAAATTTTGTAATTTTATCATTTTTTTCCCGTGTTAGAAGAACAATCTGGACTAATCATTGTCAGTTTTCATTTGATCTTATAGAGAGAAAAAAAATTTCAAGTACTAAATAATACATGTGCCTTATCTGGTTTATGATGAGCCAGATTGGATAATTTTAAATGAATAACAATTTCGTCGTTGTCACTGAAATAAATTCTTCAAAATTTTCACTGTAGTTATTGATTAAATTACTATGTCTCTAAAGAGGCCAACAATACGTTATCGTTAAGAAATTGTTTATTCTTTATGATCATAGAACTAAAAAATTAATTTAAAGTTCCGCACTGACAATATTAAAAAAAAATTGTATTAACCAAGTTAAAAAAATATTTTTAGACTTATTTGCATTATCGATTCGTTCCAGAGATATGAATTCAGAAGAGGCTCGCGGTGGAACTGAAGAAGTTCAGTATTATTAAGTTTATCAATTAAAGTTTTTTTTTAATGTGTGTGTGATGTCTCCCTTTCACATACTTAACTAATCATTAATAATTTTACTTAGACAATGATGCAACTTATAGTTGAATGATGTCTGATAATTGCTAAATCATTTTATTTAATTAATGAATATTTATGCAATATTGCTCTCTCTCTCTCTTTCCTCAACGCACTTGAAATATAGTTTTGGAATAATAATCTAAATTCACTTTTATCTCACTCGGGTTCAAATGAAAAATTTCTCTTTGATTGACAGTCCGTGGGGGGGAATCTTCTTCCAATACGGATTTAATCCACTAAGAATCTTTGATATCAAGTCGGTATGCTATCAATATTCACTTATGCTACAACCTCTTATCTACCGTTTTCTAATTCTTATATTCAATTCTTCGTCTCTTACATATATATGCATTTCTCAAATCTATACAGAACACTTTTTATCTTCACCTGCTTTCATCACGTTTGATTTTGATGGAAGGGAAATTGGAAATTTAAATAATATCAGACAGAAATCCTATGTTGCTGTTAGAAAAGAAAATAGCGAATAGCCTACAATACATGTGTTTCATATATAATTTTTTTCTCTTTAAGTCTGAGTTCGTAAGACATTAGATGCTGGTAGAAATTAATTTTATTTATTTTCAATTGCCAAATTTTTACGTAGCATTGTTACAAAGAAAAAAAACCCCATATATATGTGCAATTCATAATTATCATAATGGAGAATATTCCACTTGCTGTTTTATCATTTTACCAAACAATAAATAATGTCCTCATAGTCAGATAAATTTTTACATCAGTTGCTAAACAAAATAATTCTTTCTTTAGAAGATATTTTTCTGTTTACAAATAACATTCTAAATCTAGTAAATGGTGAAATTAAAATGAAAACTGCTATGTGATTTCATATTTTGACTAAAATTTCATTAAAGCTTACTATTTACAGATTCAGAATGATAATAATAATTGCAGAGATTAATTCCTCTATGTTTTTTATATGCAAAATATAGTAACATTGTACGAATAATTCTAACGAATTATAATGGCCCAGTTTATATACATGTATAATAAAAAGACATTAAAATTTGACCATTACAAATCGCGTAAAAATAACATATTTAGTACCCTTTAAGTAGAGGGGTACTAAAGACGGATAGGTTTCCTTGAAAAAGTCAAAATGCATCGTTTTCAGAAGAAACTTCGGGGAAAGATGGAAGATAAATTTCACATACATGAAGCTAGTTTATTTATTATTTGTTTCGTTGTCTTAATGCTGATTTTATCTTTATCCTTGAAAACTAAACAATGAATTACCGCAACAAATTTATAATTGGACTTTCATTTGATGAATTTTTCTATGATTGCAAATTTATTTCCAAGAACAAATTCAATTAAAATAAAGCATGAATAAATAATATTTTACTTATTTTATTGTTTTGATGTATATATATATATATATATATATATATATATATATATATAACTTCAATTTATATTAGTTTCTCATAATAATAGTGTAATTCCCTAATTTTTCCCATTCAAAAGTAAAGCGTTTATTCATATTTCCTGATACCATTCCTTTTTAACTTAATTTATGCAATCACGCGTTCTTAAAAATTAGCTGATAATGCAGTTCTCACGGCTTCAGACCTGTAGGGATGATCCCTACTAGATTGTCTGTCTGCACCTTAAATCCCTGGGAATTTCTCTACTCATCACACGTGATCTAGTATAAAAATCCTTGCTATAAAACACGAAGCAAGAGAAAATTCTCTCTCTTCTGCTCTTCTGTTACCTTCATATGGTCTTTCGCTTCTGCCTTGGTGGCCGACGCCGGGCTACGTTCATCAGAACGTAACGCTCTCTCTCTCTCTCTCTGCTAGAATGAATAAATAATCTTATTATGAAAAAAAGGACTGTTAATTTCGACCATGCATTCGGAATGTTTTATTAATGTTAGAAAAACTTTAAATTCTTAACACACACACACACACACACATATATATATATATATATATATACACGCAAGAAGACTTCTAGTGAAAGTGCAAAATCATTAAAAAAAATTAATCTACATACTATTAGTCCAAGTATTAATCTGCATGCTATAGAAGGTGCAGAAAGCAGGCAATATAAACGTTGCAATATCTCAAAAACATTTTGCAATACATAACACATCAATCAATAACTCCCGAGACTAACCCAGAGATGGCGCTCGTAGTAAACCAGTAACCAGATCTTTCTAGAGTACTAACCTTTGCTTGAAACGTGTCAAAATTTTAAGTCGATCGGACCAGAAACAGCTGAGTTATCGAGGTTGGAATAAAGTCGTTTTGTAGTTTGTTTAAAAAAATGGAAAAAACCGAGTTTCGTGTTCTGATAAAACATTGTTTTTTAATGGGTAAAAACACCGTGCAAGCGAAACAATGGATTGAAAAATGTTACCCGGACTCTTGTCCATCAAAAGCAACGATTTGTCGGTGGTTTGCCGAGTTTAAACGTGGTCGTACCGACACAAATGACGCGGAACGCTCGGGTAGACCTGTGGAAGCCGTTACACCGGAAAATGTGAGTGAAGTGACAAAAATTATAATGAAAGATCGTAAAGTGAAGCTCCGTGAGATTGCTGAGATGACACAGATATCATATGGAAGTGTATTTACTGAAAAAGGTTTTTTGAAGTGAAGTGAAAAAGGATTTTTCCAAGTGGGTGCCGCGATTGCTTTCGATGGAACAAAAACAGCAACGAGTCGATGATTCAGAAAGCTGTTTATCGCTATTTACTCCCAACAAAAAAGATTTCTTGCGAAAAAAAAGGGGGGGGGAAACAAATTTGGAAAAGCGTTGGAACGATTGTATCACCCTAAAAGGTGATTAACAAAAGGTGTTATGTTGATGAATAAAAAAAATGTTGTTTTCAATGTTAGACTCGGGAGTTATTGATCGATGTGTTACTGCTGGAAGGGGCATCACAAATTAATAAATTGAAAGAATGTGTTGGACAAAAAACTTAAATTGCACCAGAGTTTACAGCAATTATTCTAGATAGTATACGTTTATATTTCCCTTTCATCTTGCTACTGTTGTTGTCAGCCTACCCTCTACAATTCATATCTAAAAATCAAGCTGACTTAATCTTTTCTATAGTATTTTAACTAGTCCTCCAGTTAACTACATCAGCTACTTCACAATAAACCCTAGAAATAACTCATTTACAGTAAATCTTTTCTCTTCAAAATTTACCTACCTAATAATGATTGAAATTTTATGTGGTGTTGAGATTTTTTCCTAAAAAATCCAGTGGAGATCCTCGGGAGTTCCCCCGAATCAAATAACAAAAACTTAACACTCGCATAATCAAAAATTAGTGTGAAGATTGTCGAAATTCAGAGACCTACAATATTAATGTTTACGATAAAATTTACTTTTCGTCATACTGACAACGATAGGAATATTGTCAAGTTTTCATGTGCATGAGTACATTATTTTAACTCTTGACCATGTTGGGGCCCCGTTGCATAGCATCCGCGCACTCCCCCCCCCCCCCTCCAGATGACTCGTCCTGGCTGATATGCATTAATGATCTAACTTTATTAGTATTGATTGATTAATTGTTTTATTAACGCTGCAATAAGAAGCTGCACGAGAGCTTTTGGCGATAGTCCTCATTATTTTTGAACCTGGGTCAAATGACGAGGACGACTTGAACTGGAATTCCATTCCCCAAACTTTCACACCACGCCAGTGCCGAGAATTTGGAGCCTCTTCAGATTTGAAGTGTAGCAGTCCCACTAAACTGTGGATCTTAGAAAAACCGAGACTAGAACCTATGATTTGAGATAAACAACTCTGGTCACTCGGCTACCGAGGACAATTTTGGTAGTAATCGAGTCATGAATTCATCAAAAATTCTGCTTATCGAACTGTGGAGTCTACTTCATATTAAATGGAATTGAACCTCAAATTCCTAAAGCAATGTGATACTGAAATTAAGAAAATGAGATTCACTCTAGCGTCATGTTTGTTACTGAACCGTTGTTCAGAAATCGACATCCATATCAACAGCTCTCTTGTAGCTTTTAGATGGATTTTAATTTAAATCAATCCAATATGGTATTTACATATGTGTTTAGTAGGAAACAGTCTTATAACTATTTTACAAGAATAATATAATCTTTACATATCGAAATCGATAACACAGATTTTTAAAAAATCCAAAAACTTCTTATACATATATTCTATATATAATAAGTTTAAAGAATTGACAAAATGATACATTCTTTCTAATAAATAAATTAAATATAACTGTACAAAGTTATTAATCTAATTCAATTCGGTTTTTCTACAATAAAGGAACTTTATACCCAATTAATCGGCTTATTAACTTTTGACACTATTCCTTCTTTTTCTAAATTATTTAAGGTACTTTTTAATTTAGGCTGCAAAGCCTGAGGAACACGTCTTGGAGGGTGAATTACAGGTACAGAACTATCTTTTAAAGAAATGTGATAGGGTTCAGTTGGAAATTCCCCTATCCCAGTAAATACATCTTTTATTGCTTAATTTACTCATTTTTACTTAATATACTACATTCAATAACCTCAATTCTTTCAATAAATTTTAATTCCTTACAACCTTTTAATCCTAATATTGGTTTGGATTTTACATTTACTACATCGAAAGGCAAAGGAACATTTTTGAGTTTATTAGTAGAGCAATTAATTAGCAGTAGTCTTCAAACTTTTGAAGAACTTCTGAATAGTTCGCTTTGGATTCTGAACTTGAAGGTATTGTAAATTTCTAGTCCTTCACTGCCTAACAAATTCAACAGGATAGCAATTTTGATTTTATCTTCATCTTTCTCTGCGGCGAACAGGTAATTCTCGAGCTCTTGTCTCAATTTTTCTTTCACGTTTCCGAGGGAAAATTGCAGTGGCCGGAATACTTCCATGATGAACGTGGATATCCTTTCAATCTGATTGAATCGCTTAAACTACTGACACCATATTATTGTTTTGGACTTTTAATATGTTCTTCAGATCATATAGAATAATAATATCCAAATAGTTCCCTTAGAATACAGTTTATTTTTAACATGAAGTCGACCACGTCATATCGACACAACAACAACACAAAGCAATAATATTACAGTTAACAATATACAGTTAACATGAAATACACAATTACATTTATCATGACAAACGTCTTCTTTCCCCTAGCGTATTGTCGCTAAGACAATAGCAGCGCTTTCTGGTGGTGAAAAGTTCTATGGCCGCGCTCTGGACGATAAGTCAAGTTGCATCTCTCTCACTCTATCTATCTATTTTTCTATATATATATATATATATATATATATGATCTGACACCCCTCTTCTAACTTCCACACCAACTGGAGGACTTTCATCCCTGACAGATTTAACGTGCATCAGCTCCTGCTACACGGGGGTCTTTAGTGGCATCAAGACTCGAAGCCACGACTCAACATTTTTCCTTTGTATTCAAATATTACTTATTATTCTATGCTATTTATTTTTGAAAATAGAGAATTCTGAAATCGGATGATTCCTTTTGAATATCCTGTATTTTATAAGCCGTGATACATGGGTAGAATCAGAGACACACTTAAACACAAAGGGGAAACTTAAATCCCTACAAGTAATATACGAAATCTTTACAAAGTATTCCTTAAATTTGTTACGGTAATTCATTTTTCAGTTTTTAAAGATGAAGATAAAAGTAGCATTAAGACAACGAAACAAAAAATAAATAAACAGTCTTCATGTATGAAATTTATTTGCCCTCTTTCCCTGAAGTCGGGGCTCGGCAAGCTTTTTCTTCTGAAAACGATGCAAAGCCTTTCATTTGAAATCGCATTGCAGTTTTCATTTTAATTTCATTATTTAGTAGATTTATCCTGACTCTCACTCTTATTAGTAAACATATTTAAAATATTTATTACTTATTTTAAAATTATCACTACATAATACTGAAAAAAAGGATGCAATCAAATTATTTAAAGTGGGGGAAAAAAAGATCAACATTAGAATAAGTTAGGATAATTTTAAGACTATCTTACAATACCATGTATTTTTGCCTCACTGTATCTATACTTTTGCCGTCTTAAAATTCAGAAGTATAAAAATTTACAGTTTCTTATATTCTTGTACTAAATTGAAAATTTAATCAGCGTTTAAACATTGATAAAATGTGATAAATATGTATGATGAAAAAAAAATGTAACATTACATGAAATTAACAAAAACACAATGTTTGCTTTTATTATTATTATATGATAATTATACATGACCATTTCTAAATAAAAATGGTTTTTTAAGTATTGAATAATTAATTTCTATTGAAAAAGTTAATAAAATTTTCAAGTTCACCAAAGATCAAACAAATAAAATTGTATATGAATTTGTTAAAATATTAAACTCTAAACTCTCCTATTTTCAACTTACAGTGCTCATAATTACAATTCAAAATTAATTCACTTTATATTAAAAATATGTTTCTGATGAATATTGCATACACACATACATTAATTTAATAACTTAAGATATTTTTAAACAGCGTTAGCAGTAGGGTTTGAGAAAATTTCGAACATCTGAAGGGATATTTACACATTTAAATAAAAATGAAACTTTTCTGAAATGTGGCTTGAATAAATTTTTTTTCAATTAATTATCAGCTTTTTTTTTTTATTTATTGATTTGAAATGCCGAATGCAGTGAAAAAAAGGTTTTTAATGAACTAGAGATAGTGTTGACTCCCTTCATGATATGTAAATTCTGTTAAAATTATATTATATTTGAAAATACTGTATAAATATAGCTTTTTACAAGTAGTTAAATGCTTGTTATTGGGTTTTTATCATTGTAAATGTCGACTGGCTGAAAATAAATCAATTATAGGAAGTGTTCAGTGTTGAATTCCGTTTTGGTACCTGATAGCTCTAAATATTTTCGAACGTTTTTCTTGGATTACCTTTTCTGAGCAAGCTAAATTTATATTGGTTCGTTTTTTTGAAATGATCATTCATTTGTCTGTCTTTCCGTTAAACTGCAATAACTCATTTTAATAATATATGCATTAAAATTAGTTTTGCATAGAAATAATTAATTTAATTTTCCAAAATTTATTGCTGAAAGTAAAGTTTTAAAATTCTGAACTGTTTTCCTCTCTTTTAAAATCCTGAGGAATGTGTGAAAATTCATAACTATTTATTATCTTTGAAAATGATGGAAAAATTAAGAGAAATAATTCCAGCCTTTAATGTATGTGGACATGTATCATACCTTTTGTTCTTGGACAGAGAAAAACTATATTGGTTAGTAAAAAGTTTTTGCATAATTTCAAAGTTATATTATTTTATTTTTACTTGATAATTGTGCATAACTGGTTTTATAATTGACTCTTTATGTAATTTAAAAACATTTCTGACATTTTAAATATTTAGTGATTAAATTTGTAGCATGAGATTTCAGACAAATTATCTAAATTTTATTTTTTGTTTTTCATATGTTTGAAAGGCAGTTGACTCTCATAAGTATAAACTTGTATTAACTAATTGTAGCAAAAAAATCAAGTTCGGCAGGAAATTAAATAAGTAATATCCATTCAACTTGTAACATTCCACTCTGTTTTATTTACATGTCTTTGGAATCAATAACACATTTTTGTCACACATATTATGGGACAATGGAATTACATTTTTGAAATGCTGTATGTAAATTTTTTTTTTTTTTTTACAGGATGGAAATGCTGTTTTTTTAAGTAATATAATTAAAGGCCTAACTTGTCCGAAATAACTTTGATTTAGACAGGAGAAAATCTGGACAACCTTTTTGAGATCTGAATTCTGGAACAATTAATACTACATTTCTAAAAGGCGGTATAAATAAAAAAAAAATTTACTTGAAGTAGATGCTGTTTTTATGTAATTTATTGTCATTTTCATGGTAAAAATTCTGTAATTTTTCTTGAGACAATATGGAATACTTTTGTGTAATTTAAATTAATTTTTTAAAAAACACTTTATAAATAAACTTTTTACAACTATTAGGCATGTTTTTAAATAAGACCCCCTTTTTAAATATGGTAGCTGTAGTGCTACTGTTCCCTTCCCACTCAGGTACTTTTTATACCACTATCTGTAGGTTAATCGTAGACCCCGACGCAGAAGCATTTTTCCTGGTTTGCTTTTGTTTGTGTGCATTGAAAATTCCTCACAGAATTGAAAATGTTATCAAAATACGAGTTTTTTTTCTTTTTTCTGCATGTAAAAGTCGGGAAAACTGCTGAAATTCATCAGCAGATTAATGAAATATGTTGAGAAAACGCAATGACGGACAGAACTGTACGAAATTGAGTTAGATGGCCGATGTTACTAATTATTCTAATTAAATAATCAAACCTTGAATTAGCACACACACATTTAATATTGACGTTTCACAATAACATTTAAAAACATAAAGTAATCAATCGTCTTTAACTTCTAACATAACATAGCGTCCATATACGAGACATCAACAAGGGCATCTGCCTCGTTTCGATGACTCTAATTAACTCTCCATCAAGAGCAGGCTCTCTTCAGTAGCAGTGGCAGCGTCCTCTATGATCGGGTGTTTCTTCTACAAACCGACAGTACTTAAAAATGGCTATACTAATGTTCATGATGAGGAATGTCATGTGCGACCATCTTTCATTACTGAAGACTTAGTGCAGAAAGGTAAGTGGAAATTCGAGATAACAGACGTTTTATAACATCATTAACAGACGTTGTTATTTTCATCATTATCTAATGAGTTTCATTAAGTTTCAAGAAGTGTTCTTTATAATATTGTGGCAGAGTGCTTAAATTGTTGGAAGTTGTGCTCACAGTGGGCCCTGAAAATGCTGACTGAGGTGAACAGAGCTAATGGGGTAGGTAGTCCTTTGACTTTCCTTGAGCGATACAATGATAAATGGGATTAGTTTCAATTCAAATTGTCATTAGCAACGAAATATATGAGTGGCTTATATGAGATTGGATTCTAAACAACATGCTATGGAATAGAGGTATTCAACATCACCCAAAAAAGTGAAACTCTAGCAAATAATTTCAGCCTGAAAAATCACTTGCACTGTGTTTTGGGATGGCAGAGGGTGTTGTTTGTGGATTTTTTGCTTCAGTGTGACTCACTAAATTCGAAAACATTGTGATGCCTTAATTGAACTGCGTCATACAATTCAAAACAAAAGACGCATTCTCAATAAAAAGGTATTGTTTTGCTGCATGTTAGTGCTTGCCCACACCTGGTTTGTCGAATTCCAAAATCTCATCGCATCATCTGGCTGGTAATATGATTATCCTCAGTATAGCCCTGTTCTGCTACCCAGCAACTATTACTTTTTCCTTCAATTGAAAGAGCATTTAGGTGGATCAGCGCCGTGACAGTGATGATGTCAAAACGCTTGCATTGTTGTGGTTTAGTATATCTGGATGCAGATTTCTATTAGGATGGGATCCCAAATCTGGTTGTATGTTAAGTGCCTTAATGGAGGAGGTAATTATGTTCAATAGTTGATTAAGGTACACGTGCTTTCTTATAAAATTAAAATAGCAGAAAAACCACTTTTTTAACGTCAAAACAGTATTTACTTTAAAAAAACATGCTGAAGTTAAATGCTTTTTTTTTATGTACATGCCAACTTGACTGAAAAAATATCAATAACCAAGAGACAATTTTGAATACCCTAAAAATACCTGATAACTCCAAATAATTCATAAATTTTTTGAACTAATTCTTTTGAGTTTTAAATGATTATTTTTAAGTTAGATTATTGTGTTGTGTGTTAGTTCTTTAGTTATTGTCTGTTAAGAAACAAAAAAAATATTAATTAAGTTTCTCGTTTTTTCAGATTAGATATGTCATTAATTATTCATTAAGAATATCAAAATTTGACATACCTTTTCTGTCGTTCCGGGGAGCTGGTGTTTTATATCCTTAGTTGCAAACAAAATAAACTCATCATCTTATGTAAATGAAAACTCTGCACTTCCTTGTAAATAAAATATATATATTAACATTGATTACAACAGTTACACATCACTAATAAAACACAACACAGGTTACATAGTAGAGCAAAAAGCGTTCTCTCTCGTTCTTAGTTAAAGTTAGAGTACTTTCTGTTGAAGCTGCTCACTCCAATCAACAGCGTCCTCTGGCGGGAGTCACATGGTTTGAGCTGGGAAAGTATTCAGTTCGGAACACTCCCCCTTTGAGTTTCGGAGCATATAGAACCGAAACTCAACACTTTATGGACTGAATCTGGATGATGGTCGAACTATCCGTCCTGCTCTGGCAGCACCAGGAGCAGAGTCAGGATTGTCCAGTCCTTCTGGATGATTCTTAGGAGTATCTGGAAACTTGTCCTTGTTGGTGACGTTTTCTCCATACAGTTCCAATAGGCACAGTTTTCGTATTTCTTTAATTCGGTTGGTCCCAAAAGTCATCCAAGGGATTTCTTTCTTGATCCAATGCAGAGCGTCCATATAGTCACTCCAGAAAATTGATTCATCTTTCCATTTATGGAATGGAATTTATTTTCCCACAAATCGTACATTTTACTTTTGTTTTACAAAAAGAACTTATGTGTCCCGGTTTGACACAGCGAAAACTGAAACCCTTTTTAATTAACATCGATTTGCGCTGTTCAAGTGGTAAACTTTTCCCCAATTCACAACTTATACTCGCATGAGATGAGTCTCCACAGAACAGACACTTAGATTTCGCGGCGGAATTATATACAAACAATTGACTGGCAGCTTCGAGCCCCGTTTCCTTCATTAAATTGGGTTTGGTTTTTTGCCAACTCACGGTGTTAACACTTCGTGGGATATAAGAGTGCGTATGTATATATATATATATATATATATATATATTGAATCTCTTTTTTTAAATATAACTCATTCATTCTTTAGAAAAAATATTCATTCCATTCATTCTTTAGAAAAAATATTCTTGTATTGTTATGGCCTTTTAAGTCAGTTTTATGTAAGTTGTGCACCGTTCCCTTCATCATTGAGGTGGGTATAGTTTAAAAACACATAGTTGAGAAAGCATTGGCTTATATTATATATTAAAAATTTATGTTCTGTGTTTAGTCTATGGGAGGGCTTTGAGCCCCAAACATCTCCCTTGAGTATGCCACTGACTCTAATGTAACTGGAAACATGAATTTTGCTCTGTTTGCTTAGGCTGAATGACAACTTGTAAGGAAAGCACAGATTCCAGTGACTGTCTTAAAAACGAGAATACTATTGTGTAGTAGCAGATGCTAAATGGAAAATTAAAATTAATGTCGATTAATCAGCAGCCTTTCTTTTCACACTCAAAAAGAGGAGTATTCCCTTTTTTTATGTCTCACTTCAATTTTCTAAGCACACCAAATTTTGCGATCTCAGTCCACAAAATATCCAGGAGTCACAATTAATATACATCTCACTTCAAAAACATGCATTTATACACCAATAAAAGTTCCAAAGTGTATCCCCTTTTAAAATGGAACTCTAAAATGAATTTAAATAACAAAGTGTTTATTTACACCTCCATTATGTGACCAGTTATCCCCTAAGCGTGTCCAGAGTGAGCCTATTCTGTTAAAATTAATATTCAAATTTTAGAAAACGCCCAAAGTTCAACTATTCAAATGATTGTAAGACTCACTAGGTATATGAGAAATAAGGAAATTCTAAGAACCCTTGAACTCACAACTTCCTGAACACAAATCCAAATAATTTCTATCCACATCTTTAACTCGCTTGGAAAATATCGAAGACATCAATATTCAAAACCTTGAGAACTGTTCAGTTGCAAAAAATCAAAAGACTCCAAAATTTTGAAAAAAAAAAGTAAGAAATTTAAGGGGGTTCATAGGAATTCAAGAGAACTTTCTATTTATTCTGATTTTTCTCTTAATTTTAAATCCATTTTCCAATTTCTTTTACCTTGTAATCCAATGTCAAACAACAACAATCACATAATTCACTGAATATCAGCCTGGGAACTTGGTGCATAAGACAGAAACAAAGAAGTAGAACGACATATTTTGTGCCAGGGAAGCACCAAGAAAGAATACAGATAAGCTAGTAGTATAATAAGAATGTTTGTTTTTCATTCCAAGAACTTCTTGGGGTCTTTTGTTGCTTTGCATTATAATTTTTTTCCACTTGAAAATGTGGTGTTTTATTTATTTTAATTTGGAGCAAGATAAGATATGCAATTCATCTTCTTTAGGGAGAGTGAGGAGGGGGAAAAGAAAAGCTAGTAAGGCCCAATAGGAAATCTTATCACAGCAGGACTTCAAATTCTTCCATCTAAACTCTACACCTACCTCATCACTTCCATCACAGGCAACCAATGAGAGTATGTCAACCCACCAGTTAGTAAATACTAATAGCAAGTTACCAGTTACTAATAGCAAAGCGTTCTCTCACAACTCACATGACAGTAAGTTTTAAATTTCATCTCTCCAAAGCAACAGCACAATAGACCAAGATTCAGTCTAAAGGAGCACTCCATGATACCTTATGAATTCTATATCAAGCAGCAGATGCTGTTGGTTTCTTGGAGTTCCTTGTTGGCTTAACCTTCCAGGTTTTGTACGGTCGTATATTGAGTTATTATGTAAATAAATTTATGTGATACATATGTATATTCTTGTTATTTTTGTGATGGAAATTTTCAATACCACCAAAATGTTAAAAGCTATTTGAAAATCTACAAAACAGACTAGTTACTACTAATAATGGCATTTTACCTAAAGTCTATCAAAATGTAATGGATGAAGTAATGAATTTGAATAATACATGAAATTTATCAGCAATTTAAACAAGATATATTCTACCAATTTATACAAAAGTACTTAAAATCAGAAATAAATTAATAAAAGTAAAACATGAAATCCAAGTTCTTTTAATTTCTAAACTAGACAATCTACCGCATCGCACAAAATAATTGCAATACTCATATTAATAGTATTTTATTAAAAACATTTTAGTTTATAAAGCATAATAGATGAAATAATGGATTTGGTGTATTCATTAAAAATTATTGATTCAGTACTATATATGCAAATTACACAGCAATCAAAATGCATCATTTAACCACACAAAAATATATTTAAATTTGTTCAAAACTAATGAAAATAAAATATTAAAGCTAGTTCTCATTTAATTAGTGTGACATGAAAATCTGCAAAGCACAGAGCAACAGATCTGAACATAATCGCAATATTTTGTCAAAAAGGAAATACTGAATTTGAGTACTGGTTAAATTATGAAACTTTGATAGGTTTGCAAAAATGTATTGAATGGCCATTCTGACATTTTTTAAAATCCCAGAACATTTAGCTCTGATTAATTCTATAATGTTGAGTTGGTGACAATTTTCCTGATGCTCAATTTTGCTAGCACATGATGTTTCTTCATCATCTGTTAGTAATTCCAGTTATATTGCATCAGGCTGATATTTCTGAAACTTTATATCATTATATATATATATATATATATATATATATATATATATATATATATATATATATATATA
>BMAW01074621.1:0-71525 GCA_019974015.1 Nephila pilipes | reverse complement strand
ATATATATATATATATATATATATATATATATATATATATATATATAAATATGTGTTACTTCAGCAAAATTTCTTAAAATTCAAATAAGCATTTTATTCAAAATATGCAGTGTTTTTCTGAACATACTCTTGTCAATGCCAAAATCATAACTTTTAAGCATCTAACCATTTAAGCTATCAGGTCATGAATGATAAGAAATCCAACATTTCATTACATGATCTGATACAAAAAATAATTCCACATAAATATATCTGCTTTTTTAAATGCAAATTAATTTTGATTTGAATTATCCTTTTTTTTATATTTACCTTAATAGCTCTTACGCCTCTTCAGAATCAAATATTTTATTTCTCCAATAATTCTACCATCCAAACACTTGGCAGTAAGAAGATTTATAGCTCAAGAACATGTTTCTAATAAACATGCTGGGACATTAACTCTTTTGACTATTTTGCATGATAGATTTTGGATAGTGAAAGGGAAAAGGACTATCCGGAGTGTTATCAAAGAATGCTTAACATGTAAAAGGCAAAGAGTGAAACATCTTGAGGTACCTTTTCCGCCTCTTCCAAAAGATCGAACAGAGTTAGCAGCAGTTTTTAAAGTATCGGGGGTAGACTTAGCTGGACCTCTTTGACTAAATTTAAACAAAAGGTGTGGATAGTACTTTTTACTTATGCCGTATTTAGAGCTGTCCATCTAGAACTAATACCTTCACTTAGTGCAAATGACTTCAACCAAGCTATGCGTAGGTTTATTGCCAGAAGAGGACGAATTTCTGTGATGTACTCAGACAATGGTACTAATTTTACAGGACTAAATAAAGCTTTGAAACAATTATATTGGACTACAATTGAAAGTGAATTTAGTGTCAAGGAAATTCGTTGGAAGTTTAACCCACCCTCCTCCCCATAGTGGGGAGGCTTCTGGGAACGCTTGATTGGAATTTCGAAAGATATTTTAAGAAAAAATCTTGGGCGCTCCTGTTTGTCTCTCAAGGAATTGCAGACCCTCGTTTGTGAGTGCGAATCTGTCATGAATAGCAGACCACTAACTTACATATCTGAGGAACAAGAGCTGAAAACCTTGACCCCATCTATGTTTCTTCAGGATATTCCATTGAATAATGTTTACGATTTGGATCAAATTGAAAAGATTAATATTGTTTTGAGATGGAGAAATATTCAGAAGATTCGTGAAAATCTAAAACAAAGGTTTAAAAGGGAGTACCTGGGTTTCCTTCGTTCATCAATTACCAAAAGAGAAGATAAATTAAATGTGGGTGACATAGTTTTAATTGGTACAGATGATAAAAAAAAAAAGGCTGCATTGGCTGCCAGGAAGAGTACTGGAACTTTTCCAGGAAAAGATGGAATCATCAGACTTGTTAAACTGCGAACTGAAAAGGAAAACGTACTAAGATCAATCCAACGACTGTACCTTTAGAATTGAAACCAAACTACGAGCAAGTCGTATCGGAAAATCGGAAGGTTCCGGAAGAGGTAACTGAATATTCTGAGCTCAATGAAGAAATAAAACCAGTTAAAATACTGGATTTATAAACTTCTAAACAAACTTTTGAACTTTCTATATTTTAATTCTAAAATATTGATTTAAATTTGCATTCCAATATTTTGAAATATTTGTATTGTTATTTGTACTTCTTTGTTCAAATTGTATGCATATATTATCTTTATGTTTACTGTTTTGAGTTTGTATCCCCAAACTCAAGGAGGGGAGAATGTAGCATCATGATCAAACTCCATGAGAGGTAAGTTTCTCTGTTAGAGAGTGGCAACAGTTGTAAGATAGAAAAAAACTGGAACGGTTGTATTTTGGAAAAGATGACGGAAAGAAAAGAGCGTTTAATGTTTGTGCTGTGCTGTTTTGATTTAAATATATGTTTTTGATGTTTCCTACAATATTGTCATCTATAAACAAAACTGCCTACATTCATTTTTGCAGTCAATCCTAATAGGAATTACAACAAGAAAAGAATTTAGATTCGATATGTACACATAATTTGGCAAATAAGTCAGTCAACTAATAAGTTTAATACAACAAAAAATGATCTAAATACATATAATAAAAAATATTTTCAAAGTATGCATGAATACTTTTACTGGTATAAAAGAATTTTGGATTTTGAAATGTCAAACAATTGTTTGTGAATTAGCGTGAAAGTTAATAAAAAATTTTTTATTTTGAATATTTGATATGTACAATCAATTCACATTAGTTATTCTCAATTAACAATAAACAAGAAAATATTAAGCCTTTTCCAAAAACACTTATAATTACTTTTCCTTTGATAAAGAAGAATAAATAAGAAATAAAATGCATACTTATACAGTAATTATATTCCTAATTCAGCACATTAAAAGAAAAAAAATTGAAATACGGCACATCAAAGCAAATACGTTACCAAGCAAGACTGCGCCACATAAATATTGTATCCCTCGCCAAAAATCGCGATAAAGAAGCAATTATGTTAACCTTTCCCCCAAAATATAAAGTATTTTAGCATAAATATAATGCGAAAAATGTAAAAGTCTTGAGATTTATAGAACACCTTTTATTCACAGAGTTCAAAAAAAGTTTCAAAAATTTGAGTGAAAGGTATGAAAAACTTAGTTAAATTTCACTGATTTCCCATTGATTAACATTCTGCCGGAAACGGGAAGGTTTGCCTGCTGTTTTGGTTCATTGTTGTTGTTTACAAAGTTGAACTCCTCCATACTCGATGGCATTGGAAACCGTTACCGACTTTGCGAGATAATCCACCTGTTCGTTCCAAAAAATTTTCAAATGTCCTGGAATCCAAGTCAGAATCGTCTGAATTATGGAAATGCGACTGCATGAAAATCTTACTGGCTAATCTATGAATGACTTTGCGGGATTTAATATTGTAATTTTTTAATGCAGATAGCACCGAATAGTTATCGCCCAGAATTAACAGATTTTTGTTTAATTCTGTTATATCATCTAGAGTTTGGCATATGTTTAATGCTTCTGCTGTAAATATAGAAGAAATATTATTTACTCTGTTAGTGAAAAATGCATTTTTCGTGATAACTTCTTTTGAAGTTATCAAAAAAGTAGATTCCTAGTACTTTCCCTTAGATTAATATTGTACCGGAAGTAAGGAAGATGTCCTTTGCGGTTTTGGTTTATTTACAAAAGTCGATTTTGTCTTAAGTTTTAAAAGATGAAGTTTATTTACCAAATATAATGCAGGAAAAAAATCAATGAAATAATAATTAGTGAAAATTGTGTCGAAATTAATTACACTGACATTGCAATGCCAAAAAAATAGTGACGTAATTGCACACTAAGCACTGCAGAAATACTCATTAAAAATTCAGCATTGTTAGATGAAGCGTAGTTTATAAAAATGTTTAGAACTTTTTTTCAGAAGGTAAAAGGCTGTGATATTTATAACATTTAGAGGATTCTTTATATATTGTTACATCCTATCCTCCCCTACTGAATCAATCAATCAAAATAGCCGGCTTAATATTTCTTGACTACCCTTTGATAATCTGGCAACAATATTGCTTTACGAGGTTGTTACAAATTCAGTGACTCTCTGATCCCTAAAGACTGAAGACGTTTCGGGAGATCAAGATTTTTTTAAGTTACTGCATTACTATTCGGTGATTACTAAATTTTAAAGTAATTTGTGATCACTAATATTCTTGAACATTATTACTTATTTTTTAAAAATGGAGTATTGGGATGATGATTCGTTTTATGAAACGCAAGTGATGAGCTATCCAAATCAACCGGTTGCGCATACTCGATCTGTGGAAACACAAGAATACTGGGATGAAGATGATTACGGGACGAAAGGGATTACCTACCCAAATCAATCGGTTGCTCATACTCCATCTGTCGAAACGCAAGAATTTTGGGATGAAGATGATTCCGGGACGAAAGGGATTACCCTGGTTGCTTATATTCCATCTGTCGAGAGCAGGAATAATCGAAATAAGAACAGGAACTTGTATAAGAATCAGTATTCTACCAATACTTACAGAGATGATAGACCAAGAAATGATGACCGAATATTTTCTAATCGAGGAAACAAAACTTCAAGAGGCAGCAGAAATGATAGATATGGCCGATCAAATGAAGAATCTTCAGAAATGCAAATTGACTCTAATTATGTTGGCAGAGTTATAGGACGTGGTGGCTCAAAGATACAAGAATTACAAGATGAGAGTGGTGCACGCATTAGAATCTTAACTGAAAACGATACTGATGGCAGCACAGTGGTTCGTTTGATTGGATCTGCAAACGCTCGTGACAAAGCAAAAATCTTAATTGAAAATTTTATTGAAGAATTCTCCAAAGTTTCAATAAATAAACGCTCTGATGCCTCATTAAATGCTACAGCTAATGATAGTAATAAAACAGATGAAAATACATTTATTGATTGGAATTTGTTAAGTGAACAGTGGGAAGCAGAGCGAAAACGAAAACTGGCAGCTCTTCCTGAATTAAAAAAGAACTTCTATGATGAACAACCAATTGTTGCAGGTATGACCAAGAATGAAGTTGCTGTGTTTAGGGCTAGCAAAAACAATATTTCTGTTTGTAATGTTGATTCTGATGATGATAAAGCTATCCCCAATCCTGTAAGAACATTTGAACAAGCTTTCCTACCTTATCCAGAACTATTAGATGAACTTCAGAAGCAAGGATTTTCCTCCCCTACACCAATTCAAAACCAGGCATGGCCTATTATAATGAGTGGCTATGATATGATTGGAATTGCACAAACGGGAACTGGTAAGACAATAGCATTTTTATTTCCTGCTCTTGTTCACATTGTAGGTCAAGTCACACCACGGGAAGAAAGAGTTGGTCCTAGCTGTGTAATCTTAGCCCCAACCAGAGAGTTAGCTATACAAATAGAAGCGGAAGCAAAAAAATACTCCTATTGCAATATTACAAGCACATGTGTGTATGGTGGTTCAAGTAGACGAAATCAAATCAATGTTGTAACCAAAGGTGTGGATATTATAATTGCCACTCCTGGACGTTTGAATGATCTAATTATGAACAAGTTTGTTGATGTGACTGGCGTAACTTACCTCGTCCTTGACGAAGCTGACCGCATGTTAGATTTAGGTTTTGAACCTCAAATTCGAAAAATTGTCCTTGATATTCGCCCAGATCGACAAACCATCATGACTAGTGCAACTTGGAATGGAGAAATTCAAAAGTTAGCTGCACGCTATATGACCAAACCCATTAAAGTAAATGTTGGTGCTCTTGATTTAGCTGCTGTGCACTCGGTTACTCAAGAAGTTATATTTGCAGATGATGAAGATCATCGACGATATTTATTAAATAACTTTATAGCCTCTTTAAAAGATGAAGATAAAGTTATTATTTTTGTTGATCGCAAAAATGTTGCTGATGATGTATCAAGTGATTTGATTTTAGATGGTATTGAATGCCAGTCTATTCATGGAGACCGTGAACAATGCGATAGAGAGCAAGCACTCGAAGACCTCAAAACAGGAACTGTCAGAATTTTAGTAGCAACAGATGTTGCTTCTAGAGGTTTAGATATCAAAGATATAACTCATATATTTAATATGTATTTTCCACGCAATATTGAAGAATATGTTCATCGTGTTGGACGAACGGGCCGTGCTGGACGAACTGGAACCGCTATATCCATATTTACTAGGGATGATTCCCGTAATGCTGAAGCTTTTATAAACATCCTTAAAGAAGCCAATCAATATGTTCCAGATGAACTCAAAGCCATGGCTTCTCAATTTAAAGAAAGGAGGCAGATAAAGTTAGCAGAGGATGCAGTAGCTGATGGCGGTAGACGTATCAGAGGTCGTGGACGTAAAAATTTCTTTTTTTAAAATTTATGCATGTTTTTGTTTTGGTATTGCAGTCTGAATGCATATCAATATATTTTTTCAAATATAATTTTTGAGTCTCATTAATATATTTTCTTACTAGCATTTTTTTTTGTAAACTTATAAGCTTCTTTCATTAGTTGTAGACATTTATCATTTATTGTAAGCTTTTTTTCCATAAATCATAGACTTTTTTTTCATTAATTTTGAGCTTCATTTATTGTAATCTTTTTTCCATTACTCCAAAACCATATTGATAAATTCCTCTGTTTTTGATTCTCAGGTCCAATTTCTGCATGTCTTATAACCTTCAATCTGATAATTTTGATTGACTTCAAAATATCTTATTGACTATAAGTTAAGTGATTCAAATTTTATTCAATTATTTGCATTCTTATAAGCAAAAAATAAAAATAGTTAAACTTCATGAACTTGACATTTATATTCTTGAAATAGTTCAATTGTAAATTGTTTTGGAAGTGCAATATATATATATTTTGTAAATGCACATGTTATAATCTTTTAAAACACTATTATTTTATTTCAATAATTGTTAGCTTTTTACTTCTTAAGTTTTGAACATACATAAATTGTTGTGCTATAAAATTAATTATATCTTTGTATCAACTACCATTATATTGCTTTTGGCTACTGTTTGATGTATATGTACAAGAGGATTCAAATATTTGTATGGAATTGGTAATAAATGTTTAAAATATGTTTTGGTTTCATTTCTTATGATATTCAAATGATGAATAGTATTTTAATTTCTGTTTTTTTAAAGTTAATTTAAATGAAAGTTACTCAAAATTAATTTGATTTCTAAATCTTGTGATTAACATACAAATTATTTTGCATCATTAATTTTTTCATTGGACCTCAATAGGTAACCTTGATTTCTTCATTACTATCAATGACAATATAAATTAAGGATCTAAAATTTATTAATAAACCTCTTAAAGCATCTTTTTTTTTTTAAAAAAAAATATTGGTGATTATCTAGAGTCTAGATAATCACCAATATTAGTCTAGATTCTAGACTATCTTTACATAATGTTAAAGAATCTCTTCCACATTCTGATTTTACTATCTTTTAGGAAACTGCATATTTTATTTATATACTCATTTTTGTTTGAATTGATCTATTTTTCATGTAAAAAATATTTTTAAACTTCATCTAATGTTAAAAAGTGAAAAATGATATACTAATAAACCATTTCAAAATTTTTGAGGGTGCATATATCATGCTTGGATGGTTATGTATAACTGCAGAAACACAGTTTAATGTATTGGAATATATTTTTCAATCCGAAATTGAATTTCAAGTTATGGTCTTGCTCTGCAACATTAGTTGACTGCCTATGTTTTTGGTTGCATCGAATACAACGTTTTATGTGGGAAATTTATTCTATGCTTTGATAAATGTTCACTTTTGTCTTATATTAATTACATTTTTCAGACCTGATTGGTCTAATAAATATAATTAATGCAAAAACAAAAATGTATTCTTGTAGAAACCTTGGAATTTACCAAAAATCAAATTTAACCAACATTAATTTGAAAAATCAAGTTGATATCATTTTTGCATTTAAATACTACATTGCAGTTCTTAGTCCCAATTTTATGCAATCTTACAAAAGAATTATTGCTTTAAAAAAAGAATATATGCATCGTATTAAAGCTGTCTTTGTGCATTGTCAAAGAATGAAAGTTAATCTCGAAATAATTTTCAAGAGAGCTAGTATTAGTTTATTAATTCAGTGATATTAAAAAAAGAGCTCCTTTCTAAATATATTCTGATTTCATTAACATGTTCAGAATAGTGTTTTTAATAAACCAGTTTCATGTCCATTATTTTGCGACTTGTACTTAAATGAATTTTTAGTATTTATATAGCGAATATATATGTATATTTTTCTGTTTCTAAGTTTTAAGGATGAAGAGCTATAAACCTGTATGTTATTATCTGTCACGTAAGTTTATAATACTGTAACATTTTATCTGAAAAAGTGTTAAAGTTTATGTTTGGGTTTTTTAAGATGAGACCAAGCCTAAGATAAAGAAAATCCTTCTTGTGTAGAGTTTAGTTAAGGGATTTTCTTCTGAAAGTGAAACAATTATGAAAAGATTTGTGAAAACAAAAGCATAAACAATTAGAATAAAATGAAACTATGAAGTGTTGAAATGTAGTCTTAATGAATTATGAACATAAATGTAAGTTATGAATACTTTACCATTAATTATGCATGTGTGTTAAATTATCAATTACATTGCTTTCGTAAATAAGAAATCACTGAATATGAGTCATAATCTTGTGAAATATTTTTGCTTGAGTGTGGTATAGAACATTCCCAGCTGTCTGTTTCTCTCCAACATAAGTCAGCAAACCATAACTATTATACCTCAAAATTCTGAACCATGATCATATATTTTTTTGATATTTACCTTATTTATAAATGAAATTATTGATACTATATGCAAAACAGAAATCTGTGGGTGGAATATATTCACAAAATGGTGTTTTCTTAAAATAGAACAGTTGCTGAAGAGTAAAAAACCAAATTTCAAATTTTCTTTACTCAACTTTGTAAGGAAATAATTCCAAAATGTGATAATTTTCCACGTCCATACCGTAAAATCTAATGTTATTGTTTGAGTTATAGAGTTGCAAAGTTAGCTTTTATTCCTGTTAATATTTTTATTTTCCTGGTAACAATCAGGTTCTGGCGTATGGGAAAGGATAAATTTGTAGACATTTTTGTTTTAGTGCAGTAGAGGAAAAATAATCCTCAAAATTTTCTTTTAAATATTATAAGGTATGAAATCTAACAAAACATTTCATTTTCTGTAAATATTATAAAATATTTAACTGCTAAAAATATTTATAGATTTTAGGTTTAAAGCTAATTAGCAGTTTTATGAGGCATGTCAAATGCAATTTTCAGAGGCATTGTGAATGGAAAAAATGTGTAGATCCTAATACCAAAGAAAAGCCATGCAAATAAAATCAATGAAAAGGATTGTGAAGGTCTTATATTTCAAAATTTTTTAATGCATCAATGAAAGATTTTAAAAAAAATGTGTGTGTTCTATCAGTATTATTTGATTTACTCATTTTTTTTTTTAACTTTTAGATTTTTCATTTAAATTATTATATCAACTCCTTTAAATTACTATTAGGTGAATATGATGTTTAATTTGTTCTATGTTTGTTTGTGAGTGACAGTGGAGTTTTATGGTGCGAAAGCCAAATCAGGCCATGTTGCACCATCTTTTCCTTGAGTTATGAGCTTGCATTTTATGAGTGATTCCATAAAATTATTGGCACAGTTATGTTTCAATACATTACAAAATAAATGGTTAATCTAAAGCTTTTTAACACACTTTTGAAATTAGCTTGAAACAATTATCATGTATTTAAATCAATTCATAACATTAATTCCAATATATTTATACTAAAGCTCTAAATTGATTATAATTTTATAGAATTAATATAGAAAGGAAAAGACTAATCTTGATTCTTTAATTTTTTTTTACCAATACTGTTTAAAGTAATTCAAAACCAGCAGATTAAAATATCCTTTTTTTTTAAAAAAAAAAAACTATTGTGATTTAAAAATGGCTTGTTCATTTGAGATATAAATCTTGTTACATACATTTTAATGTGCATGTCTGATTCTCAACGTAATTTTTTTAAATTTTTCTCACTAAACAAGAGGAATGTCATGCTGTTTAAATGGGATTTTGTACAGTTTCAAGACATATTTTTCAAAAGTTAATTTATTTTCATTTAGCTTTCAAAGAATATTTTTTAAGTAAATGCTAATCTTTTTATGGCATACCAACCATTAATAAGAAACGTTTTGTACTTCAGAAAGTGATTTAAATAAAACAGCTGAAAGGAATATTAAAAATCAAAATGTCTGTATCATATAAGTTGCGGTTGGTAAAATAAAGAACAAAAATGACATAAAGGAACTGAATTTTTTATCTTTTGCAAATTAAAACTGAAGCAGGACTGATTAATCTGGTTTATAGCCCATGAAAAGAGCAAATTAACTGTAATATTTTAAAGAAAATATGTAAGCAATAATATATATTATGTGTGCATTTAAGCTCTTTTTCTTCATTGGTTGTATTTTCTGTAGAGTAAAATCTTTTTTTTTTTAAAGAATTACATGTTAAATTTTCCAGTTTTTGTACCCTCTTGTAAACTTAAAATATATATCACTTTTTTTAAATACGAGAACAATCAGCTGAAATCAAAATTATAGGAAATCATCTAAGCAAGTTTGTTTTCAGTTGACTGAAACTGTGAATATTGAAATTTTTATACTCAATCTTTCAAACTTTTTAAAGATGAAAACTCTTTAAAACAGGAAATGTAGCTATAATTTTAGAATAATATCCATATTATTTTATAATATATTTTTATTAGAAATAAAACATGAAATAGGTTTCTTTGAGAGTTAAACATTTCTCATCTTAAATTTTTAAGATTTCAATTTATTTTATGTGATGACTTACTTTTGTTAGTCATTTCAGAAGCTAAAAAGTTTACAAATATTTGTTATTTTCAGATATTAAAACAAAATTTCAATTGAAATTTCTTGCAGTTCCTTTTTTTTTCTGTTGCAATCCTGATCATATGGAAAAATTAATTTTATTCTAATTTTACTGCCCACTATTAACTCTATCATAAAAAAGATTCTGTGATAAATGGTTCTGAAGCTTATCATCTTTCAGTTCTGCAATATGGATCAAATGAGCAAATAAAATGTATGGGAATGAACACATATTCAGTAAATTATACATGATTTCTCTTGCCTTATAAATTCTACGAAGTTGTACTTAAACTATATTTGTGAATAAAGTTTGATTTGGTAAACTATGCACCTCTTTTTTTTCCCCCCCATTCAGTTTCATGAAATTATTATGAATTCGGTTTTTCTTTTGGATAAAATTATCAAATTAAGATTTCTGATTAACCTATAACTTTGCATTATTTAAATCAAAAATATTTTGATTTACAAATACTAGTAGGAAACTTTGATTGTACTTTTGAACTCTCTGAAACAAACCTATAAGAACTCTTTATGTATTATTGAATAAACTTTAAATATCAGTGTTTATATTTCAATGTTTGTTTAATATGAATTTGAGCATTGATTTGTTTCTAATTTATGTATACTTTTGCTTTAAAATTTAATATTCTATCAAAACAACAATTAATATTAAACATTTTAATTTTATTTTCCTCAATTCCATAGCTTCACTGTAAATGCACACAAATACATATACATTGCACAAATTTATTTTATAAACAAGTTACTCCTTTTTCCAAACTCAACACGTTACCAAAAGCGTGATTAACTTTTAACTGTTCTTCTATTAATATATAAATTCTTTAAACAAGCATATATTTTATGTGAAAATCTAGTTTAAAATTACTCTAAAACCTTTTTTGATATATACCATTGTGTTTGTTATATGACTGCGAGACAGATTTTGATTGATTGAATGCTATGTTTTTAACTGTTCGTATGAAATATTTTAATTCTTTTATAATTATTGACTTGGTTGGGGAAAATGCCTAACCAAACTTATTTCAATTTATAAATAACATTGCTTTTATGACATACGTATAATTTTATTTTGTGTCTATTGATTTTCAATTTTAAATTGTTTTAACTTGTAATATCTTGACCTGTTGTTTGGTACAATAAATCCCATGAGGATTTAGTGCCAGAACTTAAAAACAACCAACCAATCTCAGGTATATAATTCTATGTATTGAGAGAAAAAACTGGTCTGACTGCATTATGTTTTCAGTTCGGTTGTAATATTTTTATAAATGTTGCAAAATATACTAAATACGCTGGACGCCGATAAACAGCAAACATCGAACTCTCGTTTATTTTCGACTACAATATTATGCATTTAATTTATTTGCGTTATGCTTGGGTTTAGTTTAGTTTAGTTTTTTATTAACGTCGCGCTAGAAGCAACACGAGAGCTATTAGCGACTCGTTATGCTTGGGAGAATACCTGAAAAAAGTTTCAAAACTTAGTAATTGAACTGGGCTTCAGATATGGTTAGGTGGCCGCGGTAGTCTAGTAGTCATGTTCACGGCCGGCAATTTTCATCGAGTCATGGGCTCAAGACCTGGCAAGCCGTCAAGAGGTGCTGCGGATGCTATGCACCGGAGTCCCAACGTGATCAAGAATTTACTCTTGCATATGAAAACTTGACAACATTCATATCATTGTCAGAATGACGTAAAGTTCATTTTGTCGTAAACATTATTATAGTAGATTTATAAATTTCGACAATCTTCTATGAAACTAATTGTTGATGATGTGAATGGTTAGTTTTTGTTATTTGATTCGAGGAACTCCCGTATATCCCCACCTGAACTGAACTTTTTTAGTCAAGCGTGTGTGCAGAACGAGTTAAATGCACTTGCTGTATTAAGCATGGAAAAATAAATTGCAAAAAATTCCAATTTTTCTGAAGTAATTAATGTATTAGCAAAAACAAAATCACGTATTAAATAAACATGCATGTGTAATATATGTTCATGTTTCTCGTTAAATCTGTCGAACTCAAAGTACTCTCGTTGTCATAGTGTGGAAGTAAAGAGAGGGAGGTGCCGGTTCAGGTGTCGTCCTCTTCACTTAACCGAGACTCAAAATTACGAGGTCCTTCGCCAATAGCCATTGTGGTGCTTCTTGTGCGACGCTAATGAAACCAAACCACGTTTGTTATTTTTTTTTTCTTTACAAAAAATTTTGGGCTCCCAAAGGTTTCTTGCACCCAACCCCTTTATAGAGAAGGCTGGCTCTGTCTGTTCCTCTTAAATTTTGATAGTGGCCGCAGTAGTCTTGAGGTCATTGTTGGGGATTCGTTGCTGGCGTTTTTCGTCGAGTTGTGGGTTCGAGCCCTGATGCCATTAAAGACACGCCGTGTCGCCGGGCTGATGCTCGTGAAATCTGTCGATGCTCGAAGACCTCCCGTTGGTGTGGTGTGGAAGGTGCCAACTCAGGTGTTATTCTCGTTACTTGACCAAGGTTCAAAATTACAAGGTCCTTCGCCAATAGCCCTTGTGTTACTTCTTGTGGACGTTAATAAAAACAATCTCATATTTTTAGAATTGATGAGAAAAATCCAATAAAGAAGATTGTTGTTGCAAAACCATTTTACTAGTTGGAAAAGAAGAAGACCAAAACTACGTTGGCGCTTGATTCTGTTGAACTTGACTTTAAGATGATTGGGGAGAGGGAATGGCAGGCTATCTTGGAGGAATCTTCAAAAGAAGGACTTGGCCCTCCCTGAGCTGTTGAGTCAAATATGATGATGGATGTTAATAGTATGACACACTGTCATTTTGTATTAGGTGTGGCTTTTAAATAACGAGATTGATGTTGCTACAAAAGAAGTACGCATGCGCCAAACACCAGTGATCGACAACTGCTTAGAATGAAGCTTTCTTTTTCAAATACAGTGCTTCTCTATTCTGTAAACAAATCTGTATATCCGAAGCCTTCGTTCGCATTAGAATTATCTTTTTGTTTCACCTCAAAAATGATAAGTGAGCAACGAATTGTTGTGAAATTTCATATGAAACTCGGAAAATACGCTACTGAAATTTATAATTTATTGAAAGAAGTGTATGGCAATGAATGTTTATCATGTGCACGTGTTTTGAGTGGTTTAAACGTTTTCAAGGTGGCCGAGAAAAAATTGAAGATTAATCACGCCTGGGTAACCCTTCCAAGTCAAAAACGGTTGACAATATCAAAAATTCGGTAATCTGGTTCGATCTGACCATCGGTTAAGTATTCGTGCAATTGTTGAGACTGTAGGAATTGACAAAGAAACCTTACGACCAATTTTTCCTCGAAGACAATGCACCAAAACATTCAACATTGTCTGTCAAGAGGTTTCTAGCCAAGTACAACATCCCAGTGTTAGACCATTGGCTGGATTTAGAGCCACGCGACTTCTATCTATTTCCTAAGGTGAAATCTGCGTTAAATGGAACAAGATCTGAGTTCGTTGAAACTGTGAAAGAGAAAGCGTCACGCGTCCTGAAGGAACTGACAGAAGACTTCCAGCACTGTTTCGAACCATGGAAGATTCGTATGAAGCGTTGTAGGGATAGAGGAGGGGTGTATATTGAAGGTGATAATAAGTAAATATATATTGCATCAAAATAAATTATTTTCCTGCTTTAGTCTCGTTATCTTAAAGCCAAACCTCGTATGTCATTTTCTTATCTTTATTTTGGATGATTCGGTATCGAAACAAAAATACAAATAAATTATTTTATATAAGAGATATTTATTGATATTATATAAATCTCATTTTCATCGATTTGATAAGAGCTAAATCGAACTTTCTTAACAACTTTGTTGTGAAATTATTAAAATTGAGAGTTCGGGGAACAAAAAAACGGAGTACCAAGTGGTATTAAGATTTATACTAGCTGTTTGGTGTGTTTTTATCGAGTCCTACATCACTATTTTTATTCAAATAAAAAGAACTTGAGTACTTTTTCTTTTTTAAAAATAAATTTGAAATAATAATATATTTGATATTATATCTGAAATTTATTTTCGAAATGCACTACAAGCAAGAAATAGGAAATGAAAAACTTGTTAAAAAAATCTATTGTGTCATTTGAAATGTTCATAAAAGAAAAGGTTCTCTATAAAGGAAAATGATAGGTGAATTTATTGTTTCGGAAAAACCTTCACAAATGGAATGTCGCAGAAAACCATCGATTTTTGAAAGAAAAAAAATAAGACTAATGGATTCTGAACATTTGGAAGCAAATTGTAGCTAATTTCGAGATAAGTATAAATTTCAATTTTTTTTTTTTTTTTTTTTTTTTTTTTTTTTGTGTGTTATATTAATGGAACTTAGAAGCATAGGGGCGATTAGGAAGAGGAAAACCCTTCCCTCCACTTTTTTTGGGGGAATAGATTTAATTTTTATTCCATTTTAGCCTCCTGAATTATAAACAAAAAAATTTTTATTAGACCCTGTTGTCGTATATCACTTAATCAATTTTTGTTTCTTTCATTATTGAAACATTTCTTCAGCGGAAATATACACAAAACATATAATGTCAAGCGGCATGGTTGTTAGAATCATGGGTCACGGCTAACCGTTTCGAAAAGTACCGCAGCAAAAAGTAGAGACTCGCCCAGCAAGTGTTGTACGTGCTGTCAGAAAGGGTAGCCAAAGTGGATAAATGTCTTCAGCATGCGAAAACAAACACTTAAGATTGTTTTAAAACAGGTAGATAAAACGTATGTGTGTAAAATCATTATTATGAAGATAGTCCAATAAGTCCTTAGAAAATCCAAAGAAAGCTATCGTAGAATCGAAAATGGTTTGTTTTTAATAAGCACCGTGACTCACTAGACAGCTATCAGTCTCAGTTACTCGTATTCGTGATCATGCCTTTCCCATTTAAAAAATTATTCGTCATAACTTTTCTGGCCGATGAGAACATTCTCGCCTTCTCAGGAGCAAATTCACCAGAAGCAACCCATTGTTTTGATTGTTGCTTGGTTTCCGGTGCATAACGATGAATCCATTTATCAACGATGGTGACAACTCGACGCGGCAGCAATCAAATTTTGGTTTGGCATCAAAGACTACCAAATCAAAACTAACTCACGAATCAATGTAAAATTTGTTTCGGCCCCATTGAACAGATCACTACATCCAATGATAACAATAATTTACCTTAATGATGCCATTTGTCTTCAAACACAAGTACTTTTTGAACCATCTTCGTATCTTGCCCACTCTTAATATATAGTACAATAGTATATTGAGATACGAATTTGTCCAGTTACCGAGTTTGAAGTCAAAAGGCTCTTATCTCAAATAAATTTTCCCAATTCAGATGAATTTAAATGAGATTTATTCATAGTAACACCCCTTCATCTAAAAAATCTCCTAATTTTTTTTAAAAAAATAATGTATTTATAATGAACAAATATTATGTGCAAACAAAATATGTAAACAACACACACACACACACATATATATAAAATCTTAAAAAAAAAAGGTAAGCAAATGTTGACAGAGGAAATAAACATATTGTATTGATTTTTTTACTGACCTTTCCCTTAACTTAATTTTTTTTCACTAGTTTATAGAGTCCTACTGCTTTAGACTAGTACATTCTGTAGAAATATTGCGATTGTGCGGCATTACAATTCTCTTTCGTCTTATTCCTTAAAGAAAAGTACCGTCTTATTCCTTAAAGAAAATTTAAGTCCAAACTTAAATTTTTCTGATATCACCTTCTTTACCTTTTCTCACCTCTGTTCCTTGCATTCACCTTCTTCGGACTCATGGTTATATGAAAAAGAAAATTAAATAACTGCACATAAAAAACGCGATTAAAATTGAATACATTTTACAAGGCATAAATGGAGTTGCATTACTCGTGTTGAGGTTGCTTGGTTCTTATATTTTTGACCAGCTTCAAGAGTTTTTTGTGTTAAGTGTACATGCATCGATGCTTCCACACAACTCACGTGGCCGCGGTAGGTCATGGTTTTCGATTCGTGGCCGGCGGTTTACGTTCAGTCTCGGGTTCGATCCTTAGTCGCTGACCCACCGTGTAGCAGCGGCTGATGCATATTAAATCATCCAAAGCTTTCCAGTTGGCGTAGTGTGGAAGTTAGGAGAGGGGGGTGCCAGCTCAGGTTTCGTCCTCGTCGCTTGACCGATGTTCAAAATTACGAGGTCGGTCGTCAAGAGCCCTCGTATTGCTTCTAGTGCGACGTTAATAAAAGCTAAACTAAACTCCACACAACTTACTCCAGATTTTCCTCTTGAGTAAGGCATAAGTTCATTTTAATTGTACATTAACTTTTGAGAGTAAGATCCATTCCAACCTTTAGATTGCTAATTAGTTTACCTCTCTTACAAAGGAACGGCCTTAGTAAAAGAGAAATATGCATGAAAAATGATATGGTATTTTAAAATTACCTCTAGGAATAGCTTGTTTCGCAGCTAAGGTCACAATTTTTTTAAAAGAAAGCATTTTGCATTGAGACCCTCAGAAAATTTACTACATTTAGATCCTGATCGATAAGATTGTGAAAGAATTTCCAGTTAACCTTCCTTAAGTTCTTGAAATTCTTGAACTAAATATATACTCTCTTGTAGTATTAGTTTTTATAATAATAATAATGTTATTAAGTGCAAAAGATTTAAATTGGGAGCCCCCTCTCTCTGAAAAATAAATTACTATTTACTTCCCTGATTGAAGCGTAATGATATTTAAAAGAATTGAAAGCGTTTTATATTCATACTAGAATAATTATTTTGTCATCTTTATATAAGCATAATTGTGCAAGTGTAATTGAAATGTTGTGCAAGAAATTCGAATAAACGCGAAGTGAGCTTTACACACGCGCAGATACTTCAATACAGAAGCTACGAATTTCATCCGAATACAAAATACTAACTATAAGAACAGAAATAATAATTGTTTCGAATACAAATATTTTCACACTTATAATGCACAGAAGCAGCTCGAACAAGAATACCGAGATGTTCTTGTAAGAATAGAATTGATAATATTTATAAATATATAAAGTTGCTTTCTCTCAATCTCATTTATAATGATTCTAATAAGGAGAACTGAATTAAGGCAACTGAAATGCCTCCGACAAGAACAATTAATCTTATTTCGTGCTAAATTAAATAATTATTAATTTATAATTAATAATAAATTAATAATTTCTTAAAATTTAAAACAACGAAAGCCATATTTCAGCACTCAGATATCTATATACTTATGTATGTGTTTTTTTTTATGCAAAGGAAATTATATTTATAAACATAAATAATTACGTACGAACAACAATTAATAATCAATTGCTCTGTATTTACACATTCAGAGCTATTGATTTAAATATTGCAGAGCTTTATGTGCATCTTGCATTAAATCTATTGCATTTATAATTCTAAAAAGTTGCCGAGTACTTATAATATTCTATAAACTAATCAGAATTACAGCTTCAAAAATTAAATTTTAAAAAAATTGAAAATTTAATTTTATTATTCAAATTTCCCTTAATTTTGATACAAATATTGTGCAATTTCTAAAATTTGGAAGTTTTTTAGAAAAAAATTAAGTTCAATGTATATAAAATAACCGTATTTCTTAATGTGCAAAATATCAACATTATGGAATAGAATACATTTTAAGGCAAGTGCACTAGAATTGCGTAAAAAAGGTACTTTATGAAAATAGGCAAGTACGGATATTTTTCTCTGTGGCAGGGCACATTTGCTGAAAACTTTTAAATTCAATTTTCGAACGTTCACTTTAACGAACTCTCACAAATAATACATCTACGGAATCAACGAAACGTTTCTTTTTTTTTTTATTTTTATTTTTAACAAGGAAAAAAAAATGCAAAATTTGAAACCTTTTACTGTCTCAGTTACCGTAATATTATTCGTAACCTTACCGTATATAAATGCCCTATCATAGTTATGTAAATATTAACGCTTTCAGTTACGGTTATATCAGACAGTTTTATAATGGCAAATAAAATCGTAATCAAATAAATTAGAATAGATGATAAACCGTTAAATTAAAGCAGACGATATATATATATTTAAGCTTATATTAGTTTAAATTGAATTTTTCTTATTTCACATTATTAGTTTAGTTTATAGTTTAGTGGTTCTCTCTATTTGCACACACGGGCCGCGGTAGCCTAGTGGTCACCGTTACGGATTCATGATCGGCGGTTTTCGTTCAGTCGCGGGTTCGATCCTTGGCTACCAAAGACCCGCCGTGTAACCGGGGCTGAAACACGTTAAATCTGTCGGGGCCCAAAGACCTCCCGTTGGTGTGGTGTGGAAGTTAGGAGAGGGGGCAGCTCAGGTGTCGTCCTAGTCACTTGACCGTGGTTCAAAATTACGAGGTCCGTCGCCAATAGCCCTCGTCTTGCTTCTAGTGCGACGTTAATAAAAAACTAAACCAATTGTACCCACATCTCTCTAAACACGAACATTGATTACAACAATGTATATATAGCATAATTTTGTGGCTTCGGTAGCTTAATGGTCATAGTTCCGAACACACCGCCGGTGATTATCGTCGATACATGCATTCGAGCCCTGATGCCTCCAAAGATTCGCTGTGTGGCAAGGACTGATGCATATTAAATTAATTGAGGTCATTAGTTCTCCGAAGGGCGGGGTGTGGAAGCTTGGAGAGGGAGGAATCAGTTCAGGTGTCGTCCTCATCACTTGACTGAGACTCAATATTATGAAGTCCGTTGCACTTAGCCCTAGTGTTGCTTCTCAGCGCGACGTTAATAAACAATCATATTGTATAATCATTATAATTTCCGTAAAATTATTTTATTTTAAGATTTTTTTTTTTTTTTTACATCCTGGTGGATAGATTATGGATTTTTAAGGTGTTGGAAGTGCATATATTCATGTTAGAATTATTTCAGAGGCGACAAAAACACTTTTAATGTCTCGAAGTAATCTAGAAAACTTAAATGATGGCCCGCTTTGAATGGGACCATCCTGTTATTCCCAAGCACAGAACCAGGACATCAAAATATCCTGTTTTCAAAAACAGAGGAATCCACTTTAACAATATCAAGGCGTCAGCCGCAGCCGAGTGGTCTTAGTTCCGAGTTCATGGCTGCATTTGTTTCCATCGAGTAGTGAGTTTGAATTTTGATGCCATTTCTAAGATCTGTTGTGTAGTTAATTTGTTAGGGTGTGGAATTTTGATAGAGGGGTGCGGACTCTTTGATAGAGGGGTGTGGTGTCTTTCTCGTTACTTGAGAATGGAAAATGATTCAACATTACGAGTCCGTCGTCAATAGCTCTCGAGTAGCTTCTGAAAGAAACGTAATATTGGTCCTCGGTCAAGTGACGAGGAAATCAGCTGAACTGACTCTTTCCTCTCCAAACTTCCACACCCCTCCCTTGGGAAGACTTGGGACCTCGACAGATTTAACGTGCATCAGCCCTCTCTACACGGCGGGTCTTTAATGAAATCAAGGTTCGAGCTCACGACTCGACGAAAACAACGCCGGCCGCAAGTCTGCAACCATAAGAATAAATAAATGGTCACATTAAGTAAAACTCAACTGTGGAACCCAAAACTGTCAAGATCAAATCACGTCGTAACTCAAGTTTTATTCGTTTTCCTTGATAGATTGGTTTTATTAACGTTGCACTGGTAGCAACACGAGGGCTATTGGCGACGGACCTCGCAATTTTGAACCTCGGTCAAGTGACGAGGACAACACCTGAGCTGGTACTCCTCTCCAAACTTCCACTCCACACCAAGTTTTCTTTGATACTCGCACGTAAAAAATGAAGTGAGCATTTTTTTTTTTTTTTTTTTTTTGCAGAAAATTAAAAATGACGATTATGTTCTTTTTTTGAAATAACATGAAGGGCAATATAATTAAGTTGAAGAATTAAGGAGGCTTAGAACCCTAAAGAATGGAATCGAGTACTCCATATATTTCGAAATTATGTGGTAAAATCAAATATTATTATGATAAAAAATAGAAAAATACTAATAAAATATAAATTTCACTAATGCTTTTTTTAAATTTGACAGTATGAATGTCAAATTGACTTATGAGAATAAAAGAGAAGACATTATAAGAATTTCAGTCTAGATAGGAGGGGTTGAACAATTATTATTACTATATATAATGCTTACAGATGTTACTTAATGATAATCAAAATATCTCATAAAATTATATTCATGAAAAAAGTTAAATACTCAATAAATTGTGTTCATTTTTTCAGATTATGTTATAGCTTAAGATATTTATTGTAATTAAGATTTTGATATCTGAACTATAATTTAAGAAAGCTAATGTTTTTAAGTCGTATTTTTTTTTCTTTCTATTATCATATTTACTCTGTAGAAAAGGCTTTGTGGTGAGAAGAATTTTTTTTTTCTATGCATACATTCCGATTATTCACAGAATTGATTTTTCCAACTATGATTATTATTGAATACGAATTGCAATATAATTAAAAGATATTGTGAAAATGTTTCTCTTTATTTTGGGAGAAAATTTTTGGTTAAATATTAAACCTTCAAAGTTTCATATCCAAATTTTAAAAATTTCTTTAACAATTTTTTCTTTCGTAATGTAAATTCCACTTATAATTTAAATACCGAATTCTATTACATATGTTTAAGGGAACACAGTACCCTAAAAATGATGGAAAAATTTTGTAAAAATTTTACTACCTCATTTTAATTGTAGGACTTTTCTCAACATACGTACAAAATTTTATACTTTATATACATCATTTAGAGAGTTATTTGAATTTTCTTCAACAGAGTGTGCCTAATCATTTGAATTAATTTCATCATTCAAATGATAAGGCACACTTGGCAGAATGACTAATCATCAAAATGCTTTTTCTTAGCTTTTATTTTTCATAATGGTCAAGCTTTTAAAACGCTAAATACTTTTTTTTTTGTAATCAATATAAAGTTGTGAAACTTTTTTCTATTGTTATGTATAATATGTTTAATAACTCTATGCGTGGAATAAGGACTTAGAAAAAAAATAGTTATTTTTTTAAAAAATACTCAAAATCAGATTTAGCTGATTTTTTTTTTTACTGTTTTTTCGTAAAGTTTTATAGAAAAGAAAGTTTGCTTAACTACAAACAACACTGGCACAGCCAAAGTTTGCTTAACTACAAACAACACTGGCACAACCAAAGTTTGCTTAACTACAAGCAACACTGGCACAACCAAAGTTTGCTTGTATGCATTGGTCTGGTTACCAAACCCTTGCCCTGAATTATGAGGAACACTTTAAGAAATTGAGAAAAAAAAGTTGTTGGAAAAATATCAAAATTTACAGAAGTACCTATTTGGAATTTTAAAATATTAAAATATCTTGAAAAAATTTAAAATTTTAAATAATCGTTTGTTTGAAAATGAAGTTGTTTTTTTCTGATCTATCTTTTTTATGTGTGTAAAAATAGGGTGAATACAAACTTTTTTTTTATACTTATCTAATTTAAAAAAAAAAAAAATCACAAGGTACAATGTCCCTTAATATTTTTCAGATCTGCTTGCTTAGAAATATTTTTCTTGTTGCATTTTTTTCATAAGCTGAAATTATTTTGCAAACGATCTTTAAGATTTATCTTTTTTTTCCCTTCAAAATTATGCTATACATTTTATTTTTTTATTTTTATTTTCAGAGTAGAACTCTTACTGACGTTTGAAAGCCAGTGGTCTGCTTCAGATTAAAAAAAAAAGAAAAAAACTTTGGAGTTTATCATAAAAATATTGAATCGACTTGGGAATGTATTACACGAATTTTTTTTATGTAAATATGAGATACATTACCTTTTTTAGTTTAAAATTATAACTAAGGGGTTTTCTTACAATTTAGAGAAACAGTATTTTTAAAAAGTACTGTGTTTTATTTTATGTGTGTAAGCCTTCACATCGATTGAAAAGAGAAATTTTAAGTAGGTATATTTCATTTGCTAGTTTTGAGTGGATTGTTTTCATTTACATTAATAATTTTAATTAACCTTAATTTTACCCTACTTAAACAATTAATATCACATTTTAGTATAATATATTACTTCAAACTTTTGAGCAAAAAGGAACTCAGAATAATTTTCTATTACTATTATTTTCCGATTCCTTCAGTTTAATAAAATAACCTTTTTAGAGATGGATGGATGCAATAATTCATAATTTGCTTTAATAGATAATTTTAATTTTCCCTCAATATTTATCATTCGAATATAATTATTGAATATTACTTTAACTGCGAAGGAAAAAATTAGTAAAAATCACATTTCACCTGACCTAAGGAAGAATTTTAAAAAAAGAAGGGGGGGGGGGAATTGAGATAGCGTCAACCTAACGACACCATTGTTGGAAAAATTCGCCCGAGATTTAAAAACTTCCTTTCATTCAGAGTCTTTGAAGTCTGTAATGATAACAGATACGAATTATCAAATAATTAGCACAAGAGCTACTGTTTAAAAAAAGATTTCAAGGCATTATAGAAAATATTCGAAACAATTATTTTCTTAACTGAAAATCAAATACTATTCTCATGTATATCTTTTACAGAATGCTTGTATTATTGAGACATTTGAATTATATATATATGTTCTAAATTTTTCTGTATCATTATTCTAAATTTTTGCTTATCTTTCTCTTACATATTTTCTGGTTTGTTAAAACAGTCTCTAGGTTTTTAATTTTTAGCTAGTTTAATTCTACCATGATGTTCATCTTCAATGGATTCCCTCTTATATTGGCATTAGTGGTAGCGAAGTGGATGATATCCTAGCTAAGGAAGACACTCTCACTTCAAAGGTTTTGATCTCTAACTCCTTAAATTTTCTGGAGACTTGGTCAAGAATTAAATCTGCTATCGATCTTTCTTGGCATTCTCCTCCAACATATAATTAGAATTGTGGCAAGCGGCTGGGGTGGGGGTGATCCGGTCCTGAAAACTGCAATGTCAAAATTTCTAAGCGGTCACTAAAGGTACATGAAATTTGATCAGAAGAATAAGATCTTCCCTCTTTGAGTAAATTGTAAATCTGAACAGTCCTCCCCTGAACATCTTTTCTGTCTGGGGCTTTCCATAGAGAACTTGACCAAATGTCCCCTTCTTGTCTTTGACTTTTTGAGTGCTTTGGGGCTCATGGATCTGATTTAGCCCATTGGCTAGATCGGATAGGAATATCAACAACAACCCAAATGATATATTTTCCCTTTCCCATGGAATTTACTGTATTTGGTAAACATGGATGACACGCCCTGGGATACCCCAGCAGTCGTTTTCTATTTTCGAATGTTGTCAACCTGTTTTTATCTTTGTTCCATTTTTTCAAACATCTACATCACAGTTATACCCTGTTTAGAGCAGCATAGCTATATCTGGCTCTTGTGCCCTCAAAGTTTACCATCCCCCCCCCCCTTCCAACTTTTCATAAAATATAAAAATATCTCTCATTCATTTTTCTTCATTTAGATTTTTACCTTCCTTTCACTATTTTATTTATAGAATGTAGATTTTTAATTATAATAATTAACATTATATACTGACAATTGCTCCGTATTGGCATCCCTGTTAGATTTGTCTGATTGCTCAAAAAGAATTTTTAAAAATCTTTTTCAATAATCTATACCATTGGTGGGCGCACTGAAAGTAAATGAGAGACGTATACCGGCTTTTCACTTATTGTACAGAGCAGTGCTGTGGTTAAACGCAAAATTCAATTTTGATTTAATTAATATAGTTGTATATATATATATATATATATATATTCTTCGTTAGAATGAAGTGTTACGTAAGGTAAACGTGCATAAAAATATGTAATTATGAGATAGAAATATAATTAGATATTTAAATATTATAACAAAAAAATTAAAAATATTAAAAATGACTAGGTAAAAAATATAATATTTGGCTTAGATCTTTGGCTAAATCTTTGGAAATTGGAGTTAAATTTTATGAAGCCTTTGACAGCAAATCTGAACGATATTTCAACTTCCCGAACTTCATTGTGGATTACAAAATTTCACTGTAATCAGCTGTACCAAAAATTGAACTTTTATGGTAAGTATCTTTCTTTAAAAGCGAATTTATTCAGTGAAAAAAGTTCTGAAATAATAGGAAAAAAAATTACTTACATTTGTCCATTCTTGATCTATACCAATGATGGCTAAACTTTTCGAGAAGTGGGTTATATTTTGTTCATTATCTTGTGTTTGATCACTAAATCAATGTCGTGTTATTTGGAAACGGGGAGGGTGTGGTAAAAAAGTTATCCATAATTTAGAAACATCGAAAATTCATTGACAGAAAACTAGATTGTTGACATTTTCTTTTCTGACTTTTAAGATCCACGCAAAAAATTTGTTTCCTTTTTGTTTTGCAACTTTTGCTTTTGCATGTGAAGAGCAAGAAATAAAAAAATGCACTCACACATTTTACAGTAGTTCCTAATTTTATGGACACCTATATTTAAAAACAATTATATTGGTCCCGTACCATTTGATTAAGGGGGGGGGGAGAACCTTAATGTATTTATCTCTTATTAAGGTACACTGAAAGAAGTTTCAAAAATAGAAGCAGAGAAATAAATAAAAGTAGTAATACTCTTTGTTAGTAATCTTGAGGTTTCAAAGGCAAATTTGTACTCAGTGGATTTTGTGATAGGGGAACAAAATAAAAGGAAAATCCCACAATTTCCTCTCTTTTGAAAACTACTTTAAAGTAGGGAACGGGGAACAGTACAATAGGAAATTGTGGTGCACAAAAAAATGATAAGGAAAGAGAAGGATTATATAATTCATAAAATTCTAAATCCAGTTGACGTGTCGTCGGGACTGATGCACATTAAATCTGTCGAGGTTCAAAGTCCTCTCGTTGGCGTGGTGTGGAAGTTAAGAGAGAGAGGTGTCTTTCTAGTCATTTGATCGAGGTTCAACATTCCGAGGTCCGTCGTCAATAGTCCTCGTGTTGCTTCTGAGTGCGACGTTCATAAAACCAAACCAAACTAAATCCAGTAATTCTTCCTACAGCTCTCTGAAGGAGAAATATATAAGTGTTTGCAAATTGTGAAGAAATCCAAGACAGGGGCCAATGGAAGAAACAGAAATTTCAATTTCGAGTGTCTTCGGTGAAAATACTACTGATGAAAATGAATGGTTGAACTTATCAAAATCAGTGACATTGCTCAAATTAAAGAATGTTTTGAAGTCGATGAAAATTTGTGAACTGAAGACACCACTGACGACATAAAGTCTGTTATTTCAACTGTAGTCGATGATGTGAGCTTTAACAAAAATAGCTAGGAAAGCAGTGTGGAAGACGAAAAAGAGCCAGATGAAAAGTGTGACATAAAAAACTATACAGATGCCTTAAAATGCACTTCCCAATAAAAAAAAAAGTCATGGTAATTGTTGGTGATCGTGAAGGACTTACGATCATCAGTGATTGGAATATCCCCGTTGGAAAAAAAATGATTGCAATGCACAGACTTTCAAACAAACCAGTGTAAGGGATTATTTTCAATAAATTTCTGAAAGAACAAAATTTTGCAGTTAATATTGTCCGAAATGTCCCGCTGCACTACAGCAAGGCCACCTTCAACTAAGATATGATGGTTAAATCTCGAGTTGTAAGCACGCAGAAATGCGTGTCCGTCTTTTTCTTTAATTTTTCATATGTTAATAAACTATTTAATCCTAAAATGAGCGTGGTTCTTAGCAAAATACCGACTCCAACCTCCACAATATCAAATATTTTTACAATATTTAAGCTTTTTTCACACACAATTAAAAATTTTCACTAACTTCAAATTCAAATTAATGCCTACGACTACGTTACTTATTTATAAATCACTTATTTATGGTATGTGCCCGCCCAAAAATCATAGTGTTCGTGAAAATGTTCGCAAGTTTCTTTATTACTTTTTATTAAAACCCACATATTTACGATTTCAAAAATGATTTGCATTTGTTTTTAGGGCAGTTAGTTAACGCATTAATGTAAGTTTATAATTTTTTAAAGAAACATTAAAATCTTTGTTTGCATTTTCTGGAAAACTGCGATTAAAATTTTTTTGATCACGAAAAATCTCATTTCTTAAAAAGTATTTCATATATGTAAATGAAATTTTATCATAATGTTCTGTACATCTTTAGGTATGATGTGAACCTCCAACATAACTTGTAAGTATTTCACTATTTATTTTGGAGCTATTTTTATTTAAAAAAGTAATATATATTCTTATAAACTCATGTTGTGTTTATAAGTTTTGGTATAACTCAGTAGGTTTAAGAGAGAGAGAGAGAGATAGCCGCATTTCGCAGTCAGATCATTTCTGAGTTTATTTTTGTTGGAGGCGGTTATAAGACTTACCGAGGAAAAAAAAAGTTTTCACATGTATATAGAGACCCAAAGCTTCTTTAAAAGAGTATTAGCATGTCATACACGATAACGTTAGAAAATCAGTTTGCCAGCGAATATTTGGAAATATTTTTTTTTTATATAAATTCCACGTTAGATATTTATGCTTTAATTTTTTTTAACATTTTCGATTTCCTGTTTATTCTCTTATGGTGGAAGAGCATAAATCGTTGTGTTATTAGTGCCTAAAAATCATTCACAATGACAAATAATAAAATAAAAAAAATCGAAACAATTCCGTTAGTTTCAAAAACTAATTCATTCAGACGAACATAAAGAAAAACAGGAAACATACTGTGAAATATCAACAATCCAACGGAATTATGAATCATTCATTCACAATATTATTCTTTTTCTCTTTCATGAAATCTTTATGTTCTTAATAAGCTGATTCGGACATTTTAAATTTATTGCGGGAAGTTGCATTGGTTTTTTTTTTCAATACTTTATAACGTCATGGAAAAACATCTGCTTTTTGCGTTCCCTTTGGTTTTAGTATTTTTGTTGCCTTATAAGGGAATGAAAAATTATTTCGCTATATCTATATTAACATAAGTCGAATTTGGGATTCAAATCAAGAAAATGTAATTATGAACAAGAAAAGCAAAAAAATAGTATTCCGAATGATGTTATAAAATACATTGTATTTATTCTTTTATTAAAAATAATGAGACATTTTTGAACAAAAGAAAAACATTAACTTATAAGTACCGTTATGTTTCCACTAGTTTATAAAATTGATAAGTATGAAACAATTTAACACTCATGAATAAGACATTTGTAACAAAAAGGGGAAACAAATAATGGACAGTTTAAATTTATCTTCTTTTCTTATTCTATTTTCTTTTTTAGAACTTCAATGCCCTTTTGGAATAAATTTTCAACTGTTTTTTTCAATAATTCGTTTTCCAACTTTTTGAGCTTACATATTTATTCGTTGGAGTTATTAAATTTTTAAAAAAGATATATATTTTATATGAAATTAGTTCTAAATAGAACATCATTTTCTAGTTTTATCAGCATACAGGGAATATATACATGTGTATAAATATATTAGGTAGTACCTCAATATGAGTATTTTTTATATATTTACATATCAAAATAAATTAATCAATTGAAGTAAATGCTGATAATAAAGAATTGGAAATTATTTCCCCCAGTTCACTATGATAAAATAATTTCCAAAAAATTGGTATGTTGAGGATTTAAGGCCTAAGCATAAGTTTAGAAACTTATATCCACAACTTCAGAAAATGGTTGCAAGTCATTTTCAAGTGCTGTTAATGAAGAAATGAAAATTATATTTCCATAGTGAAGTATATTGGATATTTAGGGCTTAAGTATAAGTTCAGAAATTCCTCAATTTTTGAAAATGGTTGCACAAAGCATTTTTCAGTAATTTCATCAATGTTCTTCCAAATGTCAATTTTTTAATTCGTGAATTGCTATATGCTACATGGCACTTGACTCTCAGTATTGTTATAAGGTGACCTTCAATTTTTTTTTTCTAATCCCAGTACTTCCGTTTCTAGCCAAACACACACACATACACACAGAGTGTCATTGGATGATTTGAAAGAGGGGGGTGATTACCAAGATATTAAAACTGGTGAATCATCTAACGTAGCATATTCACGAACATTTACGAATTTTTTTTGGCACGTGTAGGTTCCTGGAACTAGTACCGCAACACAATTCTGGGAATTGTTTTCTAAAACTCTAATCGGAAAGAAATGAAATAGAAAAAAAAAAAGTTATGTACAAAGTTTTGCAAAGAACAGATTTAGCTACCTAAGATACGCTTTTTTTTAATTATTATTATTATGTTACTCAATAATAATAATTAAAAAAAAGCTATTATTATGTTACTCAATAAAATATAAGAATTAAAGTAAACGATGAAATATCGGGAAATGGACAATAGTAAACCTTTCCGATATTAAAATTAAAGGAAATGATAAATTATTAAATTGAATATTATATAGCTACATGTAATTATACTTAAAACAAACGATACATTATTTAATCGAATATATTTAAGTTAAATGTAATTAAAATTAAAGCAAGCGAGATAAATTGTTAAACTAAATATATTTTAAGTTAATTGGAACTGAAATTAAGGGAAACGATAATTTGTTAAACAATATATTTCAAGCTAAATGTAGTTAAAAATTGAAAAGTGACAAGAGCTACAAGAAGTGGTCCGGGGCAACAATTTATAGAGTATCTAAAACAATATCCCCTTGAGTGACTAATAAAGGAATTGCTATTGATAATCAAAATTCAGGTTTCCAAAATCTATAATGAAAATGGTAGTTCAGAATTTGATATAAGGAAGGAGAATCCGGTTTGTTTTATTAACCTATATTAATAAAAGGAAGAATATACTATTTTTGTCGGCGCCGTAACGGAAACATTAGAAGACTAAAGACTATGAAATTTGGTATAAAGAATCTGAAAACACTGGTGGCGTGTACCACTGAGCCTGTTTTTGATAATTCGCCTTAGATCTTATGAAGTTTTATTTCAAATTTCATTGACGTCATGTATGACGTCATAGTGTATCTCCTTCAGACAATTAATTCGATTAATTTTTTTTAAAATTATTTCTTCTTCCTAAAAGAAGTATTATACTGTGTACTATAAATAAGACAATGAGAGTTGAATAGAAGGAATTAAGCTTTTAATGACTTAGAAGTGAGGTTACATGATAGGCATGATTGTTGTTTACAGAATGTCTCAATCAGACGTTGCCAATATAGAAAACCAAATTAAGTGATGCCAGATTACATAAGAATAATGTTACATTTACCCCCCTTTAAATTTTAATCTGATTATTTCAGTCCCTGATGTAGTCCTTCAAGTATGCAGGAGGTTGCCTATGACGAGCTGTACGCAATGCTAATGTGTTCTTGTTCTGTTCAGTCGAATCTTCTAAAGTGAAGTCTGAATCTGAGTTTATTGGCTGTAGATCTGGAAGAACTTGAACATTTTCTTCTGTACCCTTGTTGCCTTCAGATCTGGTAGTTTCCCCTCTTGGAGATAAGTGTCTTATAGAAACAGTTGTTTCCTTTCCATCGCTAAGTTTTACATGTGCATAGTCAGGGTTAGCTTCAATTAATTCCACTTCTTGGACAATTGGCTCATATTTATTAGCACGCACCTGAATTTTCATTAGAACTGGACCAGGCTTTGTAAGCCAAGTAGGTATGGAACAGCCATTATGGGATCTTCGAGGGTGAGAAAACATTCGTTCATGAGGAGTGGCATTTGTTGCTGACACACAAAGAGCGAATGGAATGCAGAACTGTTTGGATAACACCTTCCCATTGTTCAGTTTTCATATTATTGGATCTTAAAGCAAGTTGTATAGTTTTCCAGATTATTCCATTATAACGTTCAACCTGTCCATTTCCTGCTGGATTATAGGGAGTAGTACGACTTGTAGCAATTCCTTGAGATGTTAAGAATGATTTTAATTCATGAGACATGAAAGATGATCCTCTGTCAGAATGAATAAATGATGGCATTCCAAAAATAGAGAAAATGTTCTTCAAATGAAATATTACAGTTTTTGCAGAAATGTCACTACAAGGGATCGCAAACGGAAATCTAGAGAATTCATCAACTATTGTTAAAATATAGTGATTTCTGGAAGCACTAGGTAAAGGCCCTTTAAAGTCAAGATTTAACCTTTCAAAAGGGGAAGTAGCTTTCACAAGAGTTCCAACATGTTTAACAAATCTTGGCTTTAATTCGTTGCATATTAGACAGGAGTTTGTGACTTTCCTTATATCTTCTAAAGAAAAAGGGAGATTTTTGCAACGAACCCAATGATGCATTCGTGTCACTCCAGGATGACAAAGAGAGTTGTGAAGATTGTTTAAATCGACTCTGGGAGTTAGAGCACCAGTTATACGGGATAAGGTATCAGCAATCACGTTTTGCTTTCCAGGACGATAAATAATGTCAAATTTAAAACTAGCAAGTTCAAGTCTCCAGCGGATTAACTTTTCATTTTTAATTTTACTACCATGTCGCTGATTGAATACAAATGCGACTGCTTGTTGATCAGTGAACACTTCAAAATGCTTTCCCATCAAGAAGTGTCTCCAATGGCGAAGTGATTCCACAATGGCATATGCTTCTTTTTCTGGAGATGAGTGTCTCAATTCAGATGTATTAAGGGTTCTTGAGAAAAAGGCAACAGGACGCCCAGCTTGACTCAAGGTAGCTCCAATTGCGAAATCAGATGAATCAGTTTCCACTCGAAATGGTATGTCATCTTCAATTGTTGCCAAGGCAGCATTTGCCACATCATCTTTAAGTGAATTAAAAGTCAATATAGCATCTCTAGCAAGAGGAAATTGTTTCTTTCCTAGAAGGGGACGTATTTTCTGAGAAAACCCCGGGATCCACCGGCAGTAATGGGCAAACATTCCTAAAGAACGTTGCAATGCAGATGAATCTTTCGGAACAGGCATATCTCTCAAAGGTTTTAGTCGTTCAGGATCTGGTTTAATTATACCATCCCGAACAATGTAGCCTAGCAAATGGACAGAATTACTTGAGTAGGTACACTTATCTTCATTTAGGGTCAAATTATACTTCTTTGCCACAGTCAAGAACTTCTCTAAGTTGTCATCATGTTCTTTCTGATCTTTTCCACACACAGTAACATCATCAATGAATGGATATGTAAGGGTGAGTCCTTCATCCTCAATAATTTTGTCAATGACTCTTTGAAAACAAGCTACTCCATTAGTAACCCCAAAAGGAACACGTAAAAACTGATATAGCTTTCCACAAGCTTCAAAAGCTGTATAATGTCTCTCGCTATCCTGGATAGGAATTTGATGGTAGGCACTTTGGAGATCGATTTTGCTAAAAACCTTATTTTTTGAAATTTTCAAAATTACCTCTTCTATTTTAGGCAAAGGATAGGCATCCAGTAATGTGTATTTATTAATTGTTTGAGAGTAGTCAACTACCATTCTGGGCTTATGATTTTCTCCTCTAATAACAAAGGCTTGAGCCCTCCATGGAGAGTTGCTTGGTTCAATGACTCCTTCCTGAATAAGTTTCTGAACTTCCAATGCCATAAAATTATTGTCTTCATCAGTATGACGTCTCGACTTTGTAACCAAAGGTCTACAGTCTGGATTCAAGTTAGAAAATAATGAAACAGGAGGTACTTGTGCTACAGCCAAAGAACAAATTGTTAGTGGAGATCTATTACCATCAAATCCAATTTCTACTGATGAATGTCTGTTTAGAATATCATGGCCAATCAAAACATCACTACAAAGATCTTTCATAACTAAAAGTTCCACATTGTGATAAGTGAAGTTTTCAATTTTTAAATTAACTCTACAAACACCCACTGTTTCAGTCACCATGGAGGAGTTTGCCATGGATATTTTTCCAAAATATGGTTCAACTTTTGATTTACATTTCGCTACATGTTTTTCGTTAAGAAAACTAAGAGAGCTCCCTGTATCAATTAATGCACTGAGCTGAATGTTATTAACCAATGCCTTAACAATCGATTTCTGGAGACAGTGAGTAGATCCCGAAATGGCTGGCAATATGTTTGAAGAAGCCACCACATTTGAAGAATTTCTACCAGGTCTAGATTTGCACACTCGCTGATAATGTCCCTTTTTCCCACATTTTCTGCAGAAAACATCTCTAGCTGGACAAATGGTTCGCGAGTGCAAGTCGTTTCCACAAAAGAAGCATTTTTGAGATCTTGAGGAGGAGGAAGCCGCTGATGTTGCTAAGGTTTCTTCTGAAAAATCGTCAGTTTTCATTGCTGCAGATTGTACTGGGAAGGAATTTCCCATATAAGAAGCAGCATGCACTTCGGCTAATTCGAGGGTTCTAGCTTGCTCAAAAGCTTGATCGAGAGTCATCGATGTATTTTCGAGGAGTCGTTGGCGAATACGAGGACATTTTAATCCTCGTATGAAAGCATCTCTTATATACTCCTTTCGGTATTCCTCAGCCTTTACATCAGTAAAGTCACAGTCTTTGCTCAATTGGTTTAAAACTTGTAAATATTCACTGACAGTTTCTTCCGTTTGTTGATTTCGCGTCGACAAGCAATGCCTAGCAAATATAACGTTACGTTTCTTTATAAAAAGGGAATCAAGTATCGCAATAGCTCCAGTATAAGTTGTACAATCATTAATGAACTGGTAAACATTTGAGGTTACGTAATTACTCAGCAAAGGAAGTTTATTTTCTTCCGTAAGAGTTTTTATGCCTCTTAAAAAGTTTTCAAAAGTTTTTTTCCAATGGCGCCATTTTGTTTCCGCATTAGAACACGTGGGATCTATATCGAATCTTTCAGGTTTCAGCAGTTGTTCCATTATTAACGAATGATAAACGAAACGATTCAAGAGAACTTCTAAGTCATTAAAATTGTACTATAAATAAGACAATGAGAGTTGAATAGAAGGAATTAAGCTTTTAATGACTTAGAAGTGAGGTTACATGATAGGCATGATTGTTGTTTACAGAATGTCTCAATCAGACGTTGCCAATATAGAAAACCAAATTAAGTGATGCCAGATTACATAAGAATAATATTACATACTGCTGTTTGTAGAAAATGCAACACCATGAAAGAATCATCAGAATCAAATGAAATTTAATGCAGAAACGACTTGTACTGATACAAATAAATGATGAAATTTTCAAAACAAAAGAAACAAATTAAGCGTCCGAAATCAGTATTTGGTGCAGCCACCATGCGCTACAATAAGTGCTGCTATACGACGTGGCATGGAGTCAAACAGATGTTGAATATCTGCTTGAGGAAGAGAATTCCATATCGCTTGTATGCGCAACCAAAGTTCGTCTTTGGAAACTGCAGGACGTGGATCACGAGCGAGACGCCGACCAACCATATCCCACACGTGCTCAATAGGCGACATATCCGGTGAATAAGCAGGCCAAGGAAGAAGTTGCATGCGTTGTGCTGAACAGAAGTCTCGAACAGTCCGCGCAACATGTGGGCGTGCATTATCCTGCTGAAAGATAGCTCCAGGGATGCCTTGAAGGAAAGGAACGACTTCGGGCTGTAGCACTTCACAGACGTACCTGTTGCTATTGAGATTACTCTCAATTCGTATCAAATTGGATCGTCCATGATACGAAATCGCACCCCAGACCATAACTCCGGGTGTTCGACCACTATGTCGTTCAATAATACACTCAGGAAGGCAGCGTTGACCGGCATAACGTCTAACACGAACACGGCCATCATGGGTCCACAAATTGAAGCGTGATTCATCTGAAAAGACAACTTGGTGCCAATCAGCTCGCCTGTCTCTGTGCTCAAGAGCCCACTGCCGACGCAGCCGTCGATGATTCGCCGTGAGGGGAATCCTGTATAAAGGCACCCTTGCACGCAATCCACGGCGCAGCAGACGACGACGAATTGACGAAGCCGACAATTGTACACCTGTAGCAGTAGACCAACGTGCTGCCAGCTGCCTGGAGGAAGCTGTGCGATCATTCACCGCCATGCGGAGCAGGTGTCGATCATCGCGCTCTGACGTCACCTTCTGTCGTCCAGTGCCTGTTTTTCGAGTTGTTCGGTGCTCGTCGGTCCACTGCTTCCAAACTCGCATCACTGTGGAACTGTTCCGCTGCATACGAGCTGCTATTGCGCGATAGGAAAATCCTCCTTCTCGAAGGCCGATTATCCTCCCTCGTTCAAACTCCGTAAGTTGCTTGAATTTCTTATTCTTCCGTCGTGGAGGCATACTCAGGTCTCACTAAACGTTTGCCACTAACAAATAATCATAGACTTTTTTCAACGTCCCGCTACAGCACTTTATTTATACGCTTTCAGCATCAATTCAGAGGGCGCTGCGCGCGCCGCGCACGCGCGATGGCTCTGAAACTTTATTAATTTGCATAATATCCTATAATTGACATTTGCTGCGAATTTCATTTGATTCTGATGATTCCTTCATGGTGTTGCATTTTCTACAAACAGCAGTTTATATTCGTTTAGTTATTTTAAAAATAACTACGATTGTTTTTCGTATTAATCATCATCTCATAAAAGAATATTATTTAAAAAAGTATGAATTTTTTTTTTTTTGAAAATGTTATTTTTTATATGGGCTACAATTTTCTGTTTTGAAACAGCGGCAAGTGCAAACGTTGAATTATTACCTTATCAAAACTTTCGTAAATTATTATTACACTTTATTTGTTTTTGTATTTCAAACTGAATGTTTACATATTTTTGTTCTTTAGGCTGCCAGTTGTAAATTTTTAAATTTTTTTTTTTGTTATTTTTACTGTTCAAATTTATTCCAAGTGTTAATTCCTGCTAAGTCTGTGGCCGCGGTAATCTAGAGGTCATGGTCGCTGACAGGCTGTTTCTACTAATTTCGCCCCCATGTAAACCCCAAAACTGCTTGCAAATTTAATCATTTTGTCTTCATGCCACACTGTTTACGTACAATAAATATCGTTTTTGTATTTGCTTTCCTTCACGGTGTTGAAAGTTTAATGGCCAGCAGCAAAATTTTTCTCTGTTTCTTTTTGAGAAATTATTAAAAAATTGTGGGTCTACCTTCTGATGCAGAGAACACAGTAGTTTTCTTTTCTCTTTGTATTAAAATATTGGAAATTAAGGTGCTTAAATTTACTAATTTATGTAACTTAATTTTGGCACTAAATCTTAGTCACTTTATTGGTTGACAAGGTTATACATTAAGTACTAATTATTCCTTTTTAAAATGTTATCAAAATGTCACTTATTAAATATATTGTGTAAGGAGAATACTGATCTTCTGGATAACCCTCCTTTCCTATTTGGATGAAAGGGTAATTCGTCTGAGCACCATACCACTGGCGCCCTCTAGTTGTGTAGAGTTCGTCATCGCTTGTGGGAGAAACGACGTAACTCCCCAAGGCAAAACATGCTTCTATATTTTCTTTATGTGTTTTGTGTATGTTTCAGATTTGTAAAATGTCGTCTTGTAATAAAAATAATTAAGAAATAAATGCTCGTAATTAAATGCAACCACAAATGAACCCGCTCTTATAATATATAAAACCTTGGATTTTAAACATCGTTTATCATATTTCCTTAAAACCATGTTATTTGCCAATGTTCCATTACAGTTGGAAGTTTTCACGAACCCCTTGGTTCATCCGGTGCCAGGATGTTGAGAATCCGTGGTCCACGTGGATGGTAATCACGTGGATTTCGTGAGTGGATCTAGCTGCCCCTCGTATGTCAAACCCACGTGGTATACCAATATATAAAGAAGTTAAATTTATTTTTGTTTTTCAGACTGCTTGATAGACGCCAGCTTTCCTGGAGCCCATTGTTTTGATGTTTTTCGCGATCGACAGCTCTAGGTCTGCAGCAGATAGATATTTCTAGGAATTTGTCTTGTGTAATTCAAATTTTTTAAATGAAAATAAGCTACATGATTGTAAATGTTTTTATTAAGTTTATCGTTGAAAATAAATAGTGAAAATATCGAAAAGTAGTTTTTATTTGTGGCACCAAAATAAAAGGCTAGTAAATAATAAGGAATAGATAATCTAAGAGTTATTTATTTTTAAGTATAATTATTTCATTATTAGAAGAAAAGTTACATCCGGTGCCAGGATGTTGAGAATCCGTGGTCCACGTGGATGGTAATCACGTGGATTTCGTGAGTGGATCTAGCTGCCCCTCGTATGTCAAACCCACGTGGTATACCAATATATAAAGAAGTTAAATTTATTTTTGTTTTTCAGACTGCTTGATAGACGCCAGCTTTCCTGGAGCCCATTGTTTTGATGTTTTTCGCGATCGACAGCTCTAGGTCTGCAGCAGATAGATATTTCTAGGAATTTGTCTTGTGTAATTCAAATTTTTTAAATGAAAATAAGCTACAGGATTGTAAATGTTTTTATTAAGTTTATCGTTGAAAATAAATAGTGAAAATATCGAAAAGTAGTTTTTATTTGTGGCACCAAAATAAAAGGCTAGTAAATAATAAGGAATAGATAATCTAAGAGTTATTTATTTTTAAGTATAATTATTTCATTATTAGAAGAAAAGTTACATTTACTGTACAGGAAGTAATTTAATTTTATGGTATGGGAAAAAAACAGCACGATGAATGTAGTAGATTTTGAGGAAAATGTAAAGATTCTCTCTTAAGAAAAAAAGAAATGAAACCACGCATTTTGAGAAAAACGCAAATACGATTTATTTTCTTTTATTTTTATTCCCTATGATCAGCCTGTTTGCTTATAATTTTAAAATTCAATTACCTGGCGTTCTATATACGACATTTTCATCAATAATACACGTACGAAATCAATTTTTTACGGCAAAATCAAACAGTGCCATATGTGAAGCACAGTATCATTAAACGTGACCTTCCCCAAAACATTTTCAGGGTATAATTTACATTTTATTAATGAGAAACGTTTCGAAAATGTACCTGTGCAGACAATTATTTTTCGATTATTATGTTATCAATAAAAATATTTTTTTTTGTCTTCGGAGAAGAACCGAAAATGAAATAGAGCAAGTGTGTGATAGTCTTTTGTTCATTAGCAAATATCATTCTCAAATAAAGGAATTCCTACGTATTTTTTAAAAATTATTCTATAGTTGAAATATTAATCTTTTCCTAATAATGATGAAACATAACACATTTCTAGGAAATTAGAGGAAATGATATTTTTATTTTAATTTTGCCGATCTTATATTTATTTTCATTTCGAATGTATTATTTAATTTTTATAATATTTTTTTTCAAAAAATTATACATATCTAGGTTTCACTTTCTAGTGTATTTTTAAAAAATAGGGAACTCATAAGTCAATTATTTCAAAAACAATAAGAAAATATTTTGTAAAATTGTTGAACTGAATTTCTCAATAATTTGTAAAGAAATAAAATAAGAAAAAGCTAAAACTCATTGCATTACATAGCTATCTTCAATATTTATTCCTAAATTTTTATTTTGCATCTGGAATTATTTGTTCTCAAACGATTTCTCTACTATCAATTTTTTGGAACTTCTTTCTCTTAATAAGTAAAGTTTATGCGGCCGTTATGTTTTGTTGTTTGATCTTTCTGATAAGTAATTTGCTGGGATTTGTTAGAAATAAAATTCGAGCTCATGAAGCTTGCTATAAACCATCACTAAATTTCATCTCGCGTTTACTTAAAAGGACGATTGATAATTTTTGAAAGGCAGTACTAAAATATTTATATATAATATAGTTTTAAATAAATGTTTTTAAAACTATTATATAAGAAGAAAAGAAAGCTACTGCTTGAAATTTCGCCAGATGCCATTGTTTTTCTTAATTTAATTTTTAAACATTTCACAGATTCATTTATATCTTTATTTTATTTCGTTTGATTAAATTTTCTGGAAGACCTGCATATTGACTGTTAAAAAAAATCACATCAATAGTTGTACTCAATTTTTACTTCGACTTAAGTAATGTTATGTGGTTTAAAGGGTTCAAAGAGGAACGAGAAGAGCTCATTTCTCTGAGTAAAGCAGTTCTCATTTAACTCAGTTGATTGATTGGTTGGTTTTATTAACATTCTACTAGAAGTAACGCGAGGGCTATTGGCGACAGACCACTTAATTTTGAACCTCGGTCAAGTGACGAGGGAGATACCTGAGCTGGCATCTTCCTCTCCTAACTCCCACACCAGGCCACAGGGAAGACTTTGAGCCTCGACAGATTTAATATGCATCAGCCTAGGGTACACGGCGGGTCTTTAGTAACATCAAGGCTCGAACTCACGAATCGACGAAATCCACCGGCCGCGAGTTCGCGACAATGACCACTAGGCACCGCGGCCACCGCCGCCAATAACTCTCGTGTGGCATTTAAGTGTGACGGTAATAAACAATCAACCAGGAAATGCGAGTGAAACCCAGTTAAAAGTTAGCTTCTTCCAAAAATGCTTCAATTTTCAAATCAGTACTTTTTTCTTTTTTATATGTTTAAAAACAGTAGGATTACACTAATTTTATTTACATGATAAAGAATTAAATTTGAAATAATATAAAATAAAGTGAAAAATAACGTGTTATAAAAACGCATTGGCGAGCGTCCTACACATATTATAACTATATAAAGCATGCCTACATTCTTTTTTAAACCGTAGTTAACAGGTGATGTGTGTGTATGATATTGGTTTCTCTCGACGACAGAAATCATGTTTTAAGTGACTGGGAATTATGCTAATTTTAGGTTTGTTTGAAGGAGAGGCACACATCAATAAACCCCTTGTTAGAAGATTGATTTTGATTGTTACGGCTCACAAGTACACTAACCTCAATAATATATGCTCACTGATTTCATAAAGTCCTCATCAAGATTTCATAAAGTCAAGTTTTGGGCTAACGGAGTGGAAAATGGTGCTAAGTGCCTGAGATGGCACCACCTTCTCAGGCACCACCCCCTCAGATAATTACAATTTCTTCCCAACCCAAATGAAACAGGGTTAGGTAAATGAGATGAAGATAAGAAGTGCAGTGAATTAAATTAGAGATTGTGATATATAAATGAAGTGAAATTGAAAGGAAAATATAAGGAGATGGAGGATAACGACAGGCTGATAAGTATTTTAATTTGGATTGAACCGTCCACATTAATCTTTTGTATTGAAGCGAATCTTAATTAAAGAACTAAGATAGGTATCGGCTGTTTGCGAGATGTGTTTGAATTAGGAACGAGTGATTTGGTAAGCTAAAACCTTATTATTAGGGCATAACCTAGGATTGACGAACCAAAAGGGATTCGAGAGGGAGTCACCTTATCTATTCTTCAGTAGTCAATAAAGTATTTTGTCTTGTTAGTACTTATTGACTCTCTAATTAGACTGGCGGTAGAATTAAACAACGAAGGAGAAATGTCTCAAACGCTTGAAAATAAATTAAATAATTATGAATAAGTCATAAAAACACCATTTCGAATCAGATTAAAGAAGGGAAAAAAATTATTCAAAATATGTTTAAGGGAAAATGAGCTAAATGATATCTACAACTTTAAAAAACAAAATAGGATAAGTAACCATGTAAAGTAATATAAAGTTAGAAAAGTTCTGACCTGTTTCATAGGCATTACGTGCTTTTTGTGAAGTATTTGGAGAAAAGAGAAGAAATAAAGTTATTTAAAGTACGGAAATTTTATTTAAAATTTAATTTTGCTGCTGCTCTGTTGACAATTAGTGAAATTCTTTGATTTTATAGCAAATTTTAAAGAATTTAGACGAATTCTGAAACAGTTCAATTTCAATATATATTTGTGGTTATGTCTCCCCTGAAACTCTAAAAGAAATCTGAGAATAAAGTTTCGCAACTTTTACGCTGTGGATAACCTGTCTCCTTTTATTAGCAGATCTGAAACTCGTCCAATTTTAGATACATTCGAAAAATTAAAATTGAATACTAAATGAAGGAGAGCAATTTATTATTATGAGCGGAGAGTAAAAGCTGGTAGAATAACAAATAGTTTATTTTCATAAGAGGAAACATTAGTTTAAAACATTGGCGTAGCGATGGGGTGTGTGTGTGTGACTCTCCATATAGATTGCTTTATACTTAAATTTTAAAATTGAAACTTTTTAATATTGAATTTTTAAAAAAAATTTCAGAAAAAATTAATGTTCGAAATCCCATACTTCACATAAATATTATTTTCACATTGAAAATAAACAATAAAATTTGAAGTTAATTTTGAGATAGGAGTTGAAGTGGGAGGAAACAGACCACCCCCACCCCATGAAAAATATCTCGCTACGGCTCTGGTAATAACACATAGGCCAATAAATTCATTACATAGGCATTTTGATGAAGCAGTTGCAATGATAAATTCTTCGCCGAATTTCACAAAATAAAATTTTTTTTAGATTAAATATTCTTAACGAAGTAAATAAGACATCACAAAATAACGAGAAGCCCTAGTTCCATGTTATGACGTACGTGGTGTTCAATATTATAAAGGCAAATCGGTATAAAATTGTGTATTTTATCAAAATGGATTAAACATATGAACAAAATATTTTACTGCTGTAAATAATAGCTATTACAACACACACAAAGAAAATAATATAATTACTGTTCTATTTGAAAAATATTTTTGAATCTAGTTATTGATTTTTTTTATTAACGTCGCTCTAGAAGCAACACGAGGGCTATTGGCGATGGACCTCATAATTTTGAACCTCGGGCAAGATTTTTCAATCCAAGCATGAAACTGATTATTAAACATAATTTTTATTGTTGGTTCAATGCTATGAGTTTAAAAAGATTTAAAATTTAGTTTTGTTTTCATCAATCAAGATTAATATATTGTGTGTCCTTTTTTTTCCAGATACTTACCTTTTCTCAAAGAAATAATTGTAACAATTTTAAGAAAACAATTAGAGCACATTTTACATTTTTTTTTTAATACATAAAACTCAAGTATCGCTTTTCACTAGCATCTATGGATTGTATTAATGTGGCCCCAAAATTTTCAGTGGCATTTTTGTGTTTGGTAATTCAAGATATGTCTAATTCTTTCTCCCCCATACATTAAATACTCGTTAAAAATCAAATACTTACTACAGTCGAAATGTTCCCTAACTGCCATTCTAGATAGCTAAAAATATCCACTATTTTACTGTTAATACCCATATCAAAAATAGACTTCTTGACTTTCTGGATTTATATGATGTATTATCCTCTGAAAATTAATATTTACCATCTCAATTAACGGCAGTAATTATTCTAATTATATCCATCTACGAGTCAAACAAAGCCTGACATTCAAGGAACCTGATACGGTTGTGCATACCAACTGCAATAATTAGTTTAGTTTTTATTAACGTCGCACTAGAAGCAACGCGAGGGCTATTGGTGACGGACCTCGTGATTTTGAACCACGGTCAAGTGACGAGGACGACACCTGAGCTGGCACCTCTCCTAACATCCACACCACGTTGGGCCCCGACAGATTTTACGTGCATCAGCGCCGGCTACACGGCTGGTCTTTGGTAGCCAAGGATCGAACCCGCGACTGGACGAAAACCGCCGGTCATGACCACTAGGCTACCCCGGCCACACCAACTCCGATGAAGTCACTTAGTCAGCAATCAAACGAATCTTGAAAAAATGCACCATGTGGAGGGATAGTTTGATTCCTACTCGGCCATTTAATGAGTCTGTGTGGTACCCTGCACGGCAGATTGCAAAGGGACATATGCAATCCCAAGACATTTTTTTGAAATTGAAATATTTCGAGATAATTCTTTTGTTATAATATTATAGATATTCTAAATTCTAAACATAATAACTTTTTTTTTCTCTCCTCATGCATAAATCTGTTTTCATCTCGAAGAGAAAAAAGTATTTCCACTAAGCTGATGCCTGAGAAGCGAATAGAAAGTTTTGTTGTGTCTGAAATAGTGCCTCTGGTTCAGTGTTTTTAGGTGAAGAGAGGGGGTGCATCCCTATAAAAAAAAGCAAATTCTATTCTCATGGCATTATTCTTTATTATCGGTTCTCAGTTTTGTGTGACTCCTGACAGGGAATATTAGGCACAAATTAACAATGATCATTCACATTTCTGTAGCGTACCCATTATATTTATTATAAAAAAAATCAAATTAATTATAATTTGAAACTCGTGCAGCCATCTAGTGAGGGAAAACTCAACTAATGCTGTCCCAACAGTATCTTAATTATTTCTCTTAAATGATCTTTACTTTTTAAATTTTTATAGCTTGATAAAATTATATCAACACTTGAAAAGTTTTAAATAGGGTAAATATGATTCATATACCATATTCTTTTCTTTTTACCAGGTGATGAACTTAAGAAATTGTGGAAATTACTTCTCTCATGACAATGACGATATCCCCCCCTCCCTCCCAGATTATTTTCCGGGTACACCACTACAATGAGTGACTATTACTGTAAGGCATAAGCTTTACACGAAATATACATCGGCCAAATAGTACAATTATACATCGGCCAAATAGTAAATTACTAAGAGTAAAATCTTTTTCGTATTTTTTCGTTTAGTGTTCTGCGGAGCTAATTTGGCAATTGGCGTGATTTTAAAAGTTATCAAATAGATGATTAACAGCATTTAACTATCAAATTAACAGAATTTTAATCATCTGTGTAATAACTATATATAAAAATCTCTTTGTAAGTTATTTCCATTTTTTAAAAATAATTTATTTAAAAACAAGTACATTTTTATGATCCTCTTCTTCTTAATCTGATCAAAAGATGGCAGCACATTATAGATATTGCCTACTCCTTTTCATATTATGATCAATCTCTTGCGTTTATTCTATATTTCTTACGAAAATACTTTCTTTTAGTGACTCACATGCTTAAGTTTCTTATTTTTTTCTATCCCCAACTATGATTTTAAACATAAATCTCTAATCTTGTAAAGCTGTGTGGTTTTCAGCTTACGTCACCAATGAAAAAAAGAAGTGCACCTCTGTAACCGCTCCCATCTCAGCGGTTTGCTAAGGGGGCCAATCGTAAGAAGGCGAAATGCGAGGCCATGCCTCCACTTTCGTCCAATCGGTTAGTTCTCCTGAAGAATAATTTCTCCTCTCCTTGACGTCATATCATCAGATATTAATCATTCATAGAGCACTTCGCACTGTCTTTCTACGATATAAACATCAACTTTTTCAGCAACTATCTTAATCAAGTAACTTTTCCCCCAAAACCGAGGTGGTTAATTCAATTTCAAAAATTATTAAATTTTTTAAAATTTATAATAATTTTACGTTGTTGGAACGAAGGAAAACTGGCACTCACTCTCCAAACTTGCACATCAAACCAACGAAATGAATTGGAGTTTTGACAGATTAAAAATCAAACATTATTTTTCGACGTAGTGAGTGAGTGAAAGAGAAATTTAAAGGTGCAATAGCTAGTTGTGGCAATGCTGCACCAAACAAAAGTACTCTTCTTAATAACTTATACAGTTGCTATAGTACTTTTTTAACGTGATTCATGATATCTGCACGATTTATTGCACATCAGCTAGCTTATACTATTACGGATAGTTAACGGGAGAAAAATATTTTCTAACCGCTTTTGACACCGAAATTTTAAATTTTTAACTTCTTTTGCTACTTCGATTACCGAAATTTTGTCACCTTCAATAACTTTTATAGCATTTTGAAAAAGAGCTGTTTGATTGTGTATAAAATCTAGCCAAATTTTTGAGGATTCTTTATCAAAAAACTCTTCCAAAATTCAGGACATTTATTCTGTGATAGAAAGTAGGATTTCAAAGGATCGTATAATTTCAAAATTCTTTTCACAGCTGGCAAAAGAGCTAATCAGCGCGTTTTACTCTATCCAAGTGTTTTCTGATATTCGACTTCCGCAGTTTCACAAAATTCTTTCAGCATTTCAACACGCACAGTGTATATAGAAATTAGAATATGTTTTAATAACAATATTTTGCGCATCTACGGGCAACACATCAGCAGCTGTTTGAACGATGTTATCTATTACTTGCACTGTACAACCTACACCAATAATATTTTGATTAAGGTTTTCGTTTAATTTATAAAAAATATTATTTGTACCTTTTCGCGCTTTTAATCCAAAATTTGAGTTCGTGTTGTCTGCACAATATGCAATCATTTTATGTTTTAAATTGTTTTTCTCCAAAATATTAATAATGGAACTGAAAATTATTTCAGAAGTTTCGCCGGGCAAAGAAACGAAATCTAAAATTCTATTATTTATTCCTGTTTCTGAATAAAAAAAATCTAATAATGGTTGGAAATAACTTTATATACTTAATTTTAGATGCGTCAGAATATACGGATATAAAATTAATTTTTACTAGATTTTTGTTCAAAATGCATACGGGGAAAGCATATTACACACAATTGCCTCGGATTTTGTTCTAACACAGGCAAATTTTTTGTTCAATAACTTTTTGATAACTAGTGATGTACAGTCCATAGATCTGAAGGAATGAATATGATTAATAGTATAAAAAGACATAAGTCCTTCAGCTAATGCTATAGTTTCTTTTCTTCGTCTCTATTGACGCATGTGTGCGCCTCCTACCGGCCCTCTGTTAAAACTAGGCAGAAACTGAACGACTTTCAGCAATAATGGACGTGGTTAACTACTGCCGCGCTGACACCCACAATAACTGTAATAACTTTACTTATGATTGAACCATTAATTTTTATTGTTAAGTTTTAGTAAAAAATTAGTCCAAAAAGGACTGGTCCGTCGTGTAAACGAATTTCACTAACGAACATTTCTGGTCCAGTCGGGCCGTAAGACCAATTGCTATGGATAGTATTGAAAAACTAAATAAAGTTAAAACTTTCTTGAAGGGAAATATTACTAGAATAGAAACATTTGTTGATAAGGTGACCAATGATGTTGATCCAAAGGAACTCGAAGTTAAATAAAAAAAAAGAAGTAGATGAACTTCAGATGAAAACAGACAAGCTAAAAAATATTTTTTTCGCACTTGAAAATGCCGCTCCCAATGAAATAGCTGAATTTGAAGAAGATTTGGAAAACTGCGAAATTCGCCTCGAAGATTTGGTGGTAGGAATTAAAAAATTAATTAACTCTAATAATAAATCATGTGTGACTGCAGCTGAAAACAAATATGAAATCGGAACTTCTCTTGTTCCAACGAAAATTCCACAAATAATACTTCCCATGTTTTCGGGAAAATATGAAAATTTCAGCAACTCTAAATCTCAATTCGATGATTTAATTACATCGAACCATTAACTGACTCGGTCACAGAAACTGTATTATTTGAATTCATGTCTTTCAAATGAAGTTAAAGAATTTGCCTCCACATTCGACACATTTTCTTTATTGTATGAAGCACTTGAATCACGATTCGATAATAAAAGATTAATCATTGATATACATGTACAAGCAATTTTAAATTTTAAGAAAATAGTACGAGAAAATCCTAAGAAATCCGTGAAATGATTGATTGCATTAAGAAAAACTTACGGGCTTTGAAAATACTTAAATACGAACAAAATGATTTCTTTGATGCCTTTTTATTGAATATTATGCTTAAAAAATTAGATAAGGAATCCCAAAAGAATTTTGAATTGAGTCTAAAAGTCAAAGATGTTCCGACATTTAGCGAATTTATAACATTTTTAGAACAACGCGAAACGATCCTTTTATTCTCAGATAGAAATTGTGTGGGTGAAACAAAAGCAATAATTAAAAAAATCTATTTTTTCTTTCAAAACTAAAACTCTTTTAACGAATCAGACTATTGAAAATAACAACTGCATAATTTGTAATGAAAAAATTCATCATCCACTATACAGATGTGAAAAAATTCTTAGAATTAACCCCCAATAAAAGACTAGATCTTGTGCGATTGCATAAACTATGTGAACTGTGCTGACGAAAAAATCACAGGAAATCTTAGTGCGCTTCGATCCATGTGTGTAGCTGTGGAACAAAACATTCAAAAACTATTTGCTGTAAACCAGGGATCAAGGCACGAACGCCACTCACCCAAGGGGGTGAAAAAGTTACGTCTTTCTCCGAAGGAGGTTACGAAACAACAACAACAAAAAAAAAAGATCTCGCATTAGGGAGAGAGAGAAGTGCTATCGTAAGTAAAGCAGTAAAAATAATATAAGTTATCGTGTTATCTCTTTAAGGATGATAATTCTGCTGTGGACACATTAAAATTTTTTTTGTGAACTTGAATCTCTTGGCATAAAAGATGACCCTTACTACTGTGAAGATGATCAAAGACTGTTTTAATTTCAACTGGGCATATACTTTTGCAAAATAGAGAAGGAAGATTGATTAAATGCACAGCGATTTTTGATTCCGCTTCAAATATAAACATTTTATCTAGAAAAATGTGTGATTTTCTTGGTATTAGATCAGAAAAAATACAGACTTCTGTTTCTGGACTCAATTCAATAAAACAAAATTTAAAGGGAAAAATGAGTACTTTTATCTCTAACGAAAGTGGTGGTTTTAAGGAACACATAGAATTTTTTGTGACAGAAAAAATTACTGGGTTGACACCTAGTGTTAACTTAGATATTTCAGAAAAAAAAAATTCCCGAATTTTTAAATTTATCGGATCCCTATTTTTTTGAAGCTAAAGAGATTCATGCATTATTAAACACTGATATTTTCTTAAGAATAATGAAAGAGATAATGTTTACAAAGTAAATGAGGAATAAATATTCAGAGAAACTGAATTTGGATGGGTTGCTGGTGGACTGCTCCAGGAAAACAAAAATAATAATAAGCTATCGTGTTATCTCCTTAAGGATGATAATTCTGCTGTGGGCACATTAAAACTTTTTTTTGAACTTGAATCTCTTGGCATAAGAGAGACCCTTACTACCGTGAAGATGATCAATCTATGAATATTTTTAAAGAAACTATACAATATAATAATGAACGATACAAAGTAGAACTGCCATTCCGTAAAAACTGGAAAGAATTATCTGATAACTTTTCTGTAGCAAAACAACATTTCCATAATTTATGGCGAAGGTTACAGAGAGATAAAATACTTTATTCTCAATATCAAGAAACGATTCAAGATTATTTGAATCAAGGGATTATAGAGAAGGTAGAAAATACTGAAGCAAATATACACAAACCGGTTTATTATTTACCCCATCAAGCAATAAAAAAGAAGGGTCGAGTCACAACTTCAACTCGTATCGTATTTGATGCTGCCTCACATCAAACTAATGAACTTTCTTTGAACGATTGCTTGTGGCCGGGTCCCAATTTAAATCCTAACCTATTAGATGTACTAATAAATTTAAGTTTAAAGTGGATTGCAATATCATCCGATATTCGTCAGGCTTTTCTTCAAATTTGTTTGGCGACGATAATAAAGACGCTGTATGATTTTTGTGGACAGAAAGTAATCCAAGAGATTAGAAAATGCCTTCATTACAAATTTACCGTTACAACAGGATTATTTTTGGCGTTAATGCTAGTCCATTTCTGCTAGCGGCTACAGTTAAACATCACATTGAGAAATATAGAAATAGTCGTCCCATAACTGTACAACATCTAGATTCCTTCATGTACGTTGATGACTGTATTACAGGTCAAGACATTTGAGAAGAAGCATTTCTTATATCTCTTCATGCAGAGAAACATCATGAAGGAAGCAAGAATGAAGATGAGAAAATGGATCAGCAATGACACCACCTTAATGTCTCAGTGGGCAGCAGCAGGTTTCAACACATCCAATTGATATATCCATCAGTTTAGGATCAAATAAGACAAAAGTATTAGGCTTAGCTTGACAAACCCTAGATAATTGTCTGACGTTAGATACTAAAGGATTTCTAGAATTCATTTCAACTAACAAAAACACTAAAAGATTCCTGTTACAAGCTATCGGGAAAATATTTGATCCACTTGGATTTCTTTCCCCCTTCACTATAAGAATGAAATGCCTCATACAGGAACTTTGGAAGAATAAAATCACTTGAGATGAAAATTTACCCCCGAAAATAGTGGAAAGATGGGTAAACTGGTGCAAGGAACTACCCTTGTTAAACAAAATCAGAATTCCGAGATTTATTCTTGATTTTACAAATACTGAGATAAATGACTCCATTGAAATCCACACATTTTACGATGCTTCTAAACTCGCCTATGGAGCATCAATTTATGTGAAAGTGAAAAAACAACATGAAGGGCTTGTAAATCTCATCACTTCAAAAACGAGAGTGGCACCACTGAAGGCTATTACCTTACCTCGACTTGAACTCTTGGGAGCTTTAGTTGCGGCTCGTTTGAGTTCTAAAGTGCAAGAAATCATCCGCAAGAAAAAGGAATGCAAAGTGTTCCACTGGACAGATTCCAAAATAGTTCTATTCTGGATTAAAGGTTCTGAGAAAAAATGGAAACAATTTGTGGCTAACAGAGTGCAGGAGATCACCGAGTTAACGTATCCTGATTCTTGGTTTTATTGCTCTGGAAAGGACAATCCCTCAAATCTCTTGTCTAGGGGAATTAGTGCTGACTCCCTTTTATCTGACGATAAGTCGTGGAATGGTCCATCATTTTTGCAATTTGATGAACTCCCAGGTGCTCATTCTGAATGTCCAGAACTTAACGAAGAAGAATATTGCCTGAACTGAAATCGAAGAACTCAAATGAAAATGTTGTGCTAACTTTAGATTTAAATCCAACTATTTTTGATCATTTACTTACTTATAGTAATAGATTTCTAACTATTGTTAGAGTATTAAGTTTCCTTTTCAGGTTTACATTCAATTGTAAAAATCCTGGGAATAAGAAAGAGGGACCACTCACATCAGAGGAGATGATAGAAGCAGAACACTTTTTATTAAAACAAGAACAATCCAGGTCATTTCACACAGAAATGACAGCTATACAAAATGGGGATGATATTTGCCATAAAAGTAAGATTTTAAATTTGTTCCCGTTTTTAGATGGTAAAGGTGTCATTAGAATAAGAAGAAGACTCGAAAATTCGTAACTCTCGTACTCAGGTAAACATCCTATTTTGCTACCAGCAAGAAGTAAATTTACTGAAATGATTATATATCACATTACCAACTTAAATTTATTGCATTTTTGTATCAGGTATCGAATTATTTACTACATATTGGCTATTGTTTTTATGTTTATATATTTCCTCATTGTTTCGGTGCTTGAACTATTTCTCTATTTAATATTAATGTTTTATATTTAGTTGTGAATTTAATTAACTTATTATTTACTTTTTATAATTAATTTTTTAAAAAAATGTTGTATTTTAGTAATTTACATAAATTAAGTTCTTGCATGAGAACATGGCAAGGCCGGGTTGGATGTTGACGCATGTGCGCTCCTCCTAACGGCCCTCTGTTAAAACTAGGCAGCAGCTGAACGACTTTCAGCAATAACGGACGTGGGTAACTACTGTCGCGCTGACAAACACAATAACTGTAATAACTTTACTTATGACTGAACCATTAATTTTTATTGTTAAGTTTTAATAAAAAATTAGCCCAAAAATGACTGATCTCTCGTGTATACTGATTTCACTAACGAGCAATCTCCATAAGTCGTTTTTCTAAAAAATTCCTGTATTTTGGAGGAAGATGCGGCAGTATTTAAATATCTTATGTTTCTGTGACTCAAAGTGCTTTGAAATATCATTCCTCCCAACGTGCAAAATAGAAAATTCACCATTACCTTTTTCACATTTCATATTGTAATCGCTCTTGGTTTTTTTTAATAAACGGAAACTCACTTCTTAGATGATCGTTGAATTAGCATTCTCTTTTCTTACTCATTATGTTAAAAAACTGAAAAAATTAATTTTAAATTATGTTATAAATTATTTAATACATATTGCTTAAAACACTGTCAGTAGGTATATCAATAATTACATGAACATATTTAATATGTTCGTTAATAAATTAAATTAATTTGATTGTTATAAAGAAACTATATTTTAAAATTTAAAAATTATTTTAATTTAATCCTCTATTTCTTTCTAAATAATAACAATACTAACTTGTATTATTTTTTCTTTGAATTTTCCGTAGCGTAAGTGTCACTTTCAAGGTTGGCGCTAGAGTTTTTGCCCCCACTATAAAATATAAAATAATACGAGCACTGTCTACTAAATACAACAAAATTAATGTATTCAGAAAATAATAAGTAAATTATTTACCTAAATCCTCTGAATAGCTGATTTGGTGACATTACTTGTTTAACTAGCACTAGAAAGCAGTACTATGTGTATCGTATGAGAGACAGTTATAAAACTCAATATGGGAAGGCGTTACTTCGTGGTCGACCAATAAACTCTTTACAGCTTGACCCTTCTCCTCTCTAAAATTTCCCTCCGTTTCCAATTTTTATATAAAACGTAATTCTTTTGCAAGAATGTTCCAAATGATGCTAGATCGCTACCGAAACATGTCGCCATAAGAATAAAATCTGTGGAAGAGTAAAACGTGTTCTCTCTTTATTTTACGGCGACAAAATGTATTCGTCGCTGCCAAAGCCAAAAATTACTACTGTTCATTAAATACAAACAATGGTGGTCGAATTCTAGTAACTGATCAAGGCGAACTTTGATAAGCAGTTCCTGATAACCAATTCAAAAAAATTATTTTTATTATTAAAGTTTAACATTATAAATTTTACGAAAAAAATATAAAACTCATATCTTGGTAAAGTAGCTACATGGAAGCCGATAACCGTATGTTCCCTTCCCGTTCTCCCGCCGTTCCATAGCGTGTCGTGCATTCTTTCTAACAATCGGGACTTTCTTAAAACAACGAGGGACGCGAGATAAATAGTTGAAATTCGGGAATTTATCGCTAAAAGCGGGACGTCTGGTCACCTTAATTCAGAAGCAATTTGAGCGATTTTTGAAACAGACCTCGTAATTTTCAAACTCGGGTAAGTAACGAGGACGACATCTGAACTTGCACCCCACTCTCTAAACTTTTACACAATTTCATCTTGATGACTTTGAGCCTCCGCAGATTTAACATGCCTCAGCACCACTATACGTAGAATTGTTAGAGGATTCAAGACTTGAAAGCTCGACTTGGCTACATCAATGAAGACTGTAACACTATAGCCTGCGTTATGCTCTCAATCAGGGTCACTTGACTATTGCGATCACATCAATGTCGGAACAGAGCAATCCCAAGACTAATGGTAACGAACTTCATATTCTTAAACTAAAGCCAACAGATGAGGACGCTACCTCAATACTTCACTCACCTAAATTATTGTGACAACGTTAGCCTAGTGGCCATGGAGTGCTTATTACATTTATATATTTTAAATTTTACTTTAGTATTACATGAATGCTATCTCGAAGCCAATTAACTTTAAGTGAAACTTAATAAGAAGATAAAAATTATTTCATTCCAAATGGAACTATAATAATCCACATGGGATTTCATTTTATATAATGGCTATCGAGTAAAAGAATTGCGCATGTGAATGGAGTATTACATTGGTGAATTCTTTTTTTTTAGGAATGGATGTAAATGAAAAACTTAATTTGAGTGAAACATGCAACAAAGCATTTTCTTTTCATTCTGGTTTAAGTAAGTCCTATGTATATGAATTCTGCAAGAAGACATTCTGACGAAGTCGTCAGTTGAAAACACATATACTTATTCATACCAAGGAAACACCTCACGTTTGTGAAATATGCAATAAGACCTTCTCTCAAGATGGTGCATTAAAAACACATTTGCGGATTCATACCAAAGAAAAGCCTTACTTATGTGAAATATGCAACAAGGCATTCTCTCAGAGTTGTAATTTGAGAACACATTTGCTCATCCACGCCAAAGAAAAGCCTTATATTTGTGAAATATGCAAGAAGGCTTTCTCTCAAGGAGGTAATCTAAAAACACACTTGCGTATCCATACCAAGGAAAAGCCTTACGTTTGTGAAATATGCAACAAGGCATTCGCTCGTGTTGGTGATTTAAGAACACATTTGCGTATTCATACCAAAGAAAAGCCTTACGTTTGTAAAATATGCAACAAGGCTTTCTCTCGTAGTGGTATTTTAAGAAAACATTTCCGTGTTCATACCAAGGAAAAGCTTCATGTTTGTGAGAATTATGAAAAGAAATAAGTGTATGTTAGAAAAACTATAAAGGGCATTAGTTTAATTTCGATCATTTATATAGACACTGAAGGATTCCTGGACAAGAAATTTTTCTTCGTATTTTTAAAATGACAATTTTATTTTCTGTAGGTATTTCGTTTGACTGCTGAACGATACTTATGCTTTAAGTTATTGCATTCTGACAGAAATTTCATTTGTGTTTTTTGTGTTATAATCTCTTGTGTTAAATCGAAGTTATATTATTATGGACGTAATTTCTAAATAAATTTTGTATACAGTCATGCGTGTATTTTTTTTTTTTGCGTAATTATTTTCTGAATATTATAACTTACAATTGATATTATCTGAATATTGTAACTTACAAGAAGTAGAAATGATTTTAAATTCATCATTGGAAATTCATTTTATTGAAAAATAATTTCCAAATCTTATAAATAATTTATAATATACAACTGTTTTTGATAAATTCAATTATATTTTTTTTCATAGGGGATACTTTCATTAGAATGTTGCAATTCGAAGTTTTTGTGTGTTCTATATTGTTTCATTCACATTTTGCAATCGAATATAATTCTATTTTGCTTTTGGTAATTTTTTATTTTAAATCATTATAAAATCTTCATTCGTTATTCCTTCTTCAAAAGTCCTTCTTTTAAGTTATATATACTATATAATATAAAATGAAATTAAAATAGAAACATAAATTTGAATTACGAAAAATGGATCATTTATTTTTGTTTTCATTGGAAAATGATACGCGCATCCTGCAAAATAACCGTATATTTTGATCCTTATTTCGTTTAGAAAAAATTTCAGAAATAGAATTGTAGAATTTGCTAGAAATAGCATTATTTAACAACTGAGAAGAATTCAAATCACTTTTGTAGTTGTGGATTTCGGACAGAGTCTGAAAAATTACTATTTGTAGTTTTTTTTATGAGAACTGGACTTAATCTAACCAATGTGTGACATATATTTTGTGGTTAATTTCTTTTGGTCTTTTGATTTTACTGCGGTTTCCAGATTAAGTCTATGTTTTGTCTTTGAGAGATCCTTATCTAGTAATTTTTTTGGTTATATAGCTCTATTTTATCAACTCTAATGGTTTTTTGTGTTCATATAATTTGGGAAATAAAATTAAACTCTTAAACTGTTGTACTTCACAAGATCAAAACTGCAAAATGGATCTAAATAATAATGTAAGACTTTCGCTTTTGTAAATAATAGCATATTAATAATAACACATCTAATATTTTGATTTAATTCAGTGAAAGTAAACCTTAACAAATAAATACAAAGAATCATTCTAGAAAGTCTAATAATTTATTCTCCATATTTTTAATTTCTTTTATTAGTAGAGTTATTAAGTATGGGACGACATGCTCCCAGAAAATAAATTCTTACAAAGAAATTATAACTATTCTTCACACATTCCATTTTTTCAGAACTCGGATTAAATTTCAGTGAGTGAATGACTGTTTATTAACCTCACACTGAGAAGCAACACGATAGTTTTTGGTGATGGAACTCGTGTTTTCAAATCTCGGTTAAGCGACGAGGTTGCCACCTGAGTTTGCACTTCCCTCTCCAAACTTCTACTCCACTCTAACGGGATGACTTTGAACCGCGACAGATTTAATGCGTGTCGACCCCGTCTACATGGCGTGCCATCAGGGATCGAACCCACGATTCGACGAAAAGTAAATATCACGAGACTACGAACATAACTACTACGCTACCTCGGCCGCGGAAGAAATTTAGAGATCTTAGATTTGAAAAGTTCATAGTATTGTTATCATTGTTTAAGAATTTCATAGCGAGAAGAATTTTTCGAAGTATAAGACACTAGACTTTTCAATTCAGTAGAAATTCAATGAGATAGATCATTATTAGAAATAAGAGCAAAGTTGTTATTCAACTAAGAAAAAGATTTATTTTCAACATACACATACTGAAGTTTTCAGACGAATTCTACGTCCTTGCAATATTAAGGGATGAATTCTTAAATTTCCTTTTTTTTTATTTTGGATTCGCTTATGGAGCAAAACATATTTAGCTTAATTGCATTTTCGAAACTATTTGACTGTTTCTTAGTAATCTCGCGCGGGTATTGTTTTTCTCTCCCAAAATAAAAGAAACGGGATGTTTACGATGTGAAATCCATTACTTTCCACCCGAGATCTTTTTGTGACTCTTTAGGCCTATTTTAAGCGATTATTAAGTGAATTAAGCTATTTAGTCTAAGATACACCTATGTGAGAAAACAATTAAAAAAATTAGCATTTATACTAATTTATACTTATGTATTCTTTATCGGCATTTTTCGCGCGATCAAGTGACATTTTATGTTCGTCAAATATATTCTTGGGAAATACATCTATAAATCGTGTTATCTGTATGTATGCATTCAGATATCATAACAAAATGCGAACTGTTGCTTTCTGTAGTAGCCATCTTAGCTTGAATTGACTGTTTATTAGCGTCACATTGAGAAGCAACACGAGGGATAATGGATATGGAGCTCATAATTTTGAAACTATGTCAAGTGAAGCTTACGACACATGAACAGGGTCATTTCTCAGCAGACTTTCACATCACACCAATGGGAGGACTTCTTAGACTAAAGTACTGTGATTTGGACTGATTGAAACATGTATTTAAGGCAAGGGCATCCTTACTTGAGAAGGAAATCATGTCAAATTTCTTATCGACATCACATATTTTTTAATACCTCTGCAACAAATGAATTGTCCAGAAATTTGTTAATGATTTCGGCCTTGATATTTTGACCTTCTTGCCTCAAACTCATTTTCGGAGCAAAAAGTAATTCTGCTGAATACCTTGTCCACAACTCTCTAAAGCTATCCAATTTATACCTTTCAGAAAGTTCACAGAAAGGTTTGAGCGTAACATCGATTTCTTCAGGAAACTTCCAAAATCACTTGGGATAATCTTAACCTTTATTGAGCCAAACTTCATATTTAAGAAGAAAGAATTCTTTGTTGTAATAAGCATATATCCACTTTATTTCAAAAGAGCGCAAAACAATATAAGTTTGTTTTTAAGAAGAAAAATATCACTCTGAAATAAATTCAAAGCAGAAGAGTAGAACAAAATTTAATCTTTTAGAATTAGATAATTATGCGAAATACTAAGCAGTATTAAAATATTGAATAATTCACGGTTTGTTTCAAATATTGTTTTTTTTATTATAAAGAACTAATAAAATCCATGGACTATGACCGAAGTTTTATAGAATACACATCCTTCAGAAAAAACATTCTAAAGTTGAAAAGTTCTCCATCAATTTAGAGAAAGTTTCTTTGTCATAGTGTAATTATGAGAAAGTTCTTTATAATATTTGCTAAGGGATGTGGTACCGTCGTCTTTACATCACTATCTAGCTTTCTTTACACGCGCTTAAAAAGTATTCGAGTCGATAAAGAGAAATTTATTCCAAGTTTAGAGATAGTATATTACAGTTTTGTGTTTGAAGTAAGTAATGATATCCAAATTAGTAGAGCCGCAGTTTAGTAGAAAGGAGTTTGGGTTCGAGACTAATTTCACTTAAAAACCTTCGTGTAGTATAACATGGTCAGCTTTCCAGGAAGTTTAATTAAGTTCCATTCTCTTCTCGTCATTTGTTACGAAAATTAGGAACATGAAATATCAGTATAAACGTCTAGATTAGTGGGCTTCGAAGTTTTCGACTCACAGAACCCTTACAATGATGAGGGTTTTATTCTCTAACTGTATTGATGTTATTTTCTGTTGCAGTTCCTATTATACGATCAATTTGTTTCTATATATTGCTTTTCTTGCCAAACACATTAAAAATTTTCTTTTCTTTTTTTTTTTTTTTCAAAGCATACATCGATAGTTCAGCTTAAGATAAAGACAGTCGTACAAACTCTGCAGCGAACGCGAATCTATTTTGCAAACTCTTCGACTGAACTATTAAAAATCCAGAGCTATCTTTTGACATATTTTACTACTGACGTCGCGTTATGAACGTCAGAAGTCCACACCTGAAACTTCGGATTAATTTTCAAGATATACAAAAAAAAAAAAAAAAAAAAAAAAAAAATGCAAATCTAGAATTTCAACTATTTTGAGTGTTTTATAATATTAACTGTACAATGATGTTTTTTTTTTTCATTCGAAGAACCCTGGGACTTAATTCGCTGTACAATGGGTTTCCTCGGAACGCAGTTTCAAAGCCACTGCCTTAGAGCAACATTAAATGAAACCAAGAATTTTGAAATCAGCCTAGAGCCGTTGAAACCATTTTTCAACCTTTATGTAGCCCAAATAAAAACAAATAATTATGAAAAATGTATGCTTAGAGAAGTTTAAGTTATGACATTAAACTTCAGAATTATTTCTTTTTTTTCCGTCTATTTCTATCATCAAATGTATGAGAATACCTGTAGGACTATTCTCAGTTGAATTTTCTTGGTAAAACTAAGTTCTTGGATGGCTTAAATGTTTTTAGTTCTTGTGGTTTTTAAATGTGATATCAGATACTCCTGATTCAAATATTCAGGAATATTTTCCTGTAATTCGTTGAATTGATCTGCCTTTAAGAGGAATATATTTCCTCAAGAATATTTATAGGTTTAACTCTTGAAACAATGTGTGGATTCCGGTGTTTCATTTTAGATTCATCCCGATCCACTGCAGTGCTTACACCAAAAAATACATCAGATAATCAAAAACGTATCCATCTGTTTTACTGAACAGAAATATTTAATATATTTCAAGAATTAAATTTTATTTTATTTAAATCCTTATGTTTTAAATGAATTAAAGAAACCACACAAGCCATAAAAAGTTACAAAAATGATTAAATTTAAAAATGTAAATTTTATAATTTACTTACTAATAGCTATCTGCAAGGTAACACGCGTACAGATACGTTTTGATTAAGAATTAAAAGTTATAAAATAATCTCAGTGCTTCTACGGGGATATTATTCAATATAGATGCTCTCATAAGCAAATAAAGTGAACATCAAGCAGCAACATGATCATTCAACAATAAGATTATTGTCATCTAAATTTTTTATTGCATGGTTTAGACTAAATTGCTAGTTTTGTTATCGTTCAGTATTACATAATGTTCGATAATATCTCAAAAATACCTCATTTTTTATGCAAACGAAACTAAAATTTCCAAGCTCATTTCATTAATAAGTATCAGAAGAAATTACTGCACTGAACATCACCAAAGCTAGTGACACCACTTCATTCAATCTGCTGCTAAAATCAGCACAAAGTAATAACTAAAAAAGTTTAAAACTACAAGTGGACAAGTTTGCTTTGAAAATATATAGCAGAAATAAGCTGTTCAAGCAACGTGAAATTATAAATATATATTAAATTTAAAATTACTTCCTTAGGTAATTAAGTCTTTTCTTTTTATGAAACGCGAATAGCCAAACAAATGTGCTTTATTTTATATAAGCTTAGACTTTTAATATAATTTATTAATTATTTCTCTTATATTAAAGTATGTTATTATGTGAATAGTTTGCAAGTATTTATGTTTCCCATGAGTGCAATCTGTTTTAATAAACTCTGACATAGTAAATAATAATTTATATTAAAAAAAAGGTGTATTATTTTATTAATTTAGAGTTTAAATCGTTTTACTAATACTTACCTATATACACACCTGTAAATTTCAAAATTGCATGCTGATTTAAATAGACATTTCTTAAACAAATAACAGTAAATTGCTCGTAAAACGACAGTAATAAAAAATAATGTACAAATCAAAATGAAAGCTTAAGATTTTGTCTGGTCACCTTTAACCTCTATTACTCCTACAAAAATTCGAAGGTATAATGAATTCTATTCTGTTCTTTTCTAAGATCACATTAATTCAGATTAAAACTCTTAATCTGAAACCAGCAAAAATGAATTAATTAGATGTTAATTTGATGTGGACAATATGCAGTATTATTATTCTGAAGAAAATAAAAATTAAAAAATTGATGTAATACATACAGTTAAATAATTTTTTAGAATATAAAATTATTTTTCGGGGACATCATAATTATTGCTAAAATTTACTTATCACCAGTTGCATTTAATGTTCATAATATTTATTTTTAAATTTTAAAAACTATTATTAATTTTAAGAAATATCACTAAATTACATATATATTTATTCTTAATTTATCCTACTTCATCGTATTCATATAAGCTTTAATCACAATACTTCAATTTCGTTTCGTGTTAGGATTGTAAACTCTGTTCCATTCATTTGAGAATACTTTTGTAAGTTTAAGCTACACTTTTTTTTTTCAGTTTTGTATTCGAAAATAGTTGTTCATGTGCTACGTGTTTTAAGAGATTGGTAACACGTTTTACATAAGTTTTGTATTCAAGATATATATTATCGATAGCTTAGAATTACATTGAAGACCAGTTTCTTTCTATTTGTTATTCTTCATTAACATTTAAACGTAAAATGAAGATAAGCACAATTTTAAGAAGGTGAACTACGAAAATCCAGGTATTTCCAAACAGATGAATTGAGGAATGAAATATTTGGGATTGTCATTTCTATCGAACATATTAAGCAAAGAGTTCAATCAAATTAATCCAATTGTGATTTTTGGTATAGAAGTCGTTTCTTCAAAAATAATCCATCATTTCAAAATTTCTTGACACTCCTACTTTCAAAGCGTTATATGACAGTATATGATTGATTGATTCATTTGATTTATTAATGTGGCACTAGAAGCAACACGAGAGTTTTTGGCGAAGAACCTCGTAATTTTAAACTTTGGTCAAATGATAAGGACGTGATCTGGCACCTCTGTATCCTAGTTTCCACACCTGGCCAACGGGAGGACTTTATTCCTCAACAGATTTTACTTTCATTAGCTCCGGCTACACGGTGGGTCTTTTGTGGCAATAAGGATTTAACCCTGTGCTATACGAAAACCGCCATCTGTGAGTCTTCAACAATAACCACTAGTTTTCTGCGGCCCCATGGAAGCATAAGAAAAAGGCAGTTATCACTGAGCTGTATAGTAATAATGAAAGTGCTTTAAGGTACATTCATTTTAGAAACGTACACTCATTCGAACTTGTGGGTGGAAATTCTTACATTTTATAGTTTTTTTTTAATTTGTAGAATATTAAAGATAACTAAGAATAGAGTAGATTAATCTGATTACATTCAGAAAAATAATTTTCCACGATAACAAGAAAAGAAACTGTCGCAAGGAAAACCATTTTCCCTGGATAAATATTGGCCTGAATATTATTGGGTTTTTAGCAATTGGTTAATTATTTCTTTAAATCTTAACAAATAATTATAATGCTCATAAATGAAGTAAGAAATTTAATGTGCTTAAAAAAACTGAACACATAGTTTGGTTACAATGATTTTCATATTATAATTTTGGATTAAAATTGTGAGTTTTTTATCATCTCTGCATGCATCGTAAATATTAATTTAAATAGCACAGATTCTTACATTCGACAGCTTGAATAATTTCTCAAACTCGCCCACGCTGTGGTTAGGGAGGAATCTATTTTCGAGCCCTCTAATCGTCGGAGCACTAAAGTTAGGTTGTCGCTGATCTTCCCAGGGAAAAGTGGGTTTCCTTCTGTTTACAACTTTGAGGCGAAAGCATAAACACTCCAAAGAAATATAAAATCAATAATTCAATGATTCTGAATCATTATCTATACATATTTATTGAGTACACTAACTTCGTTATCCATAACTATCAATTTTAGTCTAAAATAAATAATATGTGACTCTTATTGACATGATAAATGTTTGTAATATAATTATATTTCAAAATTTTTGTATTACAATTTCAAAATCTTAAAATTCTCTTAAAATATTTTACATTTAATATTTCAGGGTGGGTAATTAAATTTTGACAAGATCAGGCATCACATATTACCGTTCTGTATCGACCACACCATAGGACATCTTAGGACTAAGACTTATCTAATGTGCAACAGCCCGTTACACGATGAGTATTCAACAGAGTCAAGGTATGATTCCAAGAATACACGAAAATAACGGCGGAGGAAAAAGCTATCGTATTTCATGTAAAATATAAATTTAGATTCATTGTCACCACTAAAATGTTGCACTTAAAGCAACTGGGGCGCTTTTGGGAATGGATCTCGTAATTTTCGAAATCCGGTAAGTAACGAGGACGACATCTGCACTGACACCCCAATCTCTCAACATTCACACAATTTAAACTTCGTTACTTTTAACCTCCACATATTTAGCATGTCTCAACTCCACTATACTTAGAATTTCTAGTCAAATCAGAGCAGGAAAACTCGACTCGCCTAAAACAATTTAGATCATGAAATAATAGTCTGCGTTGTGCTCTATACCATGACCACTTGACAACCGAGATCACATGAATTTCGGAAGCGGGCAACCCTAAGACAGACTATTGGTAACGAACCACGTAATTTTGGAAAAGAGTCAAGAGAAGAGAGGAAAATACCTGAGTTAATACTTCACTCAAATAGGCGCTCAAATTCCTACCGATGGCGAGGTGTGAAAGTTAGGAAAGGATTGTACCAGATCAGGTTACGTCCTCGTCACTTGAACGAGGATCAAAATTATGATATCCGTTGCCAATAGCCTTCGATATTTTTTTTTTCTAATTCTAATATTAATAAGAAAATATTCCCTATATAACGGCTTAGAAATTCTCAATCATTAGAAACATTTATGAATATTATTTATGATATAAGAATTTTAAAAAAGCCAAGGGATCAGTGGATATTGGAAGAGCTATGGAAAGGATGAACTTGAAGTCAAATATTGCATTTCTTGTTTTTGTAATGTGGTAAAAAATGGTAGCATTTCTTGTTTCGCCATGGTCTTATTAGAGCGTTTTTTAAAGACATGAGTTTATTGGCTTATAGCTATTTATGTATCTTAGACTGAAGTTAATTCAACCTAATAAAGATACCTTTATTCAAGCAACCTTCAATTAAGAATTCATTTTTTCGTGCTTTTTGTAGCTTTTCTTCGTGTAACACAAAACAGTTTAAACTCCCTTTGAAATGTCCTCCAAGACTATATTCAGGTATGTATTTCAGGACAATCCTTCCGTCTATTCAAAATTGGTTTATTCTTTTTTGAAAATACCGAAATTTGATATCAGTGCCTATTTCATTTATGTATTTTAATATTTACTTTAGATTTACATAAAAGCTATATCGAAGCCAATTAACTTTCAGTGAAACATAAGAAGATAACAATTATTTCATTCCAATTGGAACTATAATAATCCAAATGGTATTTCAATTTATGGAAAGGCTATCGAGTAAAGCAATTGCGCTTGTGATTGAAGTATTACATTGGTAAATTCATTTGTTTTATTAATGGACGTAAATGAAAAACTTAATTTGAGTGAAACATGCAACAAAGCATTTTCTTTTTATTCTGGTTTAAATAAGTCCTATTTATGTGAATTCTGCAAGAAGACATTCTCGCGTTGTAGTCAGTTGATAACACATTTACTTATTCATACGAAGCAAAAATCTTACGTTTGTGAAATATGCCACAAGGCTTTCTCTCTAGGAGGTGCATTAAAAACACATATGCGTATTCATACTAAAGAAAGGCAGTATGTTTGTGAAATATGTAACAAGGCACTCTCTCGTGGTGGTGATTTAAGAAGACATTTGCGCATCCACACCAAGGAAAAACCTTGCGTTTGTGAAATGTGCAACAAGGATTTCTCTCGTGTTGCGGATTTAAAAACTTATTTGCGCATCCACACCGAAGAAAAGCCTTATGTTTGTCAAATATGCAACAAGGAGTTCTCTGAAGGCGGTGCATTAAAAAAGCATTTGCGTATTCACACAAAAGGAAAGCCTTATGTTTGTAAAATATGCAACAAAACCTTCTCTCAAGGTGGTACATTAAAAGCACATTTGCGGATTGATACCAAAAAAAAGCCTTATGTTTGTGAAATATGCAGCAAGGCATTCTCTCGTGGTGCTCATTTAAGAAGACATTTGCGCATCCACACCGAAGAAAAACCTTATATTTGTGAAATATGCAACAAGGCGTTCTCTGAAAGTAGTTCATTGAAAAAACATTTGCGCATCCACACCGAAGAAAAGCCTTATATTTGTAAAATATGCAACAAAGCATTCTCTCAGAGTTGTAATTTGAGAACACATTTGCGCATCCACACTAAAGAAAAGCCTTACGTTTGTGAAATATGCAACAAGGCATTCTCTCAGGGTGGTACTTTAAGAAAACATTTGGGTTTTCATACCTTGGAAACTCCTGACTTTTGTGAAAATCTTGAAAAAAAGTAGATGTAAGTTTTTAAAATTAAAAATATTATTATTTTCATTTGGTTCATTTACCTAGACACTGAAGTACTCCTGGACAAGATATGTAAATTCGTATTTTTAAGTATGACAATAATTATTTTTACGTATTTCCTTTGACTGCTGATCAAAGTTCTTAAGCTTTAAGTTATCTAATTCTTTCAGAAATTTCATTTGTTCTTTGTGTCCTAATCTCTTGCGTTAGTTAGAGGTTTTATTATCATGGGGGGAAATAATTTCTCAATAAATTTTTTTATACTGTCATATGTGTAATGTTTTCTATGGGTAATTATTTTTTATATATTATAATTTTAAGAAGGACAAATGTATATAATCTTTAGAAATTCTTTAGAATGTAAAAATAATTTCCAAATTTTATATATAATTTATAAAGAAAACTGATTTTGGTAAATTTAGATATATATTATTGAAATGTTATATAATACTTACTATATATTAATTCAAAACTTTTATCTGTAATATCATATTTCATTCACATTTTTGCAATCTAATATAATTCTCTTCTGTTTTTAGTAATTTTTTCATTTAAATCAATATAATAATTTCATGCTTTATTCTTTGTTCTAAAACGCTTCTTTTAAGATAAATGTTATTTGTAATTCTAACGTGAAATTATCAGAAGAGAATAAATGTAAAGAAATTTAAATTCCTAAAACTATCTCATTTATACACTTGGTTTTACTGGAAAATGATACGTGCATCTTTTTAATTTCCGCATATTTTGATCAATATTTGGTTTCGAAAACATTTCAGAAATAGGATTTTCTTGAAATAGCAATATTTTACACTTAAGAAGATTTCATATCATCTTTGTAGAAGTGGATTTCGGATAGAGTTGAAACAAATCAACAGAATACTAATAAAAATTCAATATTAAAATCCTCGAATGTACTTTATTCAGGTCTTAAATACATTATTGATTTATCTGATTACATATGTGAATAAACACAAACTATTCATTAATTTACTGATAAGAATGTTTTTCGTAAACTAGTCTTAATGTAATTAAATTGGGACATTTATTTTCTCATTAATTACGTTTAGTTCATTTATTTCACTGCAGTTTTGAGATTAAAGCTATGTTTTAACTTCGATAGGTCCATGTAATTTCCATCTCCAAACTTCTACACCACTCTACGGTATGACTGAGAGCCAACAGATTTAATGTACATCAGCCCATGCTACACCAAGGGTCTTTAGTGACATCAAGGCTCTAACCCACGACTCGGCAATAAACTAGAACAGATAGTACTCGGCCATGACCCCTAGTCTACCGCAGCCACCGTTGCACTGAGAAGTAAATGGAGCTCTTTTAGAATCGGACCTCCTAATTTTTAAACTCGGATAAGTTTTCAAACCATTTCCTTTCGATGACTTTTAGCCTCCATAGATTTAACATGCAGAATTTTTAATCTAATTAGGACTTGAAACTTCGACTAACTAAAACAATTCAAATCAGGAGAGTACAGCCTGTATACAACGACCACTTCAATGTCTGAACAGAGCAACCCCAAGACAGACTATTGGTAACGAACCTCGTAATTTCGGACGGAAGTCAAGAGAAGAGAGGATAATACCTGACTTAAAATTTCACCAAAATTATTGTGTCAATAGTAGCCTAATGGTTATGGATTCGAGGTCGGCTGTTTCCATCGAGTTGTTGGTTCGAACCTTGATGCTACTACAGACCATTAAACATTCATGTAGCCACGGCTGATGCAGTTAAATATGTCGGTGCTCAAATTCCTTCCGATGGCGTGGTGTAAAAGTTAGGAAAGGGTTGTTCCATCTCAGGAGTCGTCCTCGTGACTTGACCGTGGTTCAAAATTATATATGAAGTCCGTTATAAATAGACTTCAATTTTTTTTCTAATTGTGATATTAATAAGAAACCCATCCATCTATACAGACTTAGAAATTCTGAACCTTTAAGAACTTTTTTGATAGTTACTTACGAATTTTATTAAATCCAAGTGTGAGGAAATTTGAGGTGCACTGCGAAAAAACGGGTATGCAAAATCGAGTAGAAAGTGCTCACTTTTGAATACTTCACAAACTCAAAATGGCTCCGATCCCAACGTATTCAAATTTGAGATTCGCACATACTCATTTTTAGTAACAAGCACATACTCAGAATGGAAACTTCAAGTACTCACGTTTGAAAACGTCACATACTCAAAATAGTTCCGATCCCAACATACTCATATTTGAGACTCGCACATACTCATTTTTGTACGTACTCAAAATGGAAACTTCACATACTCATTTTTGAATATAATCTTGTATCAATTATGAGTGTGGAATAGAAAAATGAGAGTCATGTATTTATTTGTGAATCTGTTACTGCATCAAATATGAGAATCAAACAATCCAGTGAGTATGTTTTGAATTTATTTTCCGATGCTGTTGTTGTATTGAAAATGAATTTTAAACAGAAAAATATATATCAATTAAAATTTTCAGGGAAATAAATAAGCGCTCCTTTATTTGCAAGTATCATTTTCTTCATCTTATATATTATTTTACACTTTATGAAGTTTTTGTTACAAAACTTCCGATTCAAAATTCATTCATTTACTGTGTGTAACTTTTAGAAACTGTTACTTTTAGAAACAAAAATGCAACTGTTATGTGATCATGAACTGTAATTTGATCTTATACCTCAAATTTAAATCAATTAGAGTGGTTTAATATCTTAAATTAACGAAAATCGATTCGATTCAAGAGTTAAATTCTTTTCAAAACAAATGTGTAACGAATCTGAGCTATTAGTTACAGAAGCAATTCAGTTCATTAAGAATTAAAGTTATGTTTTTAGAAGCAATATATAGTTTGTTTCCTATACGTGCAGAAAATAGAGTTTTATTTAAAGTTCAGTCACTTAATAATAAGTTATTAGAAATATCTTGAAACATTATGATGAATATTAGATTTTCCATTATAAAAAACTTAACATTTTTTTCATGTACATTGTTTACATGTGTAAAAAATTCTGTACATTACTGTGTACAGCATTTCCTCCCCCCCATCTAATATATATTTACTTTTGAATTAACATCATAACTAAACTAATACCTAAAATTAATGATTCGCTGTACACAGAAAAAATGAAACAGTATTATATTTATGAAAAATTTATTCTGAATATCATACACATAGATATTGGGTATTTAAAAGCAAAACATTCACAATTTTGAAACAAGAATATTAAGAAAAAATTAATATTTTAACTCCTGCAGATGAAGGCATGTCGCTTTAAAAATCACTTATAAACACTGCTATCTAATCCATGCTATTTTCCAACTCTATCCCCATTCGTACAACATTGTTTATGTTTTAATGTATCTTACAATGAGGTATTTAAAATATAGGAAGCTCTTATATGTAAAGGTAAACAGACTTTTTACTTCTTTCAAAACAACAACATTTTGTCAGGTTACTAACTACGAGTGAAAATGCTTTTCAAACAACTCTGTTTCAAATAAATATACTATTTTTGCATTGTTATTATGTAGACAGTTCTTTAATTTTTCGAAAGAGAAGCAAGTCATCTACACAACCATATAGTACAGCTATATTTTTTTTGGAATATACTTAACCATTATAGTATAACCTATTACATGTAAGAATTTCTGCTTGGTCTGTGAAACCATCCATTCTATAAAGCAGTTCTTGCTGCTTTTATATATGAACTGTGACACACTTAGATCCCAAAACATGTGTTATACAAGGAATTTTAAAGTTTTTTTTCTTTTCCTAAACACGTGTTATTTTTTAATTGGTGTTAATGGATTAAAATTTACTCGGACAGAGCTTGTCTCCTTATGACAATTGATATTTTTTATTATAAAAAAAATATCAATATCATAAGATTTTTTTTTAGAAATATCACAAGTGTTTTCAATTAAAGCTTTTTTTCCGTTACGTATTGTACAATAACATAAATCTAATTTAAACAACATGGATCAGTTCATAATTAAAACAAAATATACATTATGCATTAGTTTGTAAATACATTTAGTTTTTATACATAATGTCACATATTGTAAAGAAATTTTGGAATATAGAATAATAAAAAGTATTGAAACTGATTAACATGTTTCATTTTGCCACTTGATTATGTTCATTTTGTAATTTCTGTTCTAAAAAAAGTATTATAAATTTTACACCAAATTACTCTTTTAGAAAGGTTAATTGCATACAAAAATACTTTGTAAACCTGCCTATTTCAAGACTTGTAAGCCATTTTATTGGTTAGAAACCTTTAAAAGAAGAATTTTAAATTATGTGATTTTAGCACTTAGATTTGTGTCATGATATACATAAACTTTTTCAATTTTGTTTTGACCTATATTATGTTCTACTGCAACAGCTACTGCCATAATGTTTTGGTGTTGCTTAAAATTGAGTTCATTTTTGATCTGAATGAATCAAATAGTATGAATTATTAGGTATCTAAGTAAATATGTAAAAATTTGCAACACAATCTTTTTTAAATAATGTGCCAAAATAAGGTGAATATTTATTACATTCAGCATATAATTAAATTTGTCATAAATCATACATAGCGAAAAATTAATATTTTTACCAACATATATGTCTACCAAAACAAACCTATGTGGTATGCGTTAACATCGGATTTCTCTATGAGCAAGCTGTTTACATCTTGTACATCAGTTTTATTCCAATTCATATATTCAATACAATTCTCACATTATTCAATTATTTACATTCGAAAGGAAATAATCTGAGTATATTTTTATACATCTATAGACTTATTCTCGTTTAATTGTGTAGTTAAAATGTTGCTCAGTAAGCCTATTTAAACTTGCTTCTGGCGTTTGTTTGTACACTTCCGATATAAGCTTTAAATTATTATCTGCCTTAAACAGATGTATTTTTGAGCTGCTAACGACTATTCCAGTCTTTTGTTTTGATTAAGCTTATTTTGTATTTCAAATTATTTCATGTTTTAATATTGTTATTCATCATTAGATCATCAGTTGATTCTGACATGTTAAAAATAAGGGCCTCAATATTTATTCTAGTATTGTAATTATTTTAAGCCCTCTGAAAAATACATGTGAATACTTAACGTGTAATTACGCTCTTCTGAATTATAGTATATTTTATATATAAACACTTTATATTTATCAGGCTGATCGTTTAAAAAATAAAGCAATATTGGATTAAACTATTTTCTCATTTAATCAGGATAAATAATTAAAGCTGTAACAGTTATATAACAATTTATGATTTAAACGGATGCAATCTTGTACCTTGAAGGGTTTTTTAATGTGTTTTGCAAACAAAATTAATTTAATCATAAGTTGATTATAATGTTTCAAATAGGTTTCAACAGTATTTAAGAAAAACGTATGTGAATATGTAAATTCTATATACAATTTCAAATTTAATAATATATATTTAGCTAGCATTAAATTCTTTTTCTCAAAGTAATATTTATTAATCAAATACAATTTTTACTTATATGTTTTATTGTAAATGAAGAGAAATTTTTACTATTGTAAACAACAAGACACATACCTAAACTTATATTAGTGATAATCTGATTTTTAAAAATATGTATAAAATGTTAATTTTTAAAATTATATTTGAATAGGAATGATACAGTTGGGGATAAAAAACAGAATTTTGAGGAAATAGAAAATTTTACATTCTATAAATCTTGAGTACTGTTTAAGAATCTGTAACGTTGCCTTGTCGTGCAAATGTCATTCGTGATTCTTCCAACCAACACCAGAACCGAGATGAATCACATTCATCTCGGCACAAGCATATTAACTTAAAGAAATTAGTGAATAAAGTGGTTAAATTGTGTAAATCAAAATACAAGTATCAACATATAAAAGGGCTAGATAATATGATTGACCCTGTACTAAGGTGAACATTTATAAGTGTTTTTACAATTTATAATGAATTATACATATCTATAGTATTTGTGTCATGTATCGAATACAAAAGAGATTGTTTTATTTATTCAGTGTGCATAAAGGTTGGAGTTCATGAATAGAATAAAATCTGAATATATTGCACCAAATATATATTCAAAATTTTGCAATAATTTTGGGCCACATTATAAAAAGAAACCAAGATATGAAATGTCTGTGTATAAACCTTAATTATATAAAAATCCAATTTTGAATTACAACACAAACAAGTAGTAGTTTCTAACACCAAGTCATAGGAGTTTAAATTTGATTACTTAAAAAATGTGAGACAATAGTGATGAAACACAAGACAATCACTTATAATATGATGAACAGTGAGACATAACAGGAAGGATGCCTAATTAGATTGTGAAAATTTCGTTCCAAAATATACATTAAATTTGAGTTTAAATTAAATCCATATTCTTTCAAAAATATATATTTTGAAATATCTTACTCCTGTCATAAAACATCTGAAATTTACTTCAATTCATAATAAAATTAATCAGGAATAAAAACTATTTTTGTCAACATTTTATTCTGAATGTATCATTTCTAACTTTTTGATTACCACACAGTATTATTGGAACAAAATACGGATGTACAATTCTTCGAAAATAGTAAAACCTTAAATACAAATATATATCTTAAAACAAGATAAAAATGTAAAATAATTTCTCTGTCAATTAAAAAAAGACAGTTTCCTTACACACTTATGAAGTGAAAAAAAAATGGAATTCTTGTCGAGCATCATCGCTGTATAGTCATCGATAAAAAAAATGTAGCAAAATGGCTCAAAATTTTAACAACACTGGTTTTTGAATACTGTAATGTTATTCTATAAAACATAAGCTTCATACATAAATATTTACATGTATGAAAATAATTTTAATGCAAATTAAAGTAAGAAGTCAATAAGCTTCGATTACGATGTAATATTATGAATACAGACAAGAAAAACACCTGTAAAGCACAAAAAACTACTCACAGAAAATCATTTTCAAATCAGAAAATCATGATCAATAACAATTCAACAACATTTTTATATCTTAAATAAAAGAATCTTTCTGTAGTTGTGAGTGAATGACTGGGAAAAAAATGTAAACAAACACAGACGCGAAAATGAGTATGCGTATATACTCATTTTAATATTCGTGTATTCCACCGCGTGTAACGTGGTAAACACGAAATATAGTTCGAAATATTAAAGCAAACCATATTTGTTTTTGAACCCCACTTTGTAAAATACGTAGTCAGTATATAAAAGGAACTTTTATAGTCCTTATACCTGTAATAATTTTTTGAGAATGCGGATTTCCCTTTTTTTTTTTTTTTTTTTTTTGGGTTTTGAATACTTGTAATGTTCACATTCGATAAAAGTATACGCTCAAATCTGAAACAAACATACTCGTTTCAAAATGAGTACGTCTAGGTATTCATTTTTGAGTATTTCTTTTTTCTCCGTGTGCTATGGAAAGGGTGAACATGAAATCAAATTTTTCTTTATTGTTCTTTGGAATTTGTCAAAGAATGGTAGCATTTCGTGTTTCGCCGAAGTCATATTAGAGCGTTTTTTAAATAGATGAGTTTATTGGCTTATAGCTAGCTATCTTTGTATATTTGACTGAAGTTGATTCAAAGTAATAAAGACACCATTATTCAAGCAACCTTCAATTAAGAATTCATCTTGTTGAGCTTTTCATTAACTTTTCTTCGTGTTACATAAAACAGTCTAAACTCCCTTTGAAATTTCTTCCTAGAAGTTTTCCATGTATCTGTCTGCTAAACATATAGGGAATATCCTTCCGCCAATACAAAATTGGTTCATGATGTTTTGAAGATACGGAAATTTGAGTTCAGTGTCTATCAAATTTAAGTATTTTAAATTTTACTTTCTATCTCGATGCCAATTTACTTTCTATCTCGATTACATGAAATCTATCTCGATGCCAATTAACTTTCAGTGAAACTTAATAGGAAGATAACAATTATTTCGTTCTAATTGGAACTATAATAATCCAAATGGGATTATATTTTGAACAATAGTTCTCGAGTCAAACAATTCTGCTGGTGAATGAAATATTACATTTGGGAATTTATTTTTTAGAATTGGACATAAATGAAAAACATAATTCTAGTGAAACATGCAACAAAGCATTTTCTTATTCTTTTAGTTTAATGTCTTATGTATGTGATTTAAGCAACAAGATTTTCTATCTATGTGATCACTTAAGAACACATTTACGTATTCACACAGTAGAAAAGCCTTATATTTGAGAAACATGCAACAAGACCTTTTCTGACGGAGGTAGATTAGGAAAACATTTAAGCATCCATACAAAAAAAAAAAGATTTACATTTGCGAAGTAGGCAACAAGGCATAATCTCGTTTTGGGATTTAAGAAGACGTTTGCGCATCCACACAAAAGGAAAGCCTTATAATTGTGAAATATGATCACATATGAGCATCCATGCCAAAGAAAAGCCTGATGTCTCTGGAATATGTAGAAAGACCTTCAAACAAGGTGGTCATTTAAGAACACACTTCGCATCTGCACCAAATAAAAGCCTTATATGTGTGAAATATGCAACAAGTCGTTCTCTGAAGGCGGTGCATTATGAAA
>BMAW01074620.1:0-12934 GCA_019974015.1 Nephila pilipes | reverse complement strand
TTCTGGATTTTTGTCTTTTTAAATATTTTAAATATTATTCTTTCATAAATTTTCAGTATACATACATATATATATATATATATATATATATATATATGATTGCTCGAAAATCAAAGAGACTTTTTCGTATATTAAAAGAAGCCTATAATCGTAACTCTTTTGGACTTACGATTTTAGGATTATAGGTATTTCAAACCAGCACCAAACTTAATTCATTAGGTATTAGGTTGTGCAGCTGTTTTTGTCATTGATAACTCAACAGTTTTTACTTTAGGTTTCTTATAGTGGGTAACGCGTGAAGTCATTCAAGTTATGACCAAAAAAAGAAAAGGTCATACGATTGGAATTTAAGGTTGGGCAATCTTTGCTGAGAAAAAATGATACTGTTTGATGATATAAGCAAATATGTAAGGCAAAGAAACAAAGGTTACATGGGAAGTAGAATTTAAGTTAAACCGTAAATCAATGTGTAATAAATGTATGTGTGTAATGATTTCAACTTAAATTCAATTTAAATTCCTAATTTTTCCTGTACTTTAATCGCTACAAGTGGAAAATTCATCTTATTTTCTGATACAAATTCTTTTGAGCTTTTAATTTATATGGTCACGTGTTATAAATTTACATCAGTCTCCCATGGATCCAAACCCATAAAGATAATCCCTTCTAGACTCGTTGATTGCAGCTAAAATACATGAAAGTCCATAAATCTAATACCTAGTGACTTGATGAAATACTTGCATATAAATTCAATGCAGGAAATATTTCATTCACTTCCATTGTAGCCACAAAGGCGAAACAACGTTTCTGTCGTCTATATTTTATCACCATGTAACTGCCTTTCTCTTTTGCAAGATTAATAAAATATTTACTCAAGACTTTAAAGTTTCTTCCTTATGCCACGACTGAATTACAAATAACTTAAAAAACAATAGTACATTAAATCCTGCCATGTGTGTGTGTGTGTACATTTGTAAATGATATATATAATAAAGTAATATAAATTTTATTTAATAATGAAGAAATCCCAAATAATATGATTTGATACAGCATAATGGGAAAAAAGTTTAGCAGTAAAGATTAACAAAATAATATTAGAACATTTGTTCTAATTTTAGTTTTGCATCACGATAATTTTTAGATTATTCTTTTGAAGGTGTTTTCCTGTGTCCATCAGCTACACTTATTGAAAAATAAAATTTATTTTACGTGTGCTATAAAATAATCAATAATTTAATGAAATAAAAGTTCGTATTATAGCTTTCAGCATCTATTTCCATTTTATTTTAAAACCTATTTAAAAAAAAAAAACTAACGTGAAACCCCCTAGGATCTTTCCCATTTGTTTCCTTAATTTTATTCCTTAATTATAGCAAGGATCAAATTTGACAAAAAAATTTTACGGAAAACAAAAAAAATGTATTTTTAATAAAATTGTGAGAATTCTTTATAATGGATTAAAATTTTGAACACATGAAAAAACATTATATTTTATAAAATATAAATATATATAACTTTATAAAATCTTTGAAGTTAAATAAGAATTATCCACACTATCTTATTTTCTCTTTAAAGAATTTACATTTATTATCATATTACTATATGCAAGGAAATAGGAAGGATATATGGAAGGATATTGAAAATCTTTATTGTTCGTTACATATAATTAAAACCAAAATAAATTCTAATGGCCGCCAAAGGACCTATTGTTTTAGTCAACCACAAAATGTCGTAACTTAACACTTTTTAAAACGAAGTGTGAAATTCATGTGACTTGTTTTCTTAATATCTTTACTCGCCATTCAATCGGTCAATCAAATTTCCATTCCTTTTCTTTTAATTTTATTATTTAATTTAATAATTAAATAATTATTTAAAGTAAAAGTTCACTTTTGGTGGCTAAATCTGTTCCTTGCAAAAGTTTGCATTAAATTTCTTTTTTTCTTAAAATATGTTTCGCTGCAATATTATTCGAATTAATTGAATGTAGATTTTCATACAAGTCTCTTCAGAATTACTCCTATTAATTTACTAAAGAACATTAAAATTTAAATAAAATTGCAATCAAACAATGTCTTGGAAAAACATTTTTCTACTTGACGTATGGAATCATTATATAAACAATATTTAAAGTTGTAAAATAGTTTTCAAACTGCTATATAAAACCTTATTATTTTTTTTAATTAAAAAAGAAACAATAAAAATCAAGTTAATTAAGGAATTTGTCCATCTTTTCTTCAAGTAAGACATCGGAACCATATCTAACAAGACAATTCCAGAAACTCCAGGAATGATTCATCGATAAAATCCTAGGGAACCCATCGAAATAGCAATGATTAATGGAGCACTTCTCCAGACCAAAAACGAACCCATGATCGATACTGCCCGTAATCACTTGTGTGCTTAATGCATAATCATCTGGGTTCTTCTTGATCGAGAGCCTGCATAACAAGGTTACCACAACAGCTTGAAGCCACGATCTAATGTAGCTAGAGACAGGACTTATCTTCTTTCGTATTGGATGCCTCTTTCTTGTGATCGATAGTTTTGTCGATTCAATCTATCATTACGTCAGCAAAGGAAGGCTACTTCCTTTTGATGTGTTAATTGCAAGTTTACCTGTTTGGTTTTCGGGAAAGGATGTTTTGATCGGAAATTGCGCAAAATGTGTTGTTTGAGTTTGAAATCAAATGCTACAGCAATCTAAATGGCATGGGAGCATAACGGCTTCACTTTCAGTTTATTATTTTATGAGAAATATCTGCAATAATCAATTGTATCCAGCTAACTTTAATAATAAATGTTTGAAAAAATTATAATTAAAAATGCAGTTCTAATGATTATCATTTAAAATTATTAAAGTTAGCATAAATCTCAAGAATTGTCAAAGCATAATTCTATAAAACATTGGCACGATCAAAATGTGCAAGGTTTTTTTCTGTATTGATATTACTATTGTGAAAATTACTAGTTAAGCATGTAAACTACGAATTATTAATTTTTGTGCAAAAATGGGTTATATTCGATAAAAAGTGATTAACTTTTTTATTAACATCACATTAGAAGCAACTTAATGGTTATTGGCGAAAGACCTCGTAATTTTGAAACTCAGTCAAGTGAGAGATGAGGATGACATCTGAGCTGGCACCCCCTCTCCTAACTTCCACATCTCGCCAATAGGAGGACTTTGAGCCTCGATAGATTCAACATGCATTAGTCTAGGTTACATGGTGGGTCTTTAGTGGCATCAAGGCTTGAGTCCACGATTCGAAGAAAACTGCAAGTCAGAGTTCCTGACCACAAGGCTACCACGACCATCAGAATTAAAAAAAAAAAGTTATTAGAATCCCAAAATCAATTAATTCTTTTTAATAAAAAATTCTTAAAAATATATTGTTAGCTTTGTCATTAAAAACATTTCTTTAGCTTTTTTTCGCTCAAAGAGGTCCTCTGTATAATACACAATATCAAAAAACTGTAATTCAAAAATTCAATTTTGATAAATTTTCACACACACACATATTGGATTTACTTGAAATTATCAAAAACCTTTTATGCAATTTGTAAAATATCGCCCGTGTTTTGAACGGATGATTTGATTTTATAATAACGTGAATTAGACACATGAAATGTTTAAGAAATATGTGTTATTTCATTAATCTTTTCAATGTACTTAACTCAGTTTTAGAATAATATGATAGTGTTTTCAAAAAAAATTCGAAAATGATAAAAATCCTTGCGTAATTCTTTTAATATTACAAATATCATATAAGCATTTCATATATATTGATACAAAATCAATAATTAATAACAAAGTATTTTAACTGCCATAGTGTTTTGTACTTTTTTTAAAGAAACAGACAGAACATTTCAATTTCATGATGTAATTTTACAAATATTGAACAGTTGTTTGAATTTATAATATGTTTATTTTACATATTGGTCTAATATAAACTATTTTCCGATTATGTTTATCTCCTTATTTTACTACATTTTGTCAACAGTTAATTAGCAAAGAACCCTTTATTTCGAATGTTTTTTAAACAATTTGAAAGTTTTAAAACAAAGTAAGAATTCCCTGAAATACATTTTAATTCAGTCTACAGTTCCCGGCATTTCAAAACGTAATTATTGGGCAAACTACCTTCATTCTAAACATAAACTCTAAATTGAGAGCTTCCACAAAGTTTAAATCTTCCAGAACTCCGTTTCCGTCAGGAGAGAACCTAATTTAAATGTAAAGTACTTTGGGAATATAAATATTTAATATAAATTATTCCAGTCAAACGAATTGTCCTTTTGCGTCCAATTGCTGCTGATAAATTTCAGTAATTCGGGCGGAAAGCGCAGCGATTGTCAAATCAACGAAGAGTATTGATTGGATTTACCGAATAATGTATGTGCCACATCTAAAATCTGGTATTGCGTTTCTTTCTTTTGTGACTTAAAGCATGTGCAACTTGTACTTTAAAAAATTGAAGAGTGGTTTTTTTTCTTTTATTTTGTCTGATCATTTTCTGAGATTAAATTTGAAATTATTAGCTTACAATGCTTGGATAAGAATTGGGCTGTATTTCTTTAAAAGAAAATCTTGAAGGGAACAAAAAAAACCTGTAATTTTTTTATTTATATATTTATAAGATAACTTTTATTTCATCATATTTGAACACACGTAAAATTTGTATTGCAGAAGAAAAATTTTCGTTCCCATACAAATTCTTATTTAACATTTTAATTGTTTCTAAAATATTTCAATATTTCAAAATTGATACTACTTCAACAAATTTTAATATTTAAAACATTTTTTTCTCAATTTCTATTCCAAATGTGTGCAGGAATTCAGCATCATACTAAAGTTATTAATAGTTATACAAACATTCTTGTACAATCAGACGCTACGAAAAACAGAGAAAAAGAAGCTATAACTAATTTTATGAGTCTTGAAAAAAATAACTATTCGTTTTTTTTAATCCTTATTCTATGTGTAGAATAATAAAAGACATTAGGCAAATAACCAGAAAAAAATTATAAAACTTTATGTTGATTATAAAAATAAAAAAAAAGTCTTAACGTTTTAAGTACATGAAAGTCACAGAAAATAAAAAAAAAGCGGGGAAAAAAAGAAATTTAACATTTTGAAATTCAATAAAGTTAATAGACTGATTTATTAAAACCACACTTTGAAGCATCACGAGTCCTATATGGCATGGACCTCGTAATTTTGAGTCTCGATCAAATGACGGAAGCGTCATTTGAATTGACTCATCTCTCTCCAAACATCTGCACCGCACCAGTGGGAGGATTTAGAGCCTCAACAGATTTATGTGCACCTCAGTACATGACGGGTTTTTATTGGTATCAGAACTCGAGCTCGTGATGAAAAAATGCCCATCGTGAATTTGCAATTATGACCATAAGGCTACAGTGGCCGCAAGTTTACAGTGACTTCACGCACTGTTAAAGGAAATTTAAATAACTCAATATATAATGTAGATAAATCTACAAAATATTTTTTAAATATTTAGAAATGTCATACAATTAAAATAAGCTTTTTTTATATTTTGAGTTATTTTAGAGAACAGTATCTCCTTAATGTAAGTAGATGTCCGAAATTATTGAATTTTAATGTTTTTTAAGAAACACTTATTTTTAAATGAAATTTTTTTAAGATTAAAAGTTGTTAAAATTACATTTTAGTCTTAATTTTTAAGGGGCCTGAAAGTGATGCATTGATATAAGAATTGCTCGTTATATTCAAAATCAAAGAACTAAGCCATACTTCATTGTCTTTTTGCGGCTTTGCTGTAGTAATATAAATCATTCCATTTTTTTTTATATTTGTTAATTTAGGATAAAAGAAGTAATCAAAATTTAGTATTTTAAAGTAATAATTCAAATATTTTACTTAATAACTTTGATCTTACGTTATTTAAAAATTTAAATGCTCAGTTACAGGAGAAATATTGGTGATGAATGTGATAGCATGTCACTAAAACAGTTGTTATTTACGATTCATTTAAAGATGGTTTATTTTCTTTTAAAAGAATTTGATTAGTTAACAAAATCATTTTTTTTTCTCTTGAGGCAGATTTTTATTCATACATATAATGTTAATTAAATATACTTTTATAAAACTGAAAAATAATACAAGCATACTTTGATTTCTATATTATTTCTTTCCAATGCATTAAAATAATGAAGCAGTTTGATGAAATTCAGTTTTCATCTAAGAAAATCTTTTGAATAAAATACTATCATAAATATAATGACCTTACTCACTAAAATATAATTTCATAGTTTTTGGTACTTCGATATTCACTTCATTATCATCTAGCTAAACATTTTAAGACAATAGCTCAAAATAAATCAGAGATGATTAATCGAAATCAACAATTATCATAATCATAAGTTGTTGTCATAAGTCAGTCATTGGTAATTAAAAACTCAAAATATATTGGTTTGAATACTTAGTGAATTTTTATTCAAAATGAGTTAATACCGTTATTACACTACGTATAAACATTTGGATTATAAAGTGTTGCCAAACCTCTGTTGTGCATTAGCATTTAAAATTTAAACGATGAAATTTGATAAAATAAATCAATACAACGCAGTCGAGAAGAATGTTTTCACAAACCACTTATTGAGCTTTACAAATGATGATAATATGTTAGTAAAACAAATGATGTAATAAAATTTCTTGCTTTAATATGCAGTACAAAAAAATAAATTGTTCAAAATAAACAAGAAAGATGAAAATAATTTTAAGTACAAAAAATTAAACATTTTTTTTAGATAGAAAAGTTTTATATACTAACAGAACAGAATTGCGAAACTAAATAAAGGATCCGTTTGTGACCTAATTAACTCTAATTAATTTCAATCATTAATGAATTTTATTTTAAATTATTCTCTTGCTGTTATCTCAAATTATTTTCATAAGATCTTAGAATACAATTTATTATTTATTTGAGCGTATAAGATTTATATAAGATGAAAATAATTCTTAATTTAAAATATTTTGAAGAATGCTCACGCCAAATTTTAGAGATTATACATGTATATTTAAACCATTGCAATCGTACTGCAATTTACTGTCTGAAATTTACAAGATCATAACGAGCTCTTATTTTAAAGCTGCACAGCTTCGAAATAATACATCCTTAAAAAAAACGAATTTGAATAAATCTTTGCTGAAGGCTTTAATATTAAAGTACTATATCATACATAACATATTGATAACAATCTGTTTAGAATAAATTGGGATTTCAAACACCCCAGAAAACTACAAAATCGATATTTTACTATTTTAAAGATGGACTTTCACCATCAATCTTACTTTAAACTGTTTATTCAGAAAACATACCACTTTGTCAAAGAAATAAAGACAAATGCATTCTGGGAATACACAAACTGTAAGAACATAAAAGAATTTTTTTGCAAATAAATCTTTCATTTTAAAAATGCAAAAATAAAAATCCATATAGTTTTCTCTATGTTTGTTCTTCTTTTCTCTCTGTTGTAATGAATGAATATTAATTTTTCACTCTGATTTCTATGAAGTTTCTAAATATTTCTTCTTTGGAAATTAAATAAATGCTATTTTCTATTTGATAACATAAATAAATGCATCTAATAATATTTGTTTCTCTCTTAATTAACATTGCTAAATACAATTAAAGAAATAAAATACAATACAATCATCACAGAATTCAATAAACCTACGTCTAAATAACGTTTTATCATTTTTAAATCAAAATCGTACAATCATGAAATAGGAAATATTTATTATTTTTTGCATGTTTTTCTTTTGAAATTAAAAATTACTTTACATTGATAGAAATTCATAAAATTGAAAACATTGTCTGCCCGAATGATTTGTTTTATTTGCTGCATACAAAAAAATTTAGTTGATGACATTTTAATTTTAGAATCGAATAAATTTGATACTACTAGCAGATCGTTGAAAAAGGGAAATAGTATATTTCATAAGCAAAACATGCTAAATTTGCTTAGTCATTTTCTTAAAATTTCCATTTTATTCAAACCGAGGCAACATTCTAGATTATTTTTAACAGCATTTCGAAGAAAGCGTTCCCTTCTTTTATGATGAATGTGTTTAGTGTGTATTGAGTTTGTGTAATTAGCGATAAGGTGAAAATTTTGAAGCAGTATATCATGTGTGCGTAATAGTTCTAGATAAGAGCGCTGTTTTGTGTAAAAAACAGGAAAATGAAACATTAAATTGCCTAAGGGAATGTTTGTTTTTAAGATTAAAACTTCATTTGAAAAATCGGTCCTATTAATTTACAATTCACGCTCACTAAGCAAGTTTTATGAAGCAATAAATTTCGCTCTTTAACCAAGAGACATGAAAATTTCGATAAAGAATTTTAAAAGATTATCTGTCGTTCTTGTTATTCTCAGCAATCAAAAGAATTTTTAAAAAAAATTATTCGGCTTCTTTTAAAGAATTTTGAATATTACAAATTTCAAAATACTCAAATCTTAAGCTTTAGTTCTATTTTTATGAAATTCCGTTCACTCAATTTTTAGTGCACGTATGTATATATCACACAAATAAAAACAATTTTGAAAACTGTTCAAGACTTTTTGAGTTATTAAACGTTTTCATCTTTTGTTCCATACGTATTGCTCTTTGTGATCTAAAATTTAAAAAGAGACTTTTTCAAAATTTCTATTTATATTTAAGTATAAAATAAAGAAATCGACACATGAGTTTTCGAACGAAATCATCAATAAAACAAAAAGAGAGACTTTTTTAAAAAACATTTCAATGCAATCTCTTTTGAAAAAAATATTCCAAACATTATTGGGCTGTAAGATTATCTTCATTTTTTTAAATAGTCAAAGCCACATATGTTCTTAGATTATAGTTGGCTAAAACTTCTAGTTAAAGTATGCTCAAGAAATGGTTTACGAGTATTTTGTTTTTTTTCCTACAAATATCAGTAACATAGATCTTGTTGCTGGACATAGTGTTATATCAGTCTCGATGAAATATTTTTGTTAACCCATGCTAACATATTAATAAAGTTTTTGTTAATGATTAGTTAAAATAAATTAGTTAGAAAAATTAGCTGTATTGATAACAGGGCGTCAACAAAAATGCGTGGACATAAAAAAAGGTACTTTTTGTGTTCGGTTCAAAAGATTGACATTACAATACAGTTTGATTATAATAATAGCATTTAATTTGTTTAAGGTACATTTGCAGTGGTAATATATATTTAATTTGAAATTTTATTGTCTGCTTTTATTTTAATATCTGAACAAAATATTAGTGTCTAATTTATCGTTTGCTCTTACTTTAATATTTAATTTAAAAATTGATTCTTATGACTGACTCGTTCGCTCTTATAGTTTTTATTGTTAATGCTAGCAACGTTTTTGCACTTATAAGTGTTTTGCTTGCAAAAATAAGAATGTATTAGAAATTTGAAGAAGGCGTTTTTTTTTCTTGTTAGTTATTGCTCCTGTGAAGTCTGGGGATCAGAAATACGCTTGCTTTACGCCAGTTATTATTATTTTTTTTTTTTAATAATTCTACTTTTTTTTAACTTAACCAAAAAAAATACGTTAGAACATTTTAAAATAAAATTAGCAAAGTCAATTTTAATTTTCTTCTAATATTATTTTCTTTAAGACTACTTTTAATAAGGTTCATTTTATTGTACATGAAAGGATAGAAAGTACTTTCATTGAACTACTTTTCAAAGCTAAAATTGTTTCATAATTAGAATTATTCGGAGTGGTATTTGTAAACCTATTACGAAATTTTCTTTGATGAATTATATTGAATATGTTATTTATTGTAGTGAGCGATTGTGAGACCCCTTTTTTTCCTTAAGCTTCTCATGTATTTTATTCTTAACTTGGCTTGTATGTCTTGCAGGCAACAACAGACAGAAAAGTTCTAACATTGCAATGGATTGGAATTACTTTTGAATTCCTTTTATTCATTTTGTGAATTCAAAATTAATGTCTAAAATTATTTTGGGTGGCTTCATTATGTTCTATGCATTCTATCTATTCTATTGACCTTAGTTTAATTTCAAAACTGTGACGGAATCCTATAAATATTATCCATCTCGTCTCTCACCTTAATTATAACTTTAATCACAAGATCGAAAGCTCAATTTAAGTTCAAGAACATACAAAGTAATTAAAATAGTCAATTATATCCATAGTAAAGTTTTATGGGACCCCTAATGAGGGGGGAAGGCTCTCAAACAGTTTAATATCTCATCCGAGAGTGCTCACAACTTCTATAATCTATCAAAGAATGCGATGCCTCTTTCAAGCATTCATTTGTTCTGATAACGTTCAGACCTAATCTTACAAAATCAACCATACACGAAAGATGTCATCTGCGCATATCTCCTTCTAGCAGCCTTCCAATAACCTTAACCTCAATATTATATTTCCCCTTCAATTATTTGTTGCTTATATACACGCATTGATTATATCTTTTCATTTCACTTCTAAAGGTAACTAAATTTGTATCAACACGTTTCATTTTATTGGGAAGAAGCTGGCAACTTAAACATAAAATCAAGAAAGAAGCCCCAGATGCCGAATCCCTGATTCCGAATAGCCCATATTACGAAACGTTTACACAAATAAATAAATTGTTAAAAGATCTGCAAATTTTTTTTGTTGCTCTTATAAACATCCTCTTGAAGTAATCTGAAGAACAGTAACCGCTTAGTCTAGAGAAAATTCTCAGGAAAGTGAGGGTTAGAATTGCGAATTTCAGTGCAGGAGATGTTGCTATTTAATTACTGGAGCTTATAGTCTAGGATTAGGGTTACATGTAAATTAAAAGATGTTGCAATATGCCTTTATTTTCCTAGTTATGCTCACTTTTCTTTTGTTATTCTCAAGGGCAGACTTAATTTCGTTATTCTCTTCAGGTTGAGTGTCGTCAGTCAGTATGATAAATAAAAGGAGGACTGAGTTCGTAGTGTGATTTCTTTGTGATGCTTGAAAACGTATTCAAAAAGAATTCACAACGAACAAACAATTCTATAAATGTTTCCATTCGGTAACGATTACTTAGCTTAATTCTAAGCATGTTGTGTGTGCTTGCTAAATGAATTTGCGAATTGTTTTGATATTATGAACTAACTGGCTGAAGAACTCAAGAGTCGCGTGCCCATTACACAGAGTGGGAAGCCTTCATTTATGGGAATGTGGGCTGCCTTTTCGAAATGTCAGATAAACAGATATTTTTGTTTTATTTTGATTCTTAGTAAATTGTACAAAATTTCATAAACACACACAGAGAGCTGGAATAAAGTTGATTATATTTAGATTAAAAAAAATGTTTGTATCGGATGCAGAATACGACCGCATTCGTTCACTTTCTGTCCTTTTTCGCAAATAGGCCATTCATGACAAATTCCGTGTCGTATGAGACATAAATTCCACCCATACTAAATTGGCGAGAATAGGCCGAGCTTGGCATTAGGGTATACACTACATTTTTATCAGGTGTGCTCAGCATTTTTATATTTTTATCTGCCATTTACCAAAGCTTAAGGGTGCACATAATCTCTTGCCTGGGCTTAAAATTTCTCACCTGCTGCTACTTTAGACGAAAGCCCATTCCCAGAGTTTCCTTTGCCTTCATAGTAACTTTCATACGATTTTGCAATGGATGAAGCTCCTGTTCTTCAGGTGTTTCCAACTCACACACAGCTTTTTGTTTTTTAGCTGCAGAGTTTTTTGGCCAATACTTTTTATTTTCATCGATAGCATTTTACCAGGTATCAATTGATATCGAGTTTAACTAAAATTATCTAGCTTATTTGAAATTAATTATCCCTTTAAAATTCTCTTTTGACAACGGGAGAAACGTCCTATATATTCATCAAAGAAAAATTCAAACTTATTATATTTAGGCTGCACATTAAAATATATTCAGATTAATTATCTTGTAGCTTGAGGAATAAAAAATGTTTAATTTCTCACGTTTTGAATACGGTATTTAAGGTTTATACTTACTATACCTATAAATTGCTATATATGAATAAATCTCTAGCAAATACTTTGTGTCTCTGTTTCTGCGCGCTTTATACAAATGAAGAAGGTCAAGTGTCCAAACTTTCCTCACTATTTGAATAAGACAAAATATTTATATGAATTATACGAACCTAAACGAATACTCATTTTATATATAGATAGACTACTTATTAAAATGTATTGAAATTAATTATCTAGTGGCTTGAAAAAAAATGAGATAACTTAATTGCACACGTTTTCAATAATGTTATCGTAAATTTATGTTTAAAATGTATTGATAAATTGTTAGATATTAATAAGTAGCTAACGTATAAAAAAAAATTTTTGATCCTGTGGAGAGCGTTTTTGAAATATTTCGCAGAGGCTATTAATGACATTCCTCTTATTTGGAAAGTGTGTGTGTGTGTGTATGTGTGTGTGTGTGTATGTGTGTGTGTGTGTATGTATGTGTGTGTGCGCGCGCGTGCGTGTGAATACGTATATGTACGTGTACAAGTATTTATATATAAATATATGGTATAAGTATATTCATACATACATACATATATAAATACACACCCTGTATATATAAATACAGGATGTTTCGAAACTTATGGCCAAAACTTATGGAACTATTCGTCCAACATTCGAGTGGGAGATTTACGGCAAGGGAAACCTCTGGCGTGCAAATATCCGGATGATCTTCCACTCTTTGCAGAATGTATTATTCACCTTGTAACATCCACGCACTCCTGCCATACCCTCTATCATGCATGCCATTGGCAAAGCATCCCATTTCATAAAAGCACCGACATAATTACTCGAAAGTGTTTCTGTCTAGCACGTGTATTTGTCTTCGGTCTTTCGGCGTCCAGAGCATTTCCATTCACAAGACCATACATAAAAT
>BMAW01074606.1:33495-45321 GCA_019974015.1 Nephila pilipes | reverse complement strand
TATCTGAACTTGCCACCGTTTTGCAGGAAGAATGGTATAATATTCCCTTGGCACACATACAGGAACTGTATTTATCCATTCCGAGAAGACTGCAAGCTGTTTTGGATGCCAACGGGTTTCCTACACCATATTAAGCAAAGAAACATGTTTTTTAAAAGGTGTTTCCATATTTTTGTCCAACCCCTGTATATATATATAAGTAATTGGAATTTCAAATAAACACTTAAATTATACTATTTTATTTTATACATAAACTTTACTTAATAATTTTTCTTGGATTGATAGATTGATTTTATTATCGCCTCACCAAAAGCTTCACGAGAGCTATTGTCTACAGACCTCGGAATTTTGAGCCTCGATCGAGTGACGCTGGCAACACCTGAAGTGATATATCCCTCTCCTGACTTTTACACAAAGTTAACTGAAGGACTTGGAGCCTCAACAGATTCAACTTGAATCAATTTCATCTACACGGTGGGTCTTTAGTGGCATCAAATCTCGAACCGCCGAATCAAGAAAAACTGCCGGTTGTACTTGCTTTTAGGAAAATCTGTATTCGCATAAAAAAATCTGTACTCGTTTATAGGAATATAATTCTAAATATGAGTATTATGTAATTTGTTTTTCGTTAAACAATGCCCCAGAAGGAAAAAAAAAAAAAAAAAATTCCATAATTAATATTTTTACGGAATTTATTCGTTTCGTTTTTATTCTAAAATATTTTTATAACTTCAAGACTTTATAAAGATAACATTGTTCTATTAATAGAGGAATTTTCTTCTAACGTTAAAATAATAGCCTTAAGTTACATACATAATGACATAATATAAATCTCTGAATGCTTATCCATAGTTTCTAACTGCAACTAAATTTCATTTTTCTGAATATCTGAATATTTTCTGAACTCCTCAAAATATGCAGGCATCAAATATATAATAAATTTATTCGCAATTTTTGAAGCGATATTTTTTTAAGAATTGAACAGTCAGAAGGTTAAACATTTAATTGACTTAGTTGAATTTCCATGCAAGATATATCTCTTTTCATATATCACAAATTATAGAAAAGCGATACAAAAATTGGTAGAATATCTATGCAATACCTTCGTTGTGAAATAAATTCAAGCTACAGTTGGAAGTTGATCCAGTCAATTCAGTATTATGACTGCATTGATAATATCCCATAGGATTTAAGCGAATTTAAATTTATCTAAGTACGTGATATCTTCCCACCAGAGAAAGTCCTCTATACTATGCTTCACTGAACACTGTTCGCTTAATCCCACAATTGATCCCAGTTTCCAGACTTGTCCCATTGTTATTAGGAGTGCAGCCAAGTGTCAGTAGAAAGATTAGAAACCCTAGCTATCCTTTGATCGAAGACTGAGAAAATGTTTCGATGATATTTTAGAAACGATTGTGATTTATAGACATGAGGCTCTCAATTTGCTTTACTTGTTATTTTGTTTTGCGCAAACTTCTGTGATGGATTGTTGACATTCAACGAAAGACCGGAGAATGTTAATTTGAAGTGCCGAGAGAGTAATAATTTAAGCCGTAACAAAGAGGAAAAGAATGGGAACAATGTATCGAACTGGGCTTGAAATATAGTATTATTATTCCACAATAAATGCATTTATATTACTTCCGCCGTAAGAATAATATAGCTTTAATAAATGCTCTTAACATTGGCTTCTTTTGTGAAACAATTTATTTTAGTCATTTTGGAATATTTTAATTCCACCCACGAACAATTCATTCTTAGAATATGGAAACAAAAGCCATTAATTTTAAGAGAAATTTTTGTGATTTCTTGAAAAAATTGGATTGGTAATTTTTTGTGCTCGACTTTTCAAATAGACTATGTTAATTAAATGTGACGTATTTCATGTTAATTAAATGTGACGTATTACTGAAAATTTATAAAACTTCAAAAGTCATTTTAAATCATTATAATTTTAATTCGTTAATATGGGTAAAAATTAAGGATGATAGAAAACATGTGAGCCTTTTTGCTATACAATACGTAGGCGGACAGCAATCTGTGAACCGCTAGATGGCGCTGTAATGGGCAGCATAAATATCAAGTTTTCTCACACATCGTCATTTCAGGAGGCATGACGATGTACAGTGATCAGGAAAAGACCAAAGCCTTCAGAAATACACGGTAGAAATAACTATGTGAAGGAAAACTCGCGCTTTTTGTTTTCCATTACAGCACTGTCTAGAGGTTCAATGTTTGCTTACCGCAAATGACATGAAGTTTGAATATTGCTTGTTTATATGATTTCTATCAACCCTTAAACTTTTCAGGGGAGTTTCGAAACACCCTATATATATGAATGATGGATTACTGAAACGAAATGAAAACTAAATGGTACTATAAGCTCTTATATTCATAATGTTACACACAAATGAAGAAATACTATTCAGTATCAAGTTGTAATCTATATTTTGTATTGGTTATTAAAATCAATCAGATCTAATAAATACTTCTGTACATCATTATTTTGTTCAGCTCGTGAGAGTAACTAACTCAAATAAGAAAATTAAATTGGCTTAGCTAATTTCATTTTAACATGTACTTACTTTTACTTCTATTGAGTTCTCGAAAAAGTAGAATAATTCAAAATGAATATTAATTAGAGTAAAGTAAGAGTATTTTCGAGCCCCAGACACCACAAAATTAGTTATTATACAGAAAACAAAATATCTTCTTTAAAATATAACAAAAAGAATAAAAACAGATGATTTTTCCATAAAAAATTAGTTATTAAACAAAATATTAAAATACGCACTAAAAATTGTTAAATTAAACAAAAATACTCTATTAGTATATTAAATAAAGCAGATGATCAAATATTAAATTAAATATATCTCAACAATGTAATCTTAAGGAAAATAAATGTAATTATAATTATAATATATTATAATGCCAATATTTTGAACCTAATCCATTGTTTCCTTTATTTTATGCCCACACTATTTGTTGACATCAGTATCTAAAAATTAAAATATATTTATATGGTTTTTCCATATTATTCCAATTTTTTTTTCTTTCTATTACACTAATGAAAAAAATAATATGAAGTTGTTCATTTTCAATAAAATATCTTCTGAACCTTGCAAAAATTTTTAAACCTAAGAAAACCAATTTAAAATAAATATCGTCTGCATCACATAAATCATACACACATAATTAAGGTTGGGATATATTTGATGAGTTATTCCGGTTGAGATTTATCAATTGCTTTATCTAATCATAATCTATAGTGTTAAATAGAATATATGGTTAATAGAGCAATATTTATTGTAGTATTTTTGATTAAATTGTCCTTTTAATAATCTAATTAAATGGATATTTTAAATATAGAAGTGTTATCAGTCATCAAACTTTAAGAAAGTACACTTCATCTATTCATAATTTTCTCTCGTACTTTATCAATTGGAATGCTTATATTCGTATATACGTGTTAGTTAGAGCTATATAATGTGCATGAGAAAAACAATATATAAATTCATAGATTTAATTTCATAGATTATGCTTCTTGGAAATAATTTATTTCATAATATGATGTCTTTTGCTTCTAATAAGATTCATTATAATTATTTTAATGAATTTCAAATGCTACATATTTATTTATAGCACATTTTAATCAAAAAATATTTTTATTTAAATTACAGATCAAGAGTTCAATAAATATGAGAGATATTTTTTTAAAAATGTTTCAAGTTGATATTTTGTCAGTTATGATTTTTAGCTGTATTTTTTATAAATTTTTAGTTTCATGAAGTAAAATATTAAATAAATTTCCAAAGTTAGAGGCATCTATTTTGTTTCTAAATTAAACTTTCCTTTTTTCTATTCACTATGAACCAGTTCTTCATTGCATTCAAGACGATGTATCACAATTCTGAGTTTTTTGTTTCGTTAAATACAATGGCTGAAGATTAAAGTTACAGGAAAGCAATTTATTTTCGTTTGCCTTTCAATATGATTTACTAAAGCAGAATATTAATTTATCTTTCAGTATAATAAAAACTCCTAAATTTCAGCTCTTTCAGCACATTAAACTTAACGTTTGGGTATCAAAATACTAGTATATCATTTTTGTACTGTAAAATTCTCATCACCTCTTTGCGGAAACATTTAAATTAAAAATGGAATGAATTCTATCTCAGCTGTAATGTAAAGCTTGTTCAGATGTTTAGTCTATTGAAATATAAGACAATGCTCGTATATACGTGCCGAATGAAAGTGATGATACTTCAAGTACTTTTACATTTTTAAGAAGAGGTGAAAATCGAGCGATCGGTTGTAATGACGTTTCGATGCTTCAATCTCTTTTCCATATGCGTCACAATATTCTAGAGATCTGTAAATGACAAAGAGACGCGGAAATTATAAACTAATAAATGTATTTACATAGGAGATATATGTAGGTTTAAAGTACAAAAATTTTGAAAATTGGTTGAGGAATAAAAAAGGAAGCCTTAGTTTTACTTCCTCAAAAATTATTTTAAGGACTTAACAACTACAACCATTTTTAATAAATCATAGCAATTCCATGTTATAGTTTTATGTTCTGTATGTTTTAATATAAAAAATTGTGGGATTGTATTATTAGTCCTAAACCCAGTTCTTTGTAAAATGTTTAAATATTCTTTGAAAACGCTTAACGTTAAGTGAAGAATTTAGAATAAATGAATATAAAATTATTATTTTTAAAATCCTAGAATGCATATAAAACTTGAAACTGTTAGAAAAAATTATAAAACCGTTATAAATTTATTTTGCAGAAATATCGAAACATAATTTCTTATTTGATTTTTAGAACAATAAATAGAAAAAGTACCTAATTTTTTCAATTTTTTTTCCTTTATCAGAAACATCAAAATAGGTTCAAATTAATCAAATTTATTCTCCTGTAGTGTTTCTTCCTGTGCATCGCATCTGTTAGAGTATAGCAACAACTATCTGAAACAATTAGATATTGAGGTTTTTTGGATAAGCGATCGACATCAATAATTTTATCATTCGTCAATACTTTAAAGATAAGATCCTTAGCATGACATTCGAGCCAGCTTTGAATGTTTTCCTGTTTGATTTTTTTTAAAATCCACAAGAATCTTTCTTACAAATTAGCTGATGAAACTTCAGATGCAGTGATAGAATCTGGTGGAAGGAGTTTATTCTAAGTCTTTCCTAGTGTAATGTCCTTCATAGTAGCTCAGCGTTTACTGCGGTGTGCGCAACATCCTTCAATTCTATTTCTTTGTACAATTGCTAAATTGTTTTTCTTTCCTGATCAGAACCAAATGCAGTGATACTTTTCAGTAATAGTTTCTGAAGCTTTCAATATCCAATTAGTCTACCGGTTGGAGCACTGAAGTTGTGTTAGGGGATGAAAAGAAGCTATTTTAAGCTTTAAGTTTTCTTTTTCATTTGTAAAGTTTGAGTTATCACTTGGAGCATTTTCAAAAAACATCAAAACATTTCCTAAATTCCCAGTTGCAAACTAAAGGATTTTTTTTTTATTTCCAGGATAAATACTACGCTACCACCATTCAATAAAAATACATGTATCCATCCATAAATTGTTTGAGTTCTTCTAGATCATCGTCAGTTCTTTTTTGTTCCTTGAAATCACCACGGATTAATAGACTTCCTTATCATTAGCAAAGGTAGCCTGTGCATTTTAGTAACATTTTTACGCACAGTAGTGTTGCGTGATTGGCTTGCCATATTCCGTTTACTGACTTTTCATCCTAAGGAACTTGGCCTTTTCTTAAAGTATAAGAAATTTTATCAGCCTTTTATAGACACTAGAGTATTATCTCTCTAATTATGTATCATGTTTTTTTAAAAAAAACTTTTCGAAATGTTTAGCGTCTTTGGTATCAGTCAACAGTTATTTAATCCAAACATTCAATTTCCTTATGTCATACTTTAATTTGATACTCATCAGCCAGCCGGTAGTTGCTTTAAAAACAGTGATATCTCTAGTTTCATGTTCATTTCATCAGCTTGTTTTGAAATCAAACAGTTGTAGTTAATTAAATACTTGCATAAGCTATGAGTATATTATAGCATCTAATTCTTGGTTTTTTGTCATTTTCATCATTTTTCTGAGCAGGTTTCCCTCCTCTCTTTCAAAAGCACTCGCAAATTTTGTAATGACACCACTTTCGTTCTAATGTCCAATATTGTCACGTTTCCACCTTCGTATTCCCGAGTTCAGCTTTATCCACTAACACCCTTTTTTAACTCCTCTATTATTCTAAGTTTGTCGTAAAAACAAAGAGGAACGCGTTTAAGTATCGCGGTAGTGACTAACTGCACAGCAACTGCAACAGTATACAAACGATATCTCACACTCCATTGGCGACGGCGACGATACCAATGATTTGTCATAAGCTGGTTGGCAAAGGAGGGAGAAAGTACTAGCTTCCTCAAGGTGAACTTCTACATTGCGTACAAATTTAAAATTGCTGATTAGAATGATTTCAGTATCGATGTTTCAATTGATCCTTTGTCGGATAATCGATGATCTTTTGTAATTGATACTTGTAAAAGGCACTTCATTTCATTCAGAATCCTTTTTCCTCAAGATGATTTTCTAAGAATTTAACGTATCTACTCAAAGTTTTCTTATAAATTATTACATATCACTTTTGAACTTTTTATTGTTAAGTGAAATAATCTTATAAGGATCTATAATTATTTTGATGGAATACCGAGCTATGTTTCAATTAAAAAGGTTTTCTCTGTGTTTCTTAAGAGAATATATATATATATTGTTAAATTTTATATTTTCTTCTCAAAATACAAATTAGATTATTACACGCGTCAAATATTTGCTTTATGCTTAACTCTGATTTGAAATTTTTTGAAACCTTTATGGTGATTTTTTTTCTTCTTTAAGTGCAATTTAATTACAGTGGAAAAAACGGCAAATAATTTTGTAACAAAAACTATTCGCAAAACTACCAATAACTGGTTTCTTTCTTTACTTTATGTTTTCAATAAATACACATAAGTTTTGACTTTATATGTAAGTTTCAATTCTTTCCAATCGAATGAAATGCGATTTAAATAAGCAAATTTCAGAAGTAGAGTGGTATTTTATAATCAAGTTTTAATAGTGATTGGGAATTGAATTTGAGAGAAATAGTAGAGTGTGTGTTACGGTAATAGGGTTGGTTTGGCTAAGACCGATTGCTAGTGTGAAGTGCACGGGAAATTTTTTCCTGCCCATAGGAATTGTAAAAACCAGGACCTGAAGCTAACTAAACGAACTACTTTTTTTAAAATATTTAATAACATCGCAATCCGACAAGCGTGTTCTTTAATGTATAATGAAAGTTGTTGGAAAGGACCATTGAAATGGTATAGGGTGTTCCCTTTGATATAGATATAATAAACGCTAATTCAAATTTTGATCTACAATTTGACTACCATTTAAGACCTCACATGAAGCGGGAATTAGGTTTACGTAATAATTTGCATAACTTAAAAATTTATAACTTTAACCAAAACCCTTTGTGTGTGAAAAAAATATAATTAAAAATTATTTTAATTGAAAATTTTATGAAACCCTGACAAAAAATGAAATATTTCACGATTTCGTGTTCAGTTCTCTTAATTTCACTATAGGAAATGGGTTAGTTTTCTTTTGTATCATGAGAATTTGCAAAATGAAAAAAAATCCTTAATATATTTTCCCTTTCATTAAAAGTATTGTAAAACTAAGAACAAGTAGGTAAATATGAACGACTCAAATTAATTATAAATAATAATTATATAAAAATAACTATCTTAGGAAGTAATCTGTTAAGCAAATATTTTTTCAATCATCAATTTTTCTTAAAAAGTTTTGAAATCATAATCCGAAAAATTGAACACTTACACGGTGCTCTTAAATGTCAGACTAGTGGTAAAATTGTGACGGTTCCAAATGGTCTGGATCTGACGTTTCTAACATTTTATCTAGTTTAGAAAGATGTGTCTTTTCGAACATTTCTTTCGAAAATGTCATCTGGAATTCGGTTAAAACCGAAAAGTGGAGATAGACGGAAACTATTTGAAGAATTTATTTCTAGATAAGGAAAAATATTTTTATTTATTGTGCATTTAAAATAAAAGTGATTTTAGGAGAATAAAGTATTGAATATTTTTGCAACACAACAGCTAGATATCCTCATACATTTTTTTATATTTATTTATAAAATAAAACTTTACTTAAACGATATTTTTTTTTATCTCAGATTATGTTTGCTGATAGTATTGAAACACTGCATTTCGAAGTCATTTCTGCTTCATTTACGTAAATTAAGCCTTGTCTGCTTATTTCTGTTATTTTATGCAAAACATTCTTATTGTCAGCGAATGAAAAACATTATGAAAAAAAGAATGAAAAAAAGAAAAAGTTAAACACACACACACACACACACACATATATATATATATACATATATATTAAACTGAAAAAATTACGCTTTATTTTAAATCTTGAATATCAGGTTGAAGTTCAGATGTAAGCGACATTTGTTTCTGCACATATGTCTAGTTAAATATTTAATCGTACCTGTAGAACACATTAAAATATTTCACTTGAATACAATATTTTTTGTATCAATCATGATAAAATGGGTAACAAGAAATCTTTAAAAATTGCAAATTTAGTAAATAAACTCGAAAAATAAAGTACTTTTAAAGTTGGAAAAATGCAAACATAAAAGGTAATAATTAATTTTGAAAATATTTGATATAAAGGTCGGTCAATACGAGCTTAGAAAATCTTTTAGTTCTACTAAGCTTCATGACAGACAAGACAACTGTCTAAATCTCACTCGTATTCATAATCATGACAGCTTTCGCACCTCAAAAATACTTCATCGGGACTTTTCTGGCCAATGAAATCATCCTCACTTTTTTTGGAGCAGATTCACCGGAAATAACCCATTGTTTTTATTCCTGCTTGGTTTCGAGTTCCATTTATTATCGGTGGTGATATCTATACGCAAAATGACATCGACAACTCTGCGTCTCAACAAGTAAATTTTTATTTGGCAGCAAATGATTACCAAATCTACACTAATATATGAATTATTGTTAGATTTGTTCCGGTTCTATTCAACAGTTAGCAACACTCAGTGGTAAGGAAAATTTACATCAATGATGCTCTCTGTCTTCAAATAAAGTACTTTTTGAACAACGCTCGTAATTCTTAATTAAATCTCTACAAATCTCGCTTAAGTTTTTTGCTTTCTGAAATAGAGCAACTACCACAAATCTTACAATTAATGCCAAATGAAAAAAAAAAAAAATTCTTTATAATTTGAACGTGTCACCAGGTGGGGGAAATTATTGACAAGTAGGTATAACGGGTGAAATTTCCTCCAATCAAATATGAGGAAAATAAATATCCAGTCGCCAACAAAGAGAGGCAGAACTCTAGTAAAATGTTCTGAAGCTACCATGTTGTTATGATTAAAAAAATTACTATTTTGTTTTATCATTGTGCTTAGAATTGTGTGTTTTTATAAAAAAAATTATATGAAATTAATAAGTTTTTGCCTAAAAGGTATTTGGAAACAGAAAATTTCGTACGTCAAATTTCAAACTGCAGGTGATGGCGTTTGAAAAAAATTCTAACATTGTGACTGTTAGGCATTTCAATTTTAATTAAAAAATGTGTTTGTCAATGGCGAAAAAGCGATTACCATTTCATTTAGAGTCCTTTTACTTGATAATATATATATACTAAAAAGATAAAAGCGTGCTATATTTGGCGATTTATCGCTTGCGTACAGCTGAATGAAAATTCCTATTTTTTGCGAACAAGCTTAGCTGGCTGTTCCAGTAATTTAGCTTGGAAAACCTTTCAAAATTTCTCGTCTTATTTATAAAAATATACGCATTTGTATTTTGGATTTATCAAATTGATAGCGATTTTTGTAATCAAAACATAATTTTTTTTAGAAAAAGATCAATACTTTCCAAAATTTACAAATGAAATGTTCGATAAAATGTAATGTTTCATTTTAAGAAAACTTTTAAATAAAACTTATAAAAAAGCATATGAAATCTGGAATATTATGAAATTAGTGAAGTACCATTGAATTTTTCGAAAGAACATAAACTTTCTTGTAAATGTAAATTGTAAATGGTTTCAATGAACGATATAAAGTCGTTCGTTAGTATTAAAATGTATTCTAATTCAATAATGTGAATAATTTTATAACAGTTTATTAAACGATATTTTTATGGATAAATTGTTTTTAATAGTTTTCGATTTTTGTGCTTTCTAAATCAGTGAACTTGGTTAAACATTTTTTAAATAATACTTTTAAAGGAAGTTACCATCCTACTTTTTCAGGATTAATAAATAAATTTTTCGTTGTTGTTTATTTCCACTTCTTGGTATTTTTATTAGTAGCAGATTGGATGTAAATTTTTTTCAATAATACAAACAGAATGTAGAGAATGAGAACGAAATAAAATAGATAAATACCGTAAAATCTTGACAATAATACGCACTTTTCCCCCACATTTTGGTCAGTGAATATGGAAGTATATACTCGTGTAAAAATTTAATTAAAAAAAGGATTTTATAAATTTAACAATATTTTATAAACAACGAACATGCAACAGCTATAAGATATTGTTGTAACATTCGTGCTTCGCAGGGGTTCTTTTACACAAACGGGAACTTACAGTACATGTCGCACACGCATACATGTCACATATGACGATGGCACCAATAATTATGACCTGGACATAACAGCAATAGATTAGCTGTGTTCTTGTGAAAGTAATTAAGACCGATAATTTGACGGTATTGCTTGTATTCTGTTAAATTTTAATTTTTTTCTATCTAATTAGTCGTTTTCGTTTATTTTAATTAAATTGTTCAATTATGTTAATAAATGCTTGTGCAAATTTTAAATGAAATATTGAAAAGTTATGGATGTGTATTATAATTTAAGTTTAATTCTTTCTCAAAATTTAGTGCGAAATCAAGCATACGTATTATAGTCAAGACCTTACGGTAAATAAAATGATTTTGAAATATGTAGAGGACACATTTCCTTTACATTACTTTAGAGACAGAAGGGAATAATCTTAAAAGAATTTTACATAACTTTCTGGCAAGAATTTCTAGATTACCTAATATGAGAATTTTAAGGGAAAGGAATACTTCTGTACCTTTGTCGAGTTAGAAAATACAAGTTAAATTTATCCAAAACACGAAGAGAATACAATTCACTTGCTTCGTATATTAGTAGATCTGAGCCAACAAACCACCACTAGAAAAGGGTTATTAAGATCTCGAATTGCAGAGAACGAAGCGAACTTTCTGAGCGAAATTCCATGGAGAAGTATATGAACAGATTTCTATGCTCCATCAACAGGTAGTACAAGTATTCATCTATCAATACATAAATCCCGAGGCGCTGCAATCACTGGACTCGGGAACGAAATTGAAATTTCTCTTAGAACTTTTGTGGATGAAACCGTTCCGTCAAAAGCTAGTCATTCTGCTTCACTTTAAGTATTAAGTTCTCTATTTTTGAATGTGGAGCTCCGCAGTAAAGTCTGTACATTAAGTGAGCAGTAGAAGCTAAATCAATATTTACTAGACTTAGTAGAGAATATTCTTGGGTGTTCCATAAGAGGGAACGCAAGGATAGAGAATATGACATATACTTGGATGAATATTGTAATATGAAGAGTTCACACAGAATTGTATGTGCATTAAATTAAGTAAAGCTCAAAAAATATTCATATCAAAAAGGTTTATTTACAATTAAATATCAAATA